>CM076576.1:484156078-484500280 GCA_034641835.2 Pinus albicaulis
TGGCGATGGGAGGTAAAATCCTCTGGAATCTATTTAAGAACCTGTTGTAGCTCCTACAACACCCTCCAAAAATACATAAAATCATAACACACACTTCAAAAAAATTTGGAGGCCCCCTTGAAACTAAAAAAGGAAAAAAAAGCCAAGTAAAGTTAAAAGGCAAGTCGCTAAGTCGCAGATCCATTTTTTGCGACCCATGCGACCTATGCGACTCTGCGACCCTAAGGTCGCATAGGTCGCCAGGTCGCAAGAGTCAGAATTCGATCACTTTGCGACCTTGCGACCTAGCGACCTCAAGGTCGCAAGGTCGCAAAGTCGCAAAATGAAGTTTTAAAGAAATTAGCGACTTAGCGACCTTTGCGACCCAGCGACCTTGAGGTCGCAAGGTCGCAAGGTCGAAAACTTACGACTTGCGACCTCATTAAGTATTCGCACGTGCGACCTTTTTATATAAGGTCGGGTCGCTAGGTCGCATTTGTGACTCTCAGCGAAAACCGTGGAATTGCTCTGACAGGTCGACTGGCGCGTTTTCTTCCGGGTAAGTTGCCTTTTCCTCCCTATGTTTCCCTCTTAAGCATTTCTTTCCATTATTAAGCCTTCCCACGGTCTTATTTATTTTCTGAAAAGGATGTAGGGTTTTTCTTTTGAGTTTCACCATTGTTTTTTTTCCCACTAACCCCAAGGTCACCCGTCTCTTGCCTAATTCCTCATGGCTATGCCTTATTGGCAGTTTAGGCCCTTTCAAGCCGCATACTTTTCCCGTTAGGGAAATATTAGCCGCAAAGTCACGCGCGCGCGAAACCCCCCGGGGTAGCAGGCGACTCGCGACCTGGGGCCTACCTGTGTCGCAAGGTCGCAAGGTCGCAAAACTCCTCTCGACTCACACCCCGCGACCTAGTCGCAAGGTCGCGAGGTCGCGTGTCGATTCTTTTTGTGGATCACGACTCAAATACCTCCCAAAGGAATAATTTATCTTTGCATGTGTAAACTTTATTTAGCCATTATCATCATGTCTTTCTCATCCTGGGATTCTTTCTTGAATGCAACAGGTGAATTTAGAGCAGACACGGTAGTGGCCCTCTCCGACTCTAGCAATATGGCACCCCGGGTATCCCGAAGGAGAAGTAAGCCGGTGGTGGAGGAAGAGTCAGAGACAGACATACAAACATCTCCTCCACCAATATATAGAGATACCCTTTGCACCTTCGCAAAGGAGGACAACCTTCGGTGGTATGAAGTATACCGCGAGTTCGCCATAACGGAAGATGAGTTTCCAGAAGATCTCCCGGACCGGGAAGTATACCTGAAAGTCAAGAAGTCCAAATTGCACCTAGCAGGGTCACATCCCGCCATATTTCCATGCCCAGAGATGTTGGACTGGATTATACAGAAGACGGATCCGAAGAACTTCACAATCCGAGATAGTGCAGGAAAAGCCTTCGCAACACTGGAGAGCTCAAAAGCACAGGTCTACGACTCGTTCCCCAAACCAGAGGTGAACTTCACCCCAAGATGGTTTTCTGCAAATGAAGTACTGATGGTTGATACAATTAGAAAATGGTGGGAAAAACCAGACAAATTTAAGATAAAAAAGGACCAGGAGTATCCAGTGGCCAGTCTAAGGAAGGTGTATAAGCTAGTGGCCGCCATGCTGTGCAGAATATACGGGCGTCCGGACGCCACCACCTTCAACGGAACATGGGCAACCATCATGGAACACGTGACAGTATATGGCACTCGGTTCAATTGGGCCGGTATATTAATGGGCTCCATGCACACAAATTTGGCGTCAGCTTTAGCCCCAGATGAGGGAGCACCATCAGAATTCTATATGGCTTCGTATCTGCTAGATGCTGTCTGTGCCCAGCTGCATGTCGAAGGATGGCCGCATAACTGGGACTCCGAACAAACCCAGGCAATACATTTGCAGACCAAGGTATTTTGGGAATCCAGGTACAAGTCAGACATCGAGCAAATCTCTCATATATTCATTCCCGCCCTCTACGGGAAACTATTCGGTCAAGACACCCCATGTATGTCTTGGCGAGCAATGGAGACACCGGGTCAGGTGGCACACTAGTTTCCATTCTCTGAATTCACAATCATCCGAGTATTTGGCTCGTTTAAAGCACCACATGCTCTGCCCAAGTTTATTACCGATAAGGTGCTCATGCAGGAGGTATGTTTCCAGATGACCTCGGGTTTCTCTAACGTCCTTTCCAAAGGGAAGAAGAAACCTTGGCCCGCTCTACCTCTCACCATTGGTGCCTATACAGTCAAAGACTCCAGAGCAGTAGCGCGTGAAGGGGAAGAGGTAAAAAGTTATCACTTGTGTAACTGATTGCCGGACTTATGACCCGCCTCAGTGATAGTTCGAGCATTGGTGTGCGGGGCCAATTTTAGATGGAGCACAAGACGTCGAGCGCCCTGTACGAGAGGACTAAAAAGAAATCGGTACAATGCGGACAGGCATCTAGCTCCGTGGATCGACTCGACAAAGAAGGAGAGGATCACCAGAATTTAGGAGGCTCTTCCTCCTCCAAAGATAAGAAAGCACAGACCAGTACGGGGCCTGACACCACAGATCAGCAAAGGGAAGCAGAAGCCCAAGCCAAACTGGAAGAGGAGAAGAAGAAGAAGGAAGATGAGGAGAAACGTAAGAAAGACGCTAGGACAGAGCGGAAAAAGAAAAAGGAGGAGGAGAAGGAAATACAGGAAAAGGAGGCACAGGCGGCAGCAGAAAAGGCACTGAAAGAAGAACTCGACAAAGTCGATCGTCAGAAAAAGGCAGAACAAGCCGCCGCGGTAGAGAGAAAGAGAAAAGAGGAAAGGGAAGCAGAGGCAGAGGCAGAGCGTCGAAAGAAAGAAGAACACGACAAGGCGGAGGCAGAGCGCCGACAAAAGGAGAAAGAAAAGGGTCAAACGCAGTATGAAGAGGACGAGCTAATAGATGACATTGACTTATCTCCCCTGGGTATCCCTGCAGGTGGCGCGAGAAGTACCCTCAATGTTGATGACTTTCCCGGGGAGCAAGAAGAAGAAGTCTTCGATTTGACCCGATTGACATTTGACCAATTCTCTTTCAAAATACGGCAAGAGAAAAGGAAGTCCTTAGCGCAAAGCCATCCCGCCATATCTACGGTCGTCACTGGAAAGGACATAGTCCCAGATACAAGGACTAACCCTGTTATGATAGCGTCAGCAGGCACCGCTTTTGCCGCGGCCACAAAAGAAAATGTCACTAGGATGAGCAGGGAAATTATTTCTTTACAGAACAGGCTAAAAGCAGCGGAGCAGGAGAAATCAAGACTAGAAAGTGAGATGCTACAGCTCCAAAGTAAGCCCGCCCGAGTGAATGAAGTCCCACTGGCGGTCAAGAAAGAGTGTGATGTGTTAGAAATGACCATGAGGCAAGTATATCAGGAAATGCTCACCCTCAAACAAACAGTGGTCCCGTTGGCAGAGGCACGAGAGGAAACCAAACAGAAGCACGAACAGCTCAGGGAAGCCTCGGGAGCTTTGGACAAAATGATGAGCTGGACAGCGCAGTATCCGCAAGCCCCCGAGCATGTGCCTCGGAAGGATTGGAGTCATACATAGGAAGCCAAAGTACAAATTCGGATGAATATGCAGTCCAAAGACAAGCTGGCCAAATATTTGGACAAAGTGATGTCTGCATATAATCACCTGATCAGTGGTATTGACTCCATGAATGCTCTTCATCACATTCCATCATTAGGGGCACTGGATGAAACTAAAAACTGGGAGCAGGTAGAGCAGGAAATCTGGGCTTCTTTCTCTGGCAACTTCGTAAGACAAGCCGCCGCCACAACTGCATTCGAGGCATCACAAGAGAACTCCGTCGAATCGGTTGCTTGTCACTCCCGTGCAAATCTACACCAGCTGCTTCTCAATGCCGATCTCTCAAGAAGGAGACTCGGTGCCGAATGCCCTAGAATGTATGCGTCAATAAAGAGGAAAGCCCCTTGCCGCTCCTATAGCGCAAGAGATTACCGTACCTGGCGAGATTTCCTCAAGGGCAAGAAGATCGACGTTCCATAAACCTCAATTGCGCGACCGCCCTCCATAAATTAAATCATTGGTCGCGGTGTCGCACTCTTACGACCAGGTCGCAAATGACTTGGCATCAGTGTCAGCAGTCGCAATTTTGGCAAACAGGAAGCTGAACCATCGGGAAGTTGAACCGTCGGAAGGCCATATGTGCGTCTGTTGAATCTATAAATACCCCTGTGGGGAACATTGTTAGGGGCTGCTCTTTTAGGGACTGAAAGGCATTATTGCATTGTAACTGAAGAAGCATACTCTGGATATATGAAATACAATACATGTTAAAAACCCTTTGATTGGATGATGTGTTTAGCTGTGACAACATTGTGTGTATTCTGCGTGCAGTTTCAGAATATCTTCTGATTAATGAAAATGTGTTATTTAATAGTATCATTCATGCACCATAGCTATCTGTGATTGTGTTGATGATGCTCAAGTTTATTACTTACTTCATGATGAATGTTAATGAACTGTTTTATTAGCATTTCGTTATATTCTTCGGAAAGTTAAGGGATATTCTTGCCACAAAGAACTGTTTCTTTGGCGGTCAGATCATCCTGCATGCATACCTCATAGATGTGTTGCTAACGACACTTCCTGAGTGTATGCATTATGTTTATTACCTTGCTACGCACAGTGTCATATATTGGTTTTATACATCAGTCATGTATTCTGTATCGTGTGAATGAGTGTATGTTTGCAGTTTCAATCAGGTTGCTCGAAACCGGAGAGATAGTCATTTAAGTGGTAGCCGGACCTACACCCCGGACGGGATCCCTAAATTCAAACCTGCTCAAAGTCTAACTGGGACTTTCTACCGGGGAGATCCTCTACCGTTGGTCGACACATTTTCCGCCGATCGTATTTTGGCGCTGTATGAGGCCATGGCATCCTCCCAGCATACAACAAACATTCCATCCCAAACTCCCCGCCGGGAGGTCATAAATAACGAAGTTTCCCTTCCCCCCTTTGAAGATATTCCAACGGTGGAAGCCCGATACTTCGAAATCACTAACGAACAGCCGAGAGCCTTACGCCCAGTTGCCCATAATCTCATCAGGGATTTACGGTATGCCCCTATCATGGAATTCCTTAGCCCACACTAGGACCCCTGCCGGTAACATCACTCGCAATGGCGTGCTGGTCCGCACCATACCTGAACTTGTGAATACCATGATTGAAGACCTTGCACGGCCTGTCCAGGAAAATGACCCCGTTACCCACGATAGTGAAGGTTCCCCTGATACGAAACCTTTCCTCGAACCACAGCCTGACTTACATCAGTGGAACAACAACCAAGTGTATTCCCCACCAGAAAAAGGAGAAGGGGGTCGAAGAAATGAAAGAGAAGGTAACACAGCCCGAAGAAATGCAGGGGAAGGAAATAGGCCTCGAAGAAATGGGGGTGGGGTCAACAGGGGTCACGAACGTGGAGGTAGAGGAGATATAGTTCGCGGCCGGAGACACCAACCCAACCATCATCACCACCAAAACCAAAATAGGCCCCCTCCTTACAACTGGGATCTTCTTAGAAACGTGAATAACCGTGAAAGACACCGAGATGAACACTCTCGCCATCATGAAGGAACATCGGTGTCGGGGACGGGAAGTGAGTCTGAGGCAGAAACTCGACATCATCAGCGCCCCAGGAGGGTGCAACCACTAGCCTGGATGGCTCAATCCCCTTTGGCTCTCTTAGGTCCTCTCCATGATATGCCTAGACACCTGGAGAAGCATCTTCCTAAGTTTGATCCTGAGAAAAGCACATCCGCGGAAGATCATATTAGTAGTTTCTATCTGTCTCTACAAATCATGAGAGTTCATTCCGATGATGTCGCATGTCGACTGTTCCCACACACTCAGAAGCTGTGATGTCCTCCTGTACCGCTCCCTACCTGGGCCAAGGCCGGGGCGATTAAGGGACCGGGGCCCGTCGTGGTTCTCCTTCAAAAGTTCGTTAAGAAAAGATAAAACACCCTCTATGCTCCTCACCAAACTCAGCACCATCAAGTGTCATAGAAAAGAGACAGTTAAAGACTTTAACCAGCGTTTCGCAACCATATTGCAAAAATTCCCTCCAAACTTAGCGTTGGACGATTCCATCACCATCGACTACTATACTAAAGCCCTCCTTTAGATACGTCGTTTTTTTCAAACGTGAGGCCCGCGCTATTTCCATGCCAAATTACAATCACGTCGGTAGAAAAGGACATGTTGTCAATAGGAGTCATGGACCATGACGGAAAGGATGACCTCAAACCAACCACTAAAAAGGGTCAGTCTTCCACCCCAAATAGAGAGAGAGAAACTTTTGATTTCGAAAGTATGGTCAAAACCCTCAAACTATTAACGAATGAGGTCTCTGACTTAAAGAGGAAAGGCGTTGAAACCTCAACAACAAATAAACCTCCGAAACCCTTTTTCAAGAAAAGCAATCCCAACACCAGCAGACCTCCGTCAAACACCAGTGCCGCTCTCAACGTGGAGGAGATAGGGAAAGACAATTTTTTCTCTTTTCACCAAGCTGCACATTCTGAAAAAACGTGCCCGCAATGGATTGGCAGCATGACCGCGGTGGTTAACCAACTTTTGGATGACCAAAATCCAGGAAACCTGACAGAGGATGAGGTTTCTGATCAAGATGAAGGTTCGCTCTTAGATGGGGAACCAGGAGCCTCTGTCCTCACTTTTGATATAATCCGCGGGGGGGAGAGTCTTGCTCATTGATATCAACATGGCAGGCAGTCCCAAGGTTCAGCCCATTCGAAATTATAATCTTAGAAGCAAAGGATCTGTCCCCGAACAATCATATGAGGACAAGAAAAGGGCTTTTCTGAGGAAAATTCTTCCCCCTGGAAACGAAGGACAAGCTACGCCGGAGAAGCCCACAAACAGTAATAGCAAAGCAAGTCAAAAGAGCAAGCTCCCGGTAGAACCCCCGAAAACCATCACCGAACCTAGTCCCCAAACTGATACTAGCTACAACATCGTGGAGGACATGAAAAAGACCAAAGCTAATATCTCACTCTACGAGTTGGCCCGCATCACGAATCAAAAGGAGCTTATTCTAAAATCTTTCGCCCACAACCCAAATACAAAAACTATCAGCAACACATCTGCACAAATCAGTCCAGATATCCAGTCTATAGTAAACGCTGCCAACACGAATTCGAGAGGATCCACCCCTCCCTTCCTTTCGTCTTTTGAGATTTTTAACTTCAACGTTCACAACTGTCTTGTTGACTCCGGCGCATCCACGAACGTCATGCCTCTGTCTGTCTGTAAGAAACTCAACATCCGCCCAGAGAAGACCGACGCAAAAAGCATTCAACTTGACAGATCGCAAGTACCAACTGTTGGAGAATTAAACAATGTCATCATCCACCTTTCATCTGACTCTAGAGTCCATCAATGCATTGATATTGTGGTTGTTGACATCCCTGAAGCCTATGGTCTACTACTTAGCAGAGACTGGTCTAGCAAGTTGCAAGGATACTTTGCCACAGATTGGTCCCACTTAGGGCTTCCTTGGCTAGCAGGGGAGAAACAACCACAAATCGTAGCAGGAGGCGGAACTAGAAGGTACACATGAAACACACCGTAAATCGATGGATGCCACAAATGAACCCATCAGCTTTGCCCAGGAGGAACTTGGTATGTGTTTTCTAGATTCCTTTTTTGGATGTTACCGACCTCCCCAGTCTGCAGTAGGCCCCGAGGTCCGTTCTGAAATGACACTCGTCGCAGAGGAACAAGCCCAAACTGTATCACACCAAGCCGAAATTCCTCCGCAAACCGCCGCCCCCAAGGACCCGGAAAATGATATATGGACATTGCATATTACTTGTTCCAAGAATCTCGATGGTTCTCGCGCTGGCTGCGTTTTGCTGATCCGCATAAGAAAATTCTTAGTCTCTGTTTACCCAGTGGGAATGCACTAACAATTACATCTTTGAGTACCTAAGCTTTGATCCTGGGCTTAAAAAGGCGCCGGATTTGAAGGTAAAAACAAATGTTTACTGTCATTGGATAATTGGAGACTCAGATTATCACTTGTCAAGCGCAATACTATTCATCGTTTGTCTCCACATTTAAGGCGTATCGCCATGAAGAGGTATGGCGATTAATTTCGCTTTTGATGCTTTTGAAATAAGTTCTGCTCTAAGAATGGCTAATACTTTGTTGTAGATACTCTAAATTTAATGCCGTCACTGTTTCACTTCGAGGGATGGGTATTCATAGAAGTTATGTATAAACCATCCGTGCCCGACAACATCACTAATTTGCGTGTTTTTGATGTGATCAACAGGTGCTGGAATTTATGTGCAACTCAGGGATATTCAAAGACGCTGCTATAGATGAAGACGAGCACGACCAAGCTATGCAAAAGGAGTATGAGCAAGTCAAAGGAAACACCATGCCTAAAGGGGTGGTATCACTTGAAAAGCTTTTCGATCTGCAAAACCGTTTCCGTGGGCCCCCAAATGCAAAAGTACAGAGCTCTATTTTAGCTCATCGACAAGTGAATTTGGGATCAGAGGATAATCCTAAATTCGTCAACCTCGGGACGGACTGCACCCCCCAAGAGGCCCAGGATTTCACTCAGCTATTTCGCAAGTATCGTGACGTGTTCGCTTGGACATATGAGGAATTACGCACATACGATACTCGAATCATACAACACGTGATACCGATCAAAGAAAATGTAAAACCATTTCAGCAAAAGCTTAGGAAAGTACACCCTACAATGGAGCCACTGATTCTAAAAGAACTCAAGAAACTTTTGGATGTCTGCATTATCTTCAAAGTTCGCCACTCCACGTGGGTGTCCAATTTGGTTCCGGTACGGAAGAAGTCAAGTGAAATTCGCTTATGTGTAGATTTCCGAAACTTAAACCGGGCCTCGAGTAAATATAATTACCCAGTTCCCCCTATGGAGCAAATATTACAGGCAGTGTCCGGGTCAGAGATGTTCTCTCTATTGGAAGGATTCTCTGGTTACAATCAGGTACTGGTGGCCGAACCAGATAGGTTAAAGACTACCTTTCAGACTAAGTGGGGAATTTTCGCTTACAGGCGCATGCCTTTTGGATTAATCAACGCAGGAGCAACATTCCAAACAGCTATGGATATAGCATTCAGGGGCCTGATAGGCCAAAGTGTGGTAGTCTACTTGGATGATGTTACAGTATTCTCTAAACGCCGAGGGGATCATTTGCGTCACCTCAGACAGATCTTTGAAAGATGCAGAAAATATGGTATCTCGCTCAACCCAAAGAAAAGCTTTTTTGCTGTAGCAGAAGGAAATCTACTAGGTCACATCATAACTAAACAGGGCATTGTCGTTGATCCAGAACGTGCGAAAGCCATCGCTCAGATTTCTCCCCCCAGCAGTAAGAAAGCAATGCAGTCCTTTTTGGGAAAGATAAATTTTGTACGTAAGTTCATATCAGATTTCGCCCAGACAGTGAAACCACTGCAGGGAATGATAAAGAAAAAGGCTACCTTCAAATGGAATCAACCCGAAAAGGAAGCTTTGGACCAGATCAAGAAAGCTATGAAGCCGAAGCGCTCCCTCCGGGTATTCGTATTTTGCGTAGATTTCACCGTACACGTTTACCAGACCATCTCTCGCGCCCGTACTACACAAAAAAGGACGTAAATAATGACGAGCGTCCCATTTCGTTCATGAGCACTGTCTCCAGTGAGCCGACCAAATTATCCCGAAATCGAAAAACAGGCCTATGCGGTATATAAAGCGGTCAAACATTTCAGACCGTACATCTTAAAAAACCATGTCACGGTTTACGTTCCCCACCCAGCTGTTCGCTCACTGTTCATGCAACAGGAGTTGGGCGAGAGACGAGGGAACTGGGTTGCGTGTATGCAAGAGTATGACTTAGAGTTTAAGCCAGCATGCACAGTTAAAGGGCAAGGTCTATGCCAAATGGCTGCAGAGGCCGCAAGTTCCCACCAGATTGAAGAAGATAAATGGGAGCAATAAATTGATATGTAGCAAACTGACGTCATGCCTCAGATAAGGAACCCTTCTTGGTACTCGGATATTTCGGGATATTTGGCACATGGTGTGTTGGACCCAGCTCTAAATGCCCGGCAAAAGCGTGCAATCAGACTCAAAGCTGCGTCTTACCAGATAATCCAAGGGAAGATTTTCAAGAAACATTCCGATGGGGTCATGTTACGCTGCCTGGAACATGATGAAGCTCAGAAAATCTTAACCGAGCTGCACGATGGACCAGCAGGAGGTCATTTTGCCGGGGATACCACTGCTCATAAAATAATGCGAGCAGGTTATTATTGGCCAACCCTTTTCAGAGATGCCCATGCATATGTTCGGAAATGAATTCAATGCCAGAAATTCGCAAACCGAGAAGTGCGTCCCGCCGCCCCTTTTTTGTCAGTAGCAGTAGAAGAACCATTCCAACAATGGGGTCTGGACGTCATTGGTGAGATCTTACCCCACTCTTCTAAGCAATACTGGTACATTCTAACGGCTACTAATTATTTCACCAGGTGGGTTGAGGCAGTACCGTTATGCCAAATCAACGATCAGGAGGTAATGCAATTTGTCACTCATTCCATCATTACCAGGTTTGGCGTTCCAACTTCCTTGGTTTTTGATAATGCAACGTATTTTTCATCTTTTAAATTATATGATTTTTCTTTGGAAAATGGCATTGTTCTTAAACACTCTGCAAAGTACTATCCCCAAGGAAATGGTCAAGCGGAATCAACAAATAAAAATCTGATTCGCATCATTGAAAAGACCCTTCTGTCTCACCAACGCAACTGGCACAATGCCCTCCAAAAGGCACTCTGGGCTGATCGCGTCACCCCTAAGTCCTCAATAGGCACCTCACCATATTTTCTCGTGTATGGGAAATAAGCTGTCCTCCCGCCCAATTTATATCTTCCCGCTCTGCAGTTATCTCAAGAGTGTCATGGTACCCCTTGCCCCGCCTTGCAAACCCGCATTGACACCCTCCTAAAATTAGAAGAGGAAAGGCAGAAAACCTGGGAAAAATTCGCCATCCACCAGAGTCGAATCAAGAAATGGTTCGATAAAAAGTCTGCAGGAGATAAAAAATTTGAAGTGGGAGATCTTGTCCTAAAGTGGGATAAACCTCACGAAGAAAAAGGGAAACGTGCCAAATTTCAAGCACTATGGATAGGTCCCTTTCAGGTTAAAGAAAAGGTGGGTCCCCATACATTCCGATTGCAAACTCTGGAAGGAAAAGTCGAGGTCCTCCCAGTAAACGGGCATGACCTCAAACACTATTTTACTTAAACCCTTAAAAAAAAAAAAAAAAAAAAAAAAAAACTCTTTCTCCACCTCTGCAAAGAAAACCTTGTCTAAGCTACCCGCGACCGACTCACTCCTTGAAGAGGTTCTATGCTGATGAAAGGCCCTTCCCGCCAAAACACGGGGCAGTCGAAACTCGCTTGTGATGGGCACCTAAAAGGTAATACACGGTCTTACTAGAGTCTTCAAGCATAAGGAACCACCTAGCGGCTTAAAAGGGTGCAGGCAGAAAAGGTCTTGCATAGCAGCAACCGGATCGTGAGGGAACAGGGCTAACTCAAAAGAATTGCAGGTCATCCGGGAAAAACTCAAGTCCTCATATAAGACCAAGAGCAACCTCTCTGCAAACAAAATAAGTCGGGATCCCTCATCTGCCCAGGCAAAATATGCCCATCTAAATAAGTGCCACAAGCACATTCTCAAATAATTGCAATCGCACACAAATAAAGGGTAAAGGATTGAGAAAGGATTCCTGCGCAGAGAGGTGATGTAATGACTTTGTCGGGGTACTGACCAGGCTCGCTGGCAGCGGAGCAACGTTCATGACTCCTTAGACAGTGACTCCGCCGGAGCGGAGAGGTTCGCTGGCAGCGGAGCAACACCATGAGGACGAAATAATTGTACCAAACCCTGCAGTTGTCCAAGGTTTCCCCGACCCTCCCGGTCCTGGAGTGCGAAGAATTAAAATTCGGCTGATCTGCACCCAATAAGCCAAAAGGCCAGGCAAATATGCGAGGTGACAAAGGAAGGAAGGTGTAAACTCTGAGGTAAAAGAACAAGCTAGTATTAGGCCCCTCCCTCCCCCCTCATCGACCATTCATCGGCAGAGACTCTGAATTCAGCCAGTGAATCGCCATTTGTTGTAGCCCCTACAACACCCTCCAAAAAATACAAAAATAATAACACACACTTCAAAATTTTTTGGAGCCCCTTTGAAACTAAAAGGAAAAGCTAAGTGAAGTTTTGAAGGGCAAGTCGCTAAGTCGCGAATCCATACTTTAAAACAATTGCGACCCATGCGACCTATGCGACTCTGCGACCTTAAGGTCGCATAAGTCGCCAGGTCGCATTTGTCTCAATTCAGGAAACTTGCGACCTCGCGACCTAAAGGTCGCAAGGTCGCAAAGTCGCAAAATGAAGTATTAGGGAAATTAGCGACCCAGCGACCTTTGCGACCCAGCGACCTTTAGGTCGCAAGGTCGCAAGGTCGCAAAATTACAAATTGCGACCTCATTAAGTATTTGCACGTGCGACCCTTTTATATAAGGACGGGTCGCTAGGTCGCATTTGTAGCTCTCAGCGAAAACCGTGGAATCACTCTGACAGGTCGACTAGATCATTTTCTTCCGGGTAAGTTGCCTTTTCCTCCCTATGTTTCCCTCTTAAGCATTTCTTGCCATTATTGAGCCTCCCCACGGTCTTATTTATTTGCTGGAGAGGATGTAGGGTTTTCTTTTGAGTTTTACCGTTGTTTTGTTTCCCACAAACCCCTAGGTCACCCGTCCCTTGCCTAATTCCTCATGGCTATGCCTTATTGTCAGTTTAGACCCTTTCAAACCGTGTACTTTTCCCTGTAAGTAAAGTTTAGCCGCGAAGCCGCGCGCGCGCGAAACCCCCGGTAGGTTCAAGTGCGACCTGCGACCTAGCGACCATGTCGCAAGGTCGCTAGGTCGCAAGACTCCATTTCAGCGACTCTGCGACCCTGCGACCTAGTCGCAAGGTTGCGAGGTCGCGTGTGAGTCCCTTTTGTGGATTAGCGACCCAGCGACTCCCAGAGAACAGTCAACTAAACTTTGTATGTGTGAACTTTATTTTAGCTGTTATCATCATGTCTTTCTTATCCTGGGACTCTGTCTTGAATGCAGCAGGTGAATTCAGAGCAGACATAGTACCGGTCCTCTCCGACTCTAGCAATATGGCACCCCGGGTATCCCGAAGGAGAAGTAGGCAGGTGGTAGAGGAAGAGTCAGACACAGACATACAAACATCTTCGCCGCCAATATACAGAGACACCCTTTGCACCTTCGCAAAGGAGGATAGCCTTAGGTGGTATGAGGTATACCATGAGTTCGCCATACCAGAAGAGGAGTTCCCAGAAGATCTCCCGGACCGTGAAGTATACCTGAAAGTCAAGAAGTCCAAATTGCACCTAGTAGGGTCGCATCCCGCCATCTTTCCGTGCCTAGAGATGTTGGACTGGATCATACAGAAGACGGATCCGAAAAACTTCGCAATCCGAGATAGTGCAGGAAAAGCTTTCGCAACAGTGGAGAGTTCAAAAGCACAGGTCTACTACTCGCTACCCAAACCAGAGGTGAACTTCACCCCAAGATGGTTTTCTGTAAATGAAGTGCCGATGGTTGATACAATCAAAAAATGGTGGGCAGAACCAGATAAATTCAAAATAAAAAAGGACCAGGAGTACCCGGTGGTCAGTCTGAGGAAGGTATATAAGTTAGTGGCCGCCATGTTGTGCAGAATTTACGGGCGCTCGGATGCCACCACCTTCAACGGAACATGGGAAACCATCAGGGAACACGTGACAGTATATGGCACTCGGTTCAATTGGGCCGGTATATTAATGAGCTCCATGCACACAAATCTGGCTTCAGCTTTAGCCCCAGATGAGGGAGCGCCATCGGAATTCTATATGGCTTCGTATCTTCTAGATGCTGTCTGTGCCCAGCTGCATGTCGAAGGATGGCCGCATAACTGGGACTCCGATCAAACCCAGGCAATACATTTGCAGACCAAGGTATTCTGGGAATCCAGGTACAAGTCAGACATCGAGCAAATCTCTCATATATTCATTCCCGCCCTCTACGGGGAAACTATTTGGTCAAGACACCCCCTGCATGTCTTGGCGAGCAATGGAGACACTAGGTCAGGTGGCGCACTGGTTTCCATTCGCTGAATATACAATCATCCTAGTATTTGGCACATTCAAAGCACCACATGCTCTGCCTAGGTTTATTACCGATAAGGTGCTCATGCAGGAGGTATGTTTCCAGATGACCTCAGGCTTCTCCAATGTCCTTTCCAAAGGGAAGAAGAAACCTTGGCCCGCTCTACCCCTCACCATTGGTGCTTATATAGTCAAGGACTCCAAAGAAGTAGGGCGTGAAGGGGAAGAGATAAAAGGTTATCACTTTAGGAATCTGGATTGCCGAACTTCTGACCCAGTCAGGATAGTTCCCGAGCATTGTAAAAGGGCCAATTTTAAATGGAGTTATCAGCACGTCGAGCACCCAGCAGAGGACGAAAAAAGAAACTGGTAGAATGCAGAAAGGCATCTAGCTCCAGGGATCGACTCTGACAAAGAAGGAGAGGATCACCAGAATTTAGGAGGCTCCTCTTCCTCCAAAGATAAGAAAGCACAGACCAGTACGGGGCCTGACACCGCAGAGCAGCAAAGGGAAGCGGAAGCCCAAGCCAAGAAGGAAGAAGAAAAGAAGATGAAAGAGGATGAAGAGAAACGTAAGAAAGACGCCAGGACAAAGCGAAAAAAGAAAAAGGAAGAGGAGAAGGAAAGACAGGAAAAGGAGGCACAGGCGGAGGCAGAAAAAGCACTGAAAGAAGAACTCGACAAAGTCGATCGTCAGAAAAAGGCAGAACAAGCCGCCGCAGCAGAGAGAAAGATAAAAGAGGAAAAGCAAGCAGAGGTAGAGTCAGAACACCGGAAGAAAGAAGAACACGACAAAGCGGAAGCAGAGCGCCGGCAAAAGGAGAAAGAAAAGGGTCAAACGCAGGATGAAGAGGACGAGCTAATAGATGACATTGACCTATTCCCCCTGGATATCCCTGCAGGTGGCACGGGAAGTACCCTCAATGTTGATGACTTTCCCGGGGAGCAAGAAGAAGAAGAAGTCTTCGACTTGACCAGATTGACATTTGACCAATTCTCTTTCAAGATACGGCAAGAGAAAAGGAAATCCTTAGTGCAAGGCCATCCCGCCATCTCTACGGTCGCCACCAGAAAGGACATCGTCCCAGACACAAGGACTAATCCTGTTATGATAGCGTCAGCAGGCACCGCTTTTGCCGCAGCCACAGAGGAAAATGTCACTAGGATGAGCAGGGAAATTATCTCTTTACAGAACAGGCTAAAAGCAGCAGAGCAGGAAAAATCAAGGCTAGAAAATGAGATGCTGCAGCTTCAAGGTAGGCCCGCACAAGTGAATGAGGTCCCACTGACGGTCAGGAAAGAGTGTGATGTGTTGGAGATGACGATGAAGAAAGTATACCAGGAAATGCTCATCCTGAAACAAACAGTGTCCCCGTTAGCAGAGGCACGAGAGGAAACCAGGCAGAAACACGAACAGCTCAGGGAAGCCTCGGCAGCTTTGGACAAAATGATGAACTGGACAGCGCAGTATCCGCAAGCTCCCGAACATGTGCCTAGAAAGGATTGGAGTCATACACAAGAAGCCAAAGTGCAAATTCGGATGAATATGCAGTCCAAAGACAAGTTAGCCAAAGATTTGGACAAAGTAATGTCTGCATATAATCACCTGATCAGCGGCATTGACTTAATGAATGCTCTTCATCACATTCCATCATTAGGGGCACTAAATGAAACTAAATACTGGGAGCAGGTAGAGCAGGAAATTCAGTCTTTTCTGCAGCCCGTAAGACAAGCTGCCGCCACACCAGAATTCGAGGCATCACAAGAGAACCTGAATCGGTTGCTTGTCACTCCCGTGCAAATCTACACCAAGCTTGCTTCTCTCTCAATGCTGATCTCTCAGAAGAAGGAGACTCTGGTGCCGAATGCCCTAGAATGTATGCATCGAATAAAAGAGGAAAGCCCTCTTGTCGCTCCTATAACAGCAGATTACCAGACTTGGCGAGATTTCCTCAAGGGCAAGAAAATCGACGTTCAGAGAGCCTCCCAATTATAACCTCCATGGATATGGCTGGGTCATGGTGCTTCCTACGACCCGAGGTTAACAAGTGCCACCAGAGCCATCGTGATCGCAATTTTGGCAAACGGGAAGAGTGACCGTGGGAAGTATAGAAGATCTTGAGGCCCATTGAATCTATAAATACCCCTGTAGGGAGCATTGTAAAGGGTGGCTCTTTTGTGGACTGAAAGGAAATATTGCATTGTAACTGAAAGATCATACTCTTGATATATGAAATACAATACATGTTAAAACCCCTTTGATTGGATGATGTGTTTAGCTGAGACAACATTGTGTGTATTCTGCGTGCAGTTTCAGAATATCTTCTGATTAATGAATCTGTGTTATTGTTAGTATCATTCATGCACCATAGCTATCTGTGATTGTGTTGATGATGCTCAAGTTTATTATTTGCTTTATGAGGAATGTTAATGAACTGTTTTATTAGCATTTCGTTATATCTTTCGAAAATTTAAGGGATATTCTTTCCGTAAAGAACTGTTTCTTCGGCGGTCAGATTATCCTGCATGCATACCCCATAGATGTGACTGACGCTGCTGGTGTACGTGCTATATATATGCACGGTGTCATATATTGGTTTTATACATCAGTCATGTATTATGTATCGTGTGAATGAGTGTATGTTTGCAGTTTCAATCAGGTTGCTCGAAACCGGAGAGATAGTCATTTAAGTGGTAGCCGGACCCACACCCCGGACGGGATCCCTAGTCCAAACGGTTCAAAGTCTAATTGGGACTTTCTACCGGGGAGATCCCCTACTGTTGGCCGGACATATTTTCCCGTCAACAGAAGGGGAAGTCGACCGTGACATTTGGAGGAAAATTTGAATTTCAAATTTTCAATTTTCCCGCATTGATAAGATTATTACTTGAAGAATTTCTTTTAAATAAATAAATATTTTTCCTTATCCAAATTTGATGATATTTAGGTCGATTTTGGTCCTCTCAAAAGTTGGAATTAAATTCCAAAGTTATATTCCTAAAAGGATTTTTCCAAAGTGTAATTTGACCATAGTTTCCAATTTTAACACTCCCTCTCAACTAGGGATAATTCCACTTGTAAAACCATCAGCCATTGTCATCGATCATCATGCCATCCTAATGTTATGAACTATCTATGTATTTCATCTCAAATATTTTGAACACTGGTATAGATAATAAATAATAATTGATCGAGAGTGAATTATAAGACCTTACCACTCTCCACGGAGAAGAGTCAATCCACATAACCATGTGAGGAACCGAAATCAGACCTGATCTCAAGTGATCATGTTTGTTGAACATCAGCATCCTAGACATAGTGAGTATGGAAGTACATGATTCATCCATCGGTATTGCTATGGTCCCAAACCACATTTCCCAACTCATTGGCTAGATGAGAGGTGTTTAGTCAATTTAATTTTCTTAAATTGAAAGCATAAATTATCGACCGGAGTCAGTAAACTGATGAAATGAAAGTGCACTATATGTGCTAGAAGTATTTTTCATTAAAGTGAGAGTTGAATTTAGAGTTTTGTTAATTTTTTAACTTATGGATTAGTGTTAAATTCCTATGGATCAGTGATGTTTTTAAATAAATTTATCCTCTACGTTAGATGTTATTTCTATGGTTTCTTCACAGGGGCTTTACTGCGGGAGCAATACCATACCATGTGGGTTCATATTGGGGGATATATAATGAGGAAAAAATGATATTATATATTGAGGGATATATAGCGGGTAAAGGGTTTTTATATTGGAAAGTATAAAAAATGGAGTTCAAAGTTAATGAAAAAATATAAAGGGGTATAAAAAATGGATACCTACAATATGTAGTGAAAGTAGGGGCTTTTTAAATTGGGAAGGTGTATTGGGTTTATATTGGGAGGGGGTTAAATAATGTGATTTTTAGAGGTATTTTCCAATATGTACTCAAATTAACGGTGTTGTTTAATATGCTACGATTACACATGATACATTAGAGGTTCATTAAGTGAAGCCTCTGTGGGTTTCTTTCAATTGAATTGAGTTTAAAAATAGTTTGTGAGATGACTCCTTTCAAAACAAATGATTAATTGTGTTTTTATCAAGTTGATTTTGGAATTTGTATGTTTCAAAATGTTAGTGTCAGTATTTGCATACTGCCATCAGTGATCAAAAATACTATTTTCATATAATTTTAGGAGTCTCACTCAGATTTTTTTAATCATTCCACTAGGTAATGCAAAAAATTAATCATTGATGGTATCCCTAGTCATAAAACTTCACTCTCCCTCAAAATTTCATACTTGTTGGCCCACCTTCATGTCTCGTTGAGCATAATTTAGTCATGAAAGTCCATTTCATCATGTCATTATGTCAGTCAAAGTCCCCATGGATTCTGTTCATTCAAGGTCCCATAAGGTCACTAGGTTTCATTTTCCAAGGTATAAATAAAACACCATTTCGTTTTCATAAGGCCAGAAAAAAAATATGAGAGTGACTGAACAATATTCCTTTATCATCTGAAGAGGATTTTCCAACATTTAATATGATCTCCAAGGAAGATTTTCAAAGTTTTAATTATTCTTTCAAGTTATGATTTTTATTCTGCAATGTAATTTTATTCAAAAACAAAGATGTAATTCATTTTTATTTTAATGTAATTTTATGTTAATTATAAGTAATAAGTATTATTCCCAACCTGCCAATTCAATTCCATATGCCAAACTAAACACCAAACAAAAAAATTTAAAGAGTGCCAAAATTCAGCACCATCAACCTACAAAGGAAAAAGTCAAAGTGTAAAGGATATTTTCCAAAGTTTTCAAAGGTGAAAGTGAAACATTAGAAAGCAGGTTTTAAATCAACATCTAAATTTCACTCAAGTATTACAGCCTTCATGACATAAAAATAGACTTCATTTTTCTCCTCTACCATCAAGAAACCTCAAGCAAAGCACGATTTTCAAGTTTTCTAGGTGAAATTAGAAAAATAGGGAAGGCGTTGCGCACCTACCAAATGGATGGTGCATCTGTGTGTGGCGCTGCATGCCTAACAAAGAGAGGGCACGCCTGCTTGTGGCATTGCATGCGTTCCCTTTTTCCTCAAAAATTTCCATAAAATCCTCCAAAATTCACAAAATCACCCTCAATCTTTCAGCAGTGGTTCCTCACGCCTCAAATAAGAAAGCTACAATTTCTCCATTCCTCTTCTCCATCAAGTTACTTTATGCTGTGTGAAGCTTGTTAAAATAAATATGGTGTCTTAATTTAAAACCCTATTATTCATCAAATACCCAATTACAGTTCAATTTCATTGCCTAGCACTTTCATACCCTTCCTCCATTGCAATATACCCATTCCCAAATCCCTACATTAACATCCCATTTCCCTAAGCTTTCATTTATTTAAAAACCTAAGCTCTAGGTACATTATTTTCCTAGGCTCCAAATTCCCTACACCTGTAATTAATTTCCTATTCCAAAACCCCTCTACATCCCTACTCCATGTCACATCCCTTAACTCATAAATCCCTACCCCCATCTCCCTAAATTACCCTATCCCATTCCTTATTCCTAAAACCCACATTCCACCATCATCACACCTCCCTAGGGTTTTGACACTAAGGCATCATGGCAAAAGAAGAAAATAGACCATATAGTGAGGGAGAATAAATAAAGGAGAAGAAGCCACACAAAGGGGGAAGAATACTCAGATTAGAACCAACAAATACCAGGGAACTCTTCGTATCTCCTAAGGTTGTGACATGTTTCAAACATGTTGGATGTTTTGAGTTTTGTGAGAAAATTCGGAAGTTCCAACACCATGCTATGTTGAAAAAACTTTTCATTTCTAATCTCCATGGCAACCAACTTACTCTATCTGGTGTCACTTTCAGTGTGTCAACTGCCACCATCTCAGCTGCCACCGGGATCCCAAATGTTGGGGAGAAATGGTTCAAACATAAATATTTGGAGGAGAATTACTATGAGCCTTTCATGAAACCTAGGTACAATAATGAGAGAAAGATGTTTTTTCATTTCTCTTACCACCTAGAGAGATATGCTCCCATGATGAAGATAATCATGAAATACTTTTCATGTGAAGGTATATTTTCTAGACTTAATGCCTATCACACCCGACTACTTATGCACTTCACAAGGGTCAATATTCTCAACATATCCTACTACCTCTTCCGAAGAATTAATAATATGGAATTTCTTGTCCAGAAGAGAGAGTATGAACACCAAATGAACAGTCTTTTCCATCACTCCCTCATCAAAATCATAGTCATCCATCACCTCAAACAATTGAACATTCCATGGAGTTCATTCATAGCTAATGACATATTCATTTCTCCACTTATTCAGCATGCCCACGATGTACCTTCATCATCTCATCCTTCCACATCCATTTCTCCATCTCAGCCCACAGTTCATGCATCATCATCAGATCAGCGTCCTTCATCTATTTCACCACCATTATCTCCATCCCACATTGAGACTGGATCACCTAGCATAGCTAAAATCAATGAGCCGAAGAAGGATAATGTGGCTGAGATAGAGACATTGGAAAAAAAAAATACTAGAGGGGTCATATGCAGGTTTTTCCTCCACAGATTTTGGAAGGGACCCTTCCTTCTTCACCAACAAAGTAGGTACAGAAGGGGAAATAAAACATGGTACAGGAAGATCTACATGAAGCAGTCATTCATGATGAGGATGACCTCCATGAGACAGAACAAGATTTTGACCTTGTTGACCTACATGAGCATGATGATGATGAGATCACTAGTATGGTCATCAAGGGGAAGGATGCTAACATTAGATATGTTCAAACTAATCTTGACAGGCCTAAATTTTTCATAAACTTCCTTGAGCAGGAGAACCAATAGTTGAAGACAAAGCATGTCATTGATGAGGTGAAATACATAACAGCTCAAAGGGGGGAAGAAAAAGCCAAGTTTTTGTTAGAAGAGACACTTGAAAAGTATGTTTTTCTTGAAGAACAAGAATAAAAAACACCAAGAGGCAGACCTAGAACTAGAGGGTTGAAAAGAGCTCTAGCACTAGACAGGAAAAAAGAGGTTGAGCTTTCTAATCAGCTCACTTTGAATGAAAAACTTGCATTGGTAATCAAAGAAAATCGGGAGTCATGGCTTGATAGAGCTATCCAAAACCTAGAGAAGATTTTGTAGAAGGAAAATAGAGATAATGACATACTGAGGAAGAAGGTCAAGAACTATGCCCAAAAAGACAAAATTGCAATGACCAAGCTCAAAAGAGCCAACACAAAAATTGAGGTTTTGATCATGAAAAAAGAGAAAAGGAAGTTGGATGTACTTGAAGAGCCTTCACTCCAATCCTAACCACATCATCAGCAATCATTTGACCAATTTTGAAATATTTTGGGTCACTTTTTCAAGTTTTGTCTTTTTATTATGTTTCTGAACAGTCATGTGACAAAGAAAATGTCAAACGTCCAACACCCTTGGCGCTGCACCCTTTTTTTAGCCATTTTTTGACCAAAAGGCCACCACCATTGGATTAAAAATGGTAAATAAATCTAATAAAACCACTTTTCAAGCCTTGATTTGCAAAACTGGTTGATCAAAATGTCAAAAAACAAGCAAAAAATCATGGTTTTGCCTCATTTTCGGCCCTGGTGCTCCGTGCTGACCAGTCTTGGGAGGATTAAGTTTTGACAGGGAAAATGACCTTCATTTGGAAAACCGAAGGCATATCTAGAAAGTATACTTGAATGGATTTCCAACAAGCCATCTTGCAGCCAATTTGGACACCTACAACCCAGTCAAAATCAGTCTACAAGATTGATGGTGTCCCTAGAAAAGAGAGCGCAGGGATGGCGTGTTTGACAGTTTGCTGATATTTTTGAGTTTTCACTGCAAATTTCACTTTTATTTTTGAAAATTATGATTTCACCTATGTAATTGAGGATGGTAAACGTAATTATGATGTGGATAAGTTACGTAGGGGTAGATTCATGATGTAAAAGTTATCATCAGGCCAACTGAATCAGTTTCAATGTAATTAGGAAGGAGTCACTTAGAGCTGCCTATTCTCTAGCTATCAATTCATATTTTGATGGAACATCTCCTTAATTTAGGGATTCGACCTCTAAGGTTGGGAGAAGTTTTCTGAGGTCTATACCTTGTACTTTTTGACTCATTTTCAAAGGTTGGAATCAGTTGGATGTTGTTGTATTGATCAAGGACTAGAGTGTAATCATTTTGGCGAGATATTAATGAAGAGTAGGAGCTATTTCTTTGGGATACCTGTGGTATGAATGTTTGACATTATTTTTTATCCTATTTCATTTGTATTTATGTTTTTTAAGTTCATAAACCATTTCATCTCTATTATATGATGATTTTAAATTTGATAGGCAGAATACATGTTCTTTCATGCTCTGTTTTGGGAAATTATTCATAATTTTTCCATTTTATTCAGTTTAGGAAGAATACATCTCCTATGCTCTTCCTAACTCCTCATCAGTCTTAAACCATCTCACCAAATCACCTTTAAGTGTTAAGACTTGTACCTACCTTTCCCCATCGAATGGATTGTAATTCCATCTCATTTTCCCTGACCTAGTACCCTTAACCTAATCCTCATCCAAAAAACCCAATCAAAACAAAATTAACCCTTCTGCATTTCATAGCTAGCCAAAAACCTTTTCATCTAGCCCTCTTGGATGTGATTTTTTTGGCGAGAGAGCTCTCCGACTTGGTAGGGCTAATTACCAAGTTAAAAGGTTGGTATTTGGTTACCTTTGTTGGGATTTCTTCTTTATCCTTAGAGATCTGGTGGAGTGATACCATACTGGCGTTGTTGCCAAGGAATAAAATATTTATTTTCCCTAGGTGTACGATAAAAAATTTTGGAATTTGATCCTTTGGATGATAGGGTTATGTTTCAGAAAGGTTGATTTAATAATTACAGTGCTAAGATTGTAGAGCTGGCTTCCACAAGATATACCACAGAAACTCCCAACCATGATCCAGTTGATCCAGTAGATGATCCAGAGAATATCTTTCGAAGGCATAGATATCAAACTGTAGACATTCAATCAGGACCAGTTCCATTGGTAAGATCTATTTCTCTACCTACTAAGCTACTTCCTCTTGAAGACATACCGTATGATCTGAAATTTGAATTGTCATTGTTTAAATCCAAGTATGAAACCTCTTTATCCGACATAGTATTCAATCCTTTAATATTATCTAAGGTCAAGTCATTGTTTGAATTAGACCTTATTCCTCTGAAATATTGTTTTTTTTAAGAGATTAAGCCCAGATCTAACCTTGACATCAAATATTGGATCCAATTCTACCATCAAGAGGAAGTTTCTGTATCAGCTCAACCTCAAACTCAATAAATTGTAGTTTATTCATCTACACCTTTGACCTCATCATTCATACCTACTACTTTAGTACCTACAACTTATGTTCCTTTACCTATTCAGCCAATCCCTCCCGTCGTCAATCCAGTACTCCATTCAGCAGGAATCATGGCAAGATTTGCCCCACTTATCTTACCACCCTAATTGAATGATTTACCTCAGGGTCATGGCCAAAGACTCCCCTTGTTTGATGAAAAATCCACCATATCTGCAAGACAACATATTTTTGTGGTAACTAACTTCATAGATTTGGTGGAAGTCGATACTGACAATGCAAAAATGAGGATTATAGCCCAGAGTTTCTCTAGAGATGTTAAAGTTTCGTTTAGGTCCTTGACTTCTAATTATATTTCCAATCCAAATTAGTTAATTGATGTATTTATAGAGTGGTGGGAGGTAAAGAAAAATTATTTACAATTTTTTTTGAGTATGAGAACATTAAAAGAAATCTTAATGAATCAGTCCAAGATTTCAACACTCTCTTTAATAGGATTTACAGTGCAATTCCCGTCGAGATTAAGCCTCCTCTAGGCTTAGCTCTCATACATTATCCAGATGCATTTGATCCTCACATGGATTACCAATTAAGTGAAATAAATCTAGCTACACTGGAAGATATGAAAAATAACGTGATCAATGTTGAAGAAAAATTGTTGATGAAGAGAGCTAGAGCTAGGAATGAAAGGAGAGTTACTATTAAAGATGAGCCATCCACTTAATCTTATGATGCTAAGATGGATACTTTGATAATAACTATTGAACGGATGGTTGAAAGGATGTCCATCATGGAGAGACATCTTGAGGTCAGAAACCCTAACTATAGAGGTCAGCAACAACCTCAGTTAAGGATTAAGCAGAGAGAACATCGACCTCCTGAACAATCACCACACCAGCAACAAAAAATTAGGACACCCTTACAGTATAACTATGCTCAAGGATAAGAAGAAGATGAAGACACAATTTTTGAGCAAAACCTCCTTTTCAAAGCTGATGATCTACCTATTTTTTTACCGAAGATGAGGAGTATTTTGAAAAGAAAGATAAGCCTATAGATGAAGATTTTATCCTTGCTAATGATCATGAATTAGAGACTGAATTATATGATTACCAACAGGGGTACTTGAATGTACTTGAATGTACTGGTTAATCCCATTCAGAAGAAAGCATCTCATCAAAAAGACACACAAAAAAGGCATAATCCTCCAATCAATCAGAGTAAGGGAAAAGAGCCTATGATCACAAATGAAAATAAAGTAAATCAACCATCCACAAGTTCAGCCAATAAGTAAAAGGACAATCAGAAGAAATAAGTTCCATAAAAGGACCATGCTGGACAATGAGACATCGTCATGAAAGAGGTACACAAAACTACTCCCTTCAGTTTAGATATATAAATTTCAAAGTTAAAAGTGTCTATCCCCTTAACCGAGCTTGTTAAGAACAACCAATACAAGTCCCATGTTTCCAAGATGCTTAAAGTAGATCCTTTGTCCGAAATGGTAAATGTAAAAGATAATCACCCCGAACTCATTTTTGGTCCTACTATTAATGACCAATTAGAATATTTTTGGTCCTACTATTAACGACCTTTTACTTGAGTCTAAGAATCCACTAGTGCATTTTATATAATTCCATGTTAGACTCCGGAGCCTCCCAAAATATGATGCCAAAAGCCATAATGGAGAAGTTGGGCCTTGACATTACTCGTCCATACCATGATTTATACTCCTTCGATTCACTTAGAGTCCACTGTATTGGTCTGATTAAAGATTTGGTAGTCTCCCTAGAGAATATTCCAGCAAAAAATGTTCTAATGGACATGGTGGTAGCTGACATACCACCATGCTTTGGAATGTTTTTTTCAAGATCCTAGGGGGGGGGATTATGAGGCAAATTGTAATTAGACTTTTATTATGCTACTATTCCTGTTTTCGGGAGATTGAGAAAATGGTACTGTGAAACTAAGATGAAGGATATGATCACAATCAAAGAAAATCCCAACAATCATCTGATAAACGTTGTACATACAGATTTAGAGTCATTCATTTTGTTTAATGATAGTGTTTTAAATGATGTAGATAACCAACTAGTAGATGTAGAAGATGTTCCAAAGATCCATAATTGTATTAGAGAAGTTATAGCTAAATAAAACATGAAACTACCTAGCTTATTAGAACAACCATCAAAATAAGCATTGAAAAATTTAGAACTACAATCAGAGAAAGTGGTGAAAGATCCAGAACAACCATTGGATAAAGTGGAAGAAATTTTAGAAAAGAATGAAGAGACAGTTCGAAAAATTGAGCCAAAATAGAAATCAAAGTTTCATCATTTAGAGGATGAGAAGGATGAGAATGGTCTATGGTCCATGGACTTTGATGGTGCCCTGGGGAAATATGGGGCAAGCATTGGAATCTAGGTCCACAACCCTTTTCATCAGTAGAAAAAGGTCCCTACAAATGTAAGGTTGTGCTCTTATAAATTATCTTTTGTTTGCATTGAAGCCGAGTACGAAGCACTGATTATTGTCTTAAATATATTGAATACACTGGGTGCAAGAAGGATTGCAGTGTATGGTGATTCAAAACTTGTGATCAAGCAAGTTAAAGGTGAATATCAAGCTAACCATCACGAATTAGAGCCCAAATAAACGATCGGACCTGAGACTTCTACCCATGATGATAATGGATCCCATAGTAGACCAAGTACTCTTATCATATCGAAACTCCTTTTTTATCAGAATAAAAGAATGAGAAACAAGAATAGAATAAATATATATGGTATCCCCCATATGGGAGATACAGATAGAAATAGTTATTATTTTTTATATCCATAAATTCCAATATAGGAATGTTGTACTTGATATTTTGAAAATGTTTCAGCAGTGTATACTTACAGTGGTGCCAAGGAATCAAAATCTCATGGCAAATTCATTTGCCATATCTACAAGAAATTTCAAAATCCCCATCTTTTCAAATAGGAAATTTGAGATTCATGTGAAGCATCGGCCCACTTTTCCTGATAACTTGCGATATTGCAATTTTTTAGGGATGATAAGCAGATAAACAACTTTCTCCAAGGTGAAGAAGAATTTGAGAATTGTTCTATGGATCAGATTTCCAATAAAGATGACTAGGACACAGAAACAACTCAGATGGATATACTACAGCTGAAAGACGAAATTATTCCAAAAGGTCTCATACCTTTGGAATAATTGTTTGACCAAGATGACATAGCAAGGAAGCCTACATTGATTCCTACATAAAAGGGTGTTGAAGATGTAAACATTGGGATGGTCGACAAACCAAAGATGGGGAAAATATCCAAGTCCTTATCTCCCGAGGTAAAGGCTGAATATGTTAAATTACTTTCTGAATTTTTAATATTTCGCATGGGAATATGTAGATTTAAAGGTATATGACAAGAACATCATTCAACACACTAGTCCGATCAAGTCCGATCAAAATCCATTTTGTCAGAAGTTGAGAAGGATAAATCCTAGATTGCTGCCATCAATTGAAAAAGAGGTAAATTGAATTTTCAAGTCCAGTATCATTGTTCTGATCAAATTCTCTGATTGGATTTCAAATTTGGTCCCAGTGAGAAATAAGACTGGAGAAATCCGTCTCTGCATAGATTTCAAAAACTTGAACAAAGTGTCCCTCCATGAAAATTATCCACTTCCTAAGATGGACCATATACTTCAAAGAATTTTCAGTTCTTCCCAAATGTCACTGTTGGATGGTTCTTCAGGCTACAACCAAATTTTGGTGCACGAATATGATCAAGACAAGACAACATTTACTACACCTTGGGGCACCTTCAAATATGCCAAAATTCCATTTGGTTTGAAAAATGCAGGCGCCACATTCCAACGGGCCATGGACATATAATTCACCAATGAAAAATATTTTTTCCTACATGTTTACTTAGATGACTTGACAATGTTTTCACATTCTGATGATGAAAATTTGCACCATTTGAGATTTTTTTCAAAATATGCAGGAAGTTCGAATTATCTCTCAACCCAAAGAAAATCAGTTTTTCCATGGAGGAGGGAAAACTCCTTGGTCACATCATCTCCAAGGATGGGACCTAGATTGACCCTTCCCACGTTCAAGCAATTCAGCAGATTGATTTCCCTGGCAGAAAAAAGGAAGTACAAGCATTCAACAGTAAGATGAATTTCTTACGTAGTTTCATTCCTAATTTAGCATAACATCTTAGAGAATTTACAAAAATGTTGAAGAAAGATAGTGATTTGAATTGGTCTGAAGATTCTCGAAAATATTTCCATTCAGTTAAGTTCGCCTTGATTACTACCCTGGTTTTGATAAGTCCTGATTATACTAGTGATTTCATAATATTCTCATTTGCTTCTGAGCACACTATGGCAGCAGTCTTGATGCATAAAAGGGACAAAACAGAGCTACCAATTGCATTTTTCAGTCGAAATATCAGAGATGAATCCCTTTGCTATGACATCATAGAGAAACAAGTTTTTTCTTTGGTTAAAGCGCTGACGGATTTCATAGTTTACATATTACATTCACACACTCTTGCCTATGTACCTAATGCAGCTATGAAAGAAGTTCTCATGCAGACAAACCCATAAGGTAGGCGAGGAAGATGGATAGTAGCTTTACTAGAGTATGACCTTGAGGTCAAGCCCACCAAGATGATCAAAGTTTAGGGCTTAGGCAAGCTCATGGATGAGTCAAATATTCATGCTCTTGACATCAACATGATTTCAATTTTTTCCGAAAATGAAGAAGAAGTGAATCTCATTCATGGATCCGATAATTTTTTTTTCATCTCCATAATATTCTCATATTTTTTATGTTTTGCAACACATAAACCCTCCTGTAGGCATGACTAAGAGGTAAGGAAAATCTTTGAAACTCAAAGCTTCAAAGTATTGCATACTAGATAATGCACTTTACTGGAAGGATCCCGGAGATGTGTTGTTGAACTGCTTAGTCGAAGAATAATATAAGGAAGTGATGAATGACTTCCACAAAGGATATTGTGGGGGACACCTATATTGAAAGACCATGACCAATAAAATATTGAGAGCAGAATATTATTGGCCAACACTTTTTGTAGATTTTTACAAAGCTGCAATGAGCTGCCATGGATGCCAAGTTTTTCAGGGTAAGAGAAAGCTTGTCTAATTACCTTTTCAACCTATTTCAGACTTCATTCCATGCACCATTTCAGCAGTGGGCCCTAGATTTCATAGACGAGACTCACCCAGAATCATCAGCACAACATAAGTGGATATTGACAGCCACATACTACTTTACAAAGTGGATCAAAGTAATCCCAACTAGGCAAGCAACAGAGTTTTTCATCATTCAGTTTTTAAAAACTAACATTTTGTCTCATTTTGGTTGTCCTAATAATATTATCATAGATAACATGACATCATTCAATTATAAGAAGATGACTGAAATCTGTGACAAATATAACATTAATTTGGTACACTGTACAACCTACTACTTGCAAGGTAATGGATTGACGGAGTTCTCTAATAAATCCTTGATCAGTATCATTAAGAAGATGTTAGAGGTGAATACAAGAATTGGCATAAGAAGCTAATTAATGCATTATGGGCAGATCGGGTGAGTAATAAAAATTATATAAGTATGTCTCCTTTTCAAGTCGTGTATGGTGTCGATACTGTGTTTCCTTCATCATTAGCAGTCTTGGTAATGAAATTGTTGCAAGAAGTAGGGACTGAATAAAATGACATACAACACCGTATTAATCAAATGATATACCTTTAGTAGACAAGGGATGAAGTAGTCCATAGTACTTCAAAACTTCATTACAGGATAAAGAATATTTATCATCAGAAAACTAAGGAAGAAAACTTCAACATAGGAGATGTGGTACTCCGCTGGGATGCCAGGAATGAAGAGAAGGGTAAGCATGGAAAATTTGAGAATTTATGGAAAGAGCCATATCATATTTCATATTTTCGAGGACATAATGCTTATTTTCTTGAAGAGATGAATGAACATGAGTGTTTAGGAGGACCAGCTAATGCTAGGTTCCTGAATCACTATATTTTATGAAACAAATTTATAGATTAGTTTTCCATTTCATTGTAAATATCAGTTACATTTTCTGCAAGTGTCAAGTAGAGAATCATGTAGAAATTTACAGGGTAAGTTCCTTAGATAAAAAACCAAAGGCACCGCTCACAAACAGATCACAAATCAGTACACCTGTATTATCATGGGATTAAAACCGTTGAAGAGGGAAACAGTCCATGGCCTGAGCCAATGTGGCCACTTCAGGGAACTTATTAATATAAAAAGAAAAGTTACATAAGTTTCTCACATAAACAATTATCGAACAAATGACCCTCCATGCTCTTTAAATAGATATCATGGACCAATCATGTGTTAAGCCATGGATCAAGTGTCGCTAATATCGAGGAGAGAGAGAACCGTCATATCACTACAAATTGTGATTGTCAGATTATAAGTTACAAATGTATATGGTAACGAAACACACTTTACCTAACTCTACACTAGACTAAGTTATTCTTAACTATTTTCTATGTGTCGGAATATCTTAACATCCCCCCTTAAGAACAACTTGGGATAGGATTGAAGGATTTAAAAAGGTGACACAATAGGAGAAGGAAGGAGGCATTAGAGCCTATACCCCCTTAATGATAACTTTCCTGAACTTCAAGCATGGATCAAAGTTTGGTAAACTTCGCTTCCATGAGAGCATTTGTAAAGATATCGGCTACTTGATCATTGGTTGGATAATACTGCACTTCAAGAACATGGTAATGAATGAGCTTTCTGATGAAGTGTATGTGGAGCTCAGTGTGTTTCATACACTAATTTTGAACTGGATCTTTACATAGCTGAATGGCACTCTGATTATCACACCAAAGTGCAGTAGGATGCTATTGATGAATGCCAAATTCAGACAGGATTTGAAGATGCCACATGGCTTCCTTATTGGCTTCAAGTGCACCATGATACTTTGCTTCTACTGAAGAAAGAGAGATGGCACTTTTTTTCTTAAAATACCATGTAATAGGTCCTGAAACAAGAGTGGATACATATCCTGCAGCAGACTTTCGATCATTAGGGTCACCAGCCCAATCAGAATTAGTGAAACCAATTAAAAATGGAGATGCTCCTGCACTGTAATGAATTCCGAACTGAAATTTACCTTGAATATATCGAAGTATTATTTTAGCTTCTTTCCATTGAATTTCAGGAGGTTTGTGCATAAACCGAGCGACAATACCAACGGAAAAGGAAATTTCATGACGGGTATGGGTTAGATACAATTTTTTAACAAAAAATTTACGGTATAAGGTAGCATCAACTTCAGGGGTAGTACGGGTGACTGAAATCTTGACTCCAGATTGAAAGGGAGAAGGGGTTGGCTTACAGTCTTCCATGTGAAAGTGGTTTAGAAAATCACAGGAATTTCTTCGGATTGCAAGACTTGAAGACCAAGGAAATAATGCCAGTGTCTTAAATCTATCATTTCAAACTTACTTTTGAGGCTAGAATTCACATGGTTTATATGGTTGGGATCACTAACAGTAAGGATAAGATCATCAACATAAAGAACCAGGATGGTGAAGGACTTACCAACTTTCTTGGTGTAGACAGTGTTGTCAGAATGACACCTAGAAAATCCATTATCTAATAGAAATCTATCCATTTTAGCATACCAAGCCCGAGGAGCTTGTTTGAGACCATAGAGAGACTTCCTAAGGTGAAAAACAAAGCTAGAGTCATTTTGGATAAAGACATGGGTTGTTCCATATAGATTTCTTTAGTAAAATCTCCATGTAAGAAGGCGGATTTAACATCCATCTGATGGACTTCCCATTTAAAGGAGGCAGCAAGGGAAAGAAAAAGGCAGATAGAATTCATTTTGGAAATAGGGGAGAAGGTTTCAGTATATTCAATGCCTTCAACTTGTGAAAATCCTTTAGTGACAAGATGAGCTTTATGTCTATCCATTTTTCCATCTGGTCCAAACTTGGTTTTGTAAACTCATCTGCATCTGACAAGTTTTCTTCCTTTTGGAAGAGGAACAAGATCCCAAGTATCTTTTGCCAATAAGGAATGATATTCTTCATTCATAGCTTCATCCCAATCTAGATGACCAGAGGCTTCTTCAAAGGTTTTTGGATTAGGATTTTCTAGAACTTGAGCCAATAAGGAAGAAGTTGTCTCAAATTGAGAATGTGTACGTTGGTGATCTGCAGGGTCACCTGCAAGAGAACCTTGTTGCATCCCGAGTAGAGCAGACCCATCTTGGAATTTGTGGAGTAAAAGGAATAACTTGACGAGGTGGAGGAGGATTTTCATCCTCACTGTCATCATCTAAACTAAAAGGAATGCTATTAAAAATAGAAGAGAGATAGAGAGGTGGCACATATGACGAATCAGGCTCGCAGGCCAAAGGTGGCACACCTATTGAACTAAGATCATGGGCCGATATATTTTCATCTAATTTTACATCTCTTATAATGATCATATTTTTGGAATTTGGTTGAAGAAGTCGATAACCTTTGACATCTTCAGAATATCCAACAAAAATTAATTGTTCACTCTTAGGTTCTAAGGCTTTATTTTTTGCATCTAGAATATGGGCCCAAGCATCACTTCCAAAAACATGAAAGTGACTTACATCTGGTTTGATTGAGCTCCAAGATTCTTCTGGAGTTATATTATTTGTAACCTTAGTAGGAGTGTGATTTACTATGTAATTTGCATAGTTAATTGCTTCTACCTAAAAATTGAGACTAAGTCCTTTAGATTGAAGCACACAATTAGCCATGTATTTTAAGGTGCGATTCTTACTTTTAGCTACACCATTTTGTTGTGGAGTGTATGGAATGGTATGTTGCAATTGAATGCCATGCTCGGTGTAGAAATTGATAAATTTTTTGTTAACATATTCTCCTCCATTGTCTGATCTTAACTTAAGAATTGGATGTCCATATTTTTTCTCAACAAAGGCCTTAAAGGCCAAGAACATGTTAAAAAATTCACTCTTGAGTTTTAATAAGTATTCCCAAGTGCGTCTGGAAAAATCATCAATGAAAGTTAAGAAGTACTTGCAACCAGAGAAAGAAACAACAAGAAGTGGACCACATAAATCACTATGCACAAGCTGAGTACACATCCAAAGAAAAAACCATCTCAGCAAGATACCATAGGAAGACCTGTCACCATATTTTCCTTACATAGAATTTGAAGAGAGCGATATTTTAAGTGACCAAATCGCTCATGCCAAAATTTTCTCACTTCATCATTATGAGCAACAAAAATGGAGGGAAGACATGAAGACCCAAATTTGTCAAACTTATACAACCTTGTGGAATCATCAGCAATGTGAGTAGTTAAAATATGTCTAGGATCTTTGAGGTCCTTGATTACAACATCATGAGGTGAGAATTCTACTATTTTCCCTTCACCTGAATGAGTTATCTGATAAATAGATAGAAGGTTGCATGAAAATGTAGGAACACATTGTACTTCATTAAACTAGCCATTATCTAGATGAATGGTTCCAGATCCTACAACATTAAGAGATCTATCATCACCAACATAAATATGTTTGGTGTTACAATCATTTAAAGAAGAAAAATTGGCTTTATTTTTTCCATGTGGTAAGAAGCTCTAGAATCAATGAGCCACTCATGAAAATGAGAAGGATAAGATACATTTAATGCACAACCAGATCTTGATGCTTGACAACCACAAGTAGAAAGTTTCATTCCTGAAGATGAAGGTGAAGAAAGCTCCAAATTGATGTTGTGCTTCTTCATTGCTACTTCTAAGGCTTCCATATTCTTAAAAAATTTGGACTCTATATGGCCATCATTATTACAAAAGTTTAAATGTCTATATGTCTTCTTCCCTTTGTTTTTATTTGCCTTATCATTTTGGTGAGTTGATTTTTTAGTTTGTGGCTGAAATTGCTTAGGAACCTTGTTTGGTTTCAGACCATACTTTTTAGGATACTTCTTCTTGGGATTCTTTTGATATGATTGTTGTTGGGCTACTAAGGCTTTCTTAGAAGCATTTCCAGAAGTGATAAGACCAAGGTGCAAGAGTTTTTCGTGTTCTCTTATCAAAGAATCGCAAAAGGCATCAAAAGAGGGGTTATTGTAGGTGGTTCCTGAAGAAATGATGGCTTCTCTAGTGGAATTGAAGGTGGAAACAAATACAGAGTATGCAGGGCCAAGCTTAGCAAGAATGAAATAGATGAGGCCACCATCTTCCTTTTTTACCTTACAACCTTCTAAAACAAGTCTAAGGGTATTGAATTTGGACAAAATTTCTTCAATATAGGAGAAATTATTGGGGTCCAAAGTAAGAAACTCATTTTCAAGCTAGTGGGCCCTAATTTGATTTTTAATGCCAAAGATAGTATTTAGCCTTTCCATGGCTTCATCAGGTGTTGATGTCAAGGATATGAAATCGAAGATCTTGAGCAATGGACATTCCTATCAACCCTTGTGCTTGATCTTGGTTATTTTCCCATTTAGCGACTTTATAATCATCGGAAGGTTTAGTTTCTTGTCCTGTGGATATTCTATAAAGCTCTTTACTTCTAATTATATCTACCATGTGAGGTAGCCATTGGAAAAAAATTGTGTTGTTCATAATAATCAAGCGTGCAATTTCCATTTTTTTTTTTTAAACTGAAGCTGAAAAAAGCTAAAACTAACTGCTCCAATGGAAAGATCTTGAAAAATTAGGCTGATTAAAAAAAAATAGCTTCCAGATGAAGAAGTTACACCTTTTTGAAAAAACTAAGTTGTAGATGTCAAATAGTTACGGGAATGGTTTGAAATTTGATGATGAAGTTCAACTTTTAAAAAACAATCCCGCCCCTTTAACAAATTTTTTTTTACAAAAGAAGCTTGAGAAAGAGACTTGAACCCAAGACCTCTATTCTCATAAACTAACTTCTCACCAAGTGAGATAGTAAAAGGATTCTGTAATTTTTTGAAAGGAGGAAGGTTTTTTTTTTTAAGTCTTCGGTGTGTGTGCTTTTTCTTGCAAAAAAAAACACAAAAAATTGAGAAAAAATCGTTAGATTTTCAGTTAGCCTTATCGTCAACTACCTATTTTTCACTATTTCTCATTTCCTGAGATCGCAAAAAGACACGGGGAAAGAGAATATGTAGCAAAAAAATCCCTTTTTCCTGTTTCTGATTTGCCAAGATCGCACATAGTGTAGAGAAAAGAGCATACACAAAGAAGAGAGTATAGATCTGGTAAATAAATAAAACCTAAAAACCGAAATAAGTAGAACTATTAACAATATAACTGCAAAACAGATACTTTATACCTCTAGATCTAAACTGACATAACTTGGGCAACCAAAAACCTTATCGCATGAAACGAAAGGTGTTCCTCACTGTAACAGACACTCCATACACAACAAAGTAGTTCTCCAGGCCCGAACATTTTCAGAAATAGTAGGTCTAGAAAACAGAAGTCGCATGCATTCAAACTGGTTTCGGATTTGGATCAACAACAGATGTGGCCTTCAAAATAGCTCTAATAACATGTAGGAATTTACAGGTTAAGTTCCTTAGATCAAAAACCAAAGGTCACCACTCAAAAACAGATCACAAATCAGTACACCAATATTATCACGTGGTTAAAATCCTCGAAGAGGGAAACAATCCACAGCCTGAGCCAACACGGCCACTTCAGGTAATTTATTAATATAAAAAGAAAAGTTACATATGTTTCTCTCATAAACGTTTACTGCACAAATGACCCTCCATGCTCTTTAAATAGAGATCATGGAACAATTGGGTGTTAATCCATGGATCAAGTGTCGTTAATAACGAGGAGAGAGAGAACCGTCGGATCACTACAGATTGTGACCGTCGGATTATAAGTTACAAATGTACATAGTAAAGAAAAACACTTTACCTAACTCTACACTAGACTAAGTTGTTCTTAACTATTTCCTATGTGTCGGAATATCCTAACAAATCACTAGAGTTCGAAGCCTGAAGTGAAGGCCATTGAGCTTCACTAATTTTCTGCCATTTTCAAGTTCATTTTTTAGTCAAGTAAGTCAGTATTTAGTTAATTTTCGGTCATTTGAGTTTTTCTTGAGTCAGTCTATTTCTTCGAGTTATCGTTTTTTCAGTCAAGTTTTTCAGTTTGAGTTTTTGACCGTATTGGCCCAATGGAAGAGGCACTGATCTGCAAAATCCAGAGTTATGTGGTTCTTGACATCTTTTTCATAGGTATCATCCCAATAAGGCCAACATTAGTGTCAGTATTTTCATACTTCCATCAGTGATCAAAAATAATCTTTTCATATCATTTTACGAGTCTCACTCATATATTTTCAATCATTCCACTAGGTCATGCAAAACATTAATCATTGATGGTAGCCCTAGTCATAAAACTTCACTCTCCCTCAAAATTTCAAACTTTCTAGAACACCTTCATGTATTTTTTAGCATACTTCAGTCATGAAAGTCCATTTAATCATGTCATTATGTCAGTCAAAGTCACCATGGAATATGGTCATTCATGGTCTCATAAGGTCACTAGGTTTCATTTTCCAAGGTCCAAATAAAACACTATTTAATTTGCATAAGTCTAGAAAAAAATATGAGAGTGATTGAATAATATTCCTTTATCATCTAAAGAGGATTTTCCAACATGAAATATGATCTCAAAGGAACATTTCCAATGTTTTAATTCTGCTTTCAAGTTATGGTTTTTATTTTTCAATGTAATTTTATTCAAAATCAAAGATGTAATTTATTTTTATTTTAATGTAATTTTATGTTCATTATATGTAATAAATACTATTCCTAAGCTGTCAATTCAATTACATATGCCAAATTTAACACCAGAAAAGCAATGTAAAGAGTGCTAAACTTCAACATCATCAACCTGCAAAGGAAAAAGTCAAAGTGTAAAGCATATTTTCCAAAGTTTTCAAAGGTGAAAGTGAAACATTAGAAAGTCAGTTTTAAATAAAAATATCAATTTTGCTCAAGTATTAAAGCCTTAATGACATCAAAACATACTTCATTTGTCTCCTCTACCATCGAGAAACCTCAAGGAAAGCATGGTTTTCAAGTTTTCTGGGCGAAAATAACAAAACAGGGAAGGTGTTGCATGCCTTCCAAAGGGAGGGCGCACCTGTGTGTGGCGTTGCATGCCTGCTTATTCCATTGTGCATCTTCTATATGAGCTACGTGCCTTCTTGTTATGTTGCACACCTTCCAAAGAGAGGGCGTGTCTGCTTGTGGCACTGTGCGCTTGCCCGTTTTCCTCAGCAATTTCCAGAAAAGGTTCCAAACTTCACAAAATCACCCTCAATCTTTCAGCAGTTGTTCCTCATGCCTCAAACAAGAAAGTAAGCTATGATTGCTCCATTCCTCTTCTCTATCAAGTAATTTTGTGTTGTGAAAATTTTTTTAAAATAAATTTAGTGTCTTTCTTCAAATTTAAAACCCTAGTATTCCTCAAATACCCAATTACAATTCAATTTCACTACCTAGCACTTTCATACCCTTCCCACATTGCAATATACCCTTTCCAAAATCCCTACATTCACACCCCCTTTCCCTAAGCTTTGATTTATGTAAAACCCGAAGCTCTAGGTACATTATTTACCTAGGCTTCCAATTCCCTACACTTGCAATTAATTTCCTATTACAAAACCCCTCTACATCCCTACTCCCTATCACATCCCTTAACTCATAAATCCCTACCCCCATCTCCCTCAATTACCCTATCCCATTCCCTATTCCTAAAAACCACATTCCACCATCATCACACCTCCCTAGGATTTTGACACTAACACATCATGGCAAAAGAAGAAAATAGACCATAAAGTGAGGGAGAAGATACAAAGGAGAAGAAGCCACACAAAGGGGGAATAATACTCAGATTAGAGCCAACAAATACCAGGGAAATCTTAGCATCTCCTATGGTCATGACATGTTTCAAACCTGTTGGATGTTTTGAGTTCTATGAGAAAATTTAGAAGGTCAAACACCATGCTATGTTGACCAAACTTTTCATTTCTAATCTCCATGACGACCAAATTACTCCAACTGGTGTCACTTTCACCGTGTCAACTCCCATCATCTCAGCTACCACCTGGATCCAAAATGTTGGGGATAAATGGTCCAAATAGAAATACATGGAGGATAATTACTATGAGCCTTTCATCAAACCTAGGTACAAGAATGAGAGAAAGAGGATTTTTCCTTACTCTTACCTCCTGAAGAGATATGCTCCCATGATGAACATCATCATGAAATACTTTTCATTTGAAGACAGATTTTCTAGACTGTATGCCTATCACATCCGACTACTTATGCACTTGACAAGGTTCAAGATGCTCAACATACCCTACTACCTCTTCTGGAGCATTGATAAGATGGAATTTATTGTCTAGAAGAGATATTATGAACACCAAATGAATAGTATTTTCCATCACTCCCTCATCAAAATCATAGTCCTCCATCACCTCAAAAAATTGAAAATTCCATGGAGTTCATTCATAGCTAATGACATATTCACTGCTACACCTATTCAGCATGCCCAATATGTACCATCATCATCTCAACCTTCCACATCCATTCCTCCATATCAGCCCATAGTTCATGCATCATCATCATATTAGTCTCCTTCATCTATTTCACCACCATCATATCCATCCCACATTGAAACTGGATCACATAGCAGATTTGAAATCAATGAGCCTAAGAAGGCTAATGTGGCTAAGATAGATCCATTGGAAAAAACATACCAGAGGGGTCATAGGCAGGTGTTTGCTCCACATATTGTGGAAGGGGCCCTGCCTTCTTCACCAACAAAGCAGGAATATAAGGGGAAAGAATAGATGGTAGAAGAGGATGTACATGAGGCAGTCATTCATGATGAGTATGACCTCCATGAGACAGAACATGATTTTGACCTTGTTGACCTAGATGAGCATGATGATGATGATATCACTAGTATATTCATCAAGGGGAAGGATGCCAAGATTAGATAGCTTCAAACTAATCTTGATAGGTCTAAATTTGTCATTAACTTCCTTGAGCAGGAGAACCAACCGTTTAAGACAAAGCATGTCAATGATGAGGTAAAATACATCACAGCTCAAAGGGAGGTGGAAAAAGCCAAGGTTTTGTTAGAAAGAGACACCTAAAAAGCATGGTTTTCTTGAAGAACAAGAAGAAAAAGCACCAAGAGGCAGACGTAGAATTAGAGGGCTGAAAAGATCTCTAGCACTAGAAAGAAAAAAAGAGGTGGAGCTTGCTAATCACCTCACTCTAAATGCACAAATTGCAATGGTAATCAATGAAATCTGGGAGCCATGGCTTGGTAGAACTAACCAGCACCTAGAGAAGCTTTTGGAGAAGGAAAACAGAGATAATTATATACTGAGGAAGAAGGTCAAGCACTATTCCTAAAAGTACAAAATTGCAATGGCCAAGCTCAAAAGAACCAATGCAAAAATTGAGGCTTTGGCCATGCAAAATGAGAAAATGAAGTTGGATATACTTGCAAAGCCTTCAATCCAAGCCTAACCACATCATCAATAATCATTTCACCAATTTTGAAAGGTTTTGGGTCATTTTTGCAAGTTATGTCTTTTTATTGTGTTTCTGAATAGTCATCAAGGGCTCTGTGCTCTTTTTTGAGCCATTTGTTGACCAAATGACCACCACCATTGGATGAAAAATGGTAAATACATATAATAAAATCAATTTTCCAGCCTTGGCTTGCAAAAATATGTCAAAAAACAAGCAAAAAATCATGGTTTTGCCTCATTTTTGGCCTTGGCGCTACACGTTGAGCAGTCTTGGTAGGATTAAGTTTTGACATGGAAAATGAGCTTCATTTGGCAAACTGAAGGAATATCTAGAAATTAGACTTGAAGGGGTTTACAACAAGCCATCTTGCAGCCAATTTGGACACCTGCAACCTAGTCAAAAGCAGCTTGCAAAATGGGGGGTGTGCCTGGCATAGGGATAGTGCGTTTGACAATTTGCTGATATTTTTGAATTTTCACTGCAAATTTGACTTTTGTTTTTTATAATGATGATTTAAACTATGTAATTGAGTATGGTAAATGTAATTTTGATGTGGATAAGTTACCTAGGGGTAGATTCATGATGTAAAAGCTATCATCAATTCAAATGAATCAGTTTCAATGTAATTAGGGAGGAGTCACTTAGAGCTCCCTATACTCTAGCTATCAATTCATTTTTTGGTGGAATAGCTTCTCAACCTAGGGAATCGACCCCTAAGGTTGGCAGAGGTTCTTTGAGGTCTATATCTTGTACTTTTTGACTCATTTTAAAAGGTTGGAATCAGAGTGGGTGAAAATGTGAAGTTGGGTTACACTTTTTTCCCTTTTTTGAGAAAAAACTTTCATTTTTTTCAGTTCTTCAACATTATGCAAGCTAAAAAAAAAAATTGTTTAGAATTTCATTTTGCGATAAAATAAAAGTTGTCAGAAATTTTGTTAGCTTTCTATTACTTATTTTTTGGAATTTTTTTATGCACATTTGATATGTCAACTTAGCGTTTCTTTGAGTGTGTGTTTTTTAACAATCAATGGATTCATAAGAAGTCATGTTAATACGCAATGTTGTATTCTTTGAAAATTTTTGTTTTTGAGAAACAAAATGTGTTACAACAATCTAGAAAGAGTCTACTTCGGTTTCGTCATATTTACAAAGCCAATGGATGCATATCATAATTACTAGAATTTTTTGAGCTGGTCCAACATGAAAAAACTGCATATTTTGAATATGTTTCGCGACGCAAGAAATTTCTTAACATATAAGTTTTAAACTAAAAATCTAAAAGCTACCCATTAGAGACGATGGACCAATGTAATGTACCATAATTTTTTCATTTTTTTTTACAATGTATTTTGGAAGATACAGAATTTTGATTTCACTGAATCATAATGACCTTCAGAAAATGTTTGCATCCGTTTTATTGAAAAATTTAAATAAAATTAGTAAATATTTATGAAATTCCATAAAATTTATATTTCATGAAAGTAGATTCAATCCTAAAAAATTTTGTCTTAGTTCCGACAATTAATTCAGAATGTTTCATGGACTTTAATCAGTCCGAAGTTGCAGAAACGTATTCAGGGCTTGGCTCTGCATAACTGGTGACGCGTTAGTTCGATCGAACTCTTAAACAAAGTTCGATCGAACTGTTTTTTGCGCCAACGGCCCTTTAAATCAAACAACAAAATAGTTCGGCTGAACTTTTACCTAACTTTTCATCAGCCGAAAATTACCGCTGAGCCCCTCCATAAAAACATTTCACGGCAATATAAATTGTCGTGAAATCATTCATTATTTTCGCATATTTTCACACATTTGGTCTAATTTTACAAAAGTGTTGAGTTGATTTTGCAAAGAATTGTTTTGGGTTTAAGGAATTTTCTTGGAGGTACATTCAAAGGACATTTCTTTTCATTATTTTCGCATATTTTCGCACATTTGGTCTAATTTTCCAAAATTCTTGATCTGATTTTGTAAAGAATTGTTTTGGGTTTAAGGACTTTTCTTGGAGGTACATTCAAAGGACATTTCTTTGAGGCACATTATTTTCGTACATTTGCTCTGATTTTGCAAAGAATTGTTTTGGGTTTAAAGAATTTTCTTGGAGGAACATTCAAAGAAAATTTTTGAAGACTTTCTTGGAGGTACATTCAAAGGACATTTCTTGGAGGTATGTAATACAATTTTTTGGATGTTTTTTGGACTTCATTTTTTTTTAAAGTATGGATTTCGGCTTAATTTTCATTATTTTTGAGGGTATGGATTTGGGCTTAATTTCGAAAGGACATTTTTTGTTTTTGGGTTGAAGTAAATCTTTTATAATGATTTTTTAAAATGAGTTTTTGTGTAACTTTTTAAATGGAATTTTTTTGTAGGACTTGGAAGGAAATATTTTGAGCTTAATTTCATTTTTACAAAACATTTTTTTCTTGAATTTTTTAAAGTAAGTGTTTTGGATTGGAGTATGTATTTTTTGCAAAAATTTTAAAATGAATTTTTTTTAAATTAAATCTTTTGTGATGTTTTTTTAATTGAGTTTTTGTCTAAATTTTTGAAGGAAATTTTTTGAGCTTCATACTCTATTATTATGGGAAATCGAAGCAATTGTACGAGAAAATATGATTGAAAAAGAGACCCTTAGGAATATAGAGAAGAGACGAGAAAATATTGCAAAAGAAAGATAGAAGCACTCTCAAATATTGAACAGGAAAATCAACCTTAACTAGAAGTTGAAGTAGGTATGTAAATGTAAATATTATGATTTTGATATATTTAAAATTTTCCTAGTGTAAAATGTGAAGCTTAATTTTTATTTGATGAAATAATTTGAAAAATATTTTGCAATGTAAATAGAGAGAGATATTCCTCAAAACATTGATGATGAGATACAAAATTTTGAAAGAGAAAGTGAAAGAGATATTGAACCAATGATTGAAGATGGTGAAAATGTTGAAAGAAATTCAAGTGAAGAAATTGAATCACAAGTTATGTACATATACATATATGTGTGTGTGTGTGTGTGTTGCACGTATTATTGAAATTATACATATATTTATTAGTTTAGTTATTTATTGAATATGTAAACTTTTTATGTACTATCCATTCGAATACATACAGATGAAATCAATGTCGATGATGAGATGTTAGAAAATGTTGACACTCACACATATGGAGATAAAAAAGCTGACCATTATATACGATATCGTGTTAACCACATTTTTTAGAAGTATTTCATAAAGGAAAAGGTGACATTTCAAGCCCAAATGTTGAAAGGTCTCCTATCATTAAGGAAATTAAAACAAGCTATGACTTTATTGGGTATTCAAAAATCAACCAAAGATAAGAAATGAAGGAAAATGTGATACAAAATATAAATAGTGCTATAAATTCAATTAGAAGATATAGACAGAAAAAAATTTTCAATTGTACGTAGAGAAATACATATGGTAGTGGTTTCATCAAGTACTAAAGAGAATCGCTTGGTAAAATCTATGGCACAAGCATCAGGAACCTCACGAAAAACGTTGCACAAACATCGAAAATTTCAGTTGCAAATAGATGTAAATGATGAACTTGCTTGTTGGAGAGATATTTGTAGGCAACCATACAAAGATAGACTTGGATAAAATGTTAAAAAAATAATATATGAATATTAGAAGAACAATTCGTGTGTTTCGCCAACTGTAAGGCGTGTGATGCAAAGAAGAATAGCACGAAATTAGTACGAAGAACATGAAAAACATTTCTTGGAAACCACTCAGATAGATTTGTTCAACAAGTTCAAAGAAGAGAATCATGAAATTCATGTTTCAAATAGTGCTTTTGTTCAAAAAAAACCATGGTATGTAAAACCTATCACCATACGCGAGACTTGTTGTTTCCGTTATCATGTGGAATTTGAGTTATATTATGACACATTCCTTGATTTTGGTAGAACCTTTTAGAAGGATTCACCTCCTCCTTCCACTATCCGTGATTTCATATCTCAAATTCCATGTGAAAGACAAAGCAATGAACTATTTTACGAAAAGAAATGTGTTGGTGGTAAAAAATGCGATGATTGTGGAAATTTGACTAAATTTCAAAACAAATATCGTACTGATATAAATGATCAATCATTGTCCAACATGAAAGTTAAATGAGAGAGATATGAATATATCCATACACCGATTCAAGGTGCAAATAGTGTTAAAAGAATTGAATTATGAGAAGAAGAAATTTTTTTGATAGAATTTTTGAGAAAGTTTGACGCAGAAATTTACAAATACACCAAGCATTCCCATAGAGCTCGATGGCAAGACTTGCAATTCAAAAAATCCTGTGAATTTTTCCCACCAGGGACCATTTTGTCAGTAATTGATTTTGCAGAAAACTACACATTTGTTCCACAAAAATAAATTCAGAGTGAATACTATCATTTTGACCAAGTCTCCATGCTCATCCATATTCTATATAGACATGTTGAACAAAACGTCAATCACATAGAAAGCACCAGTGAAAATCGACATATTATTAAAGAATATCACTTTTATATCAGTGACGATTGTACACATGATACATATTTTGTACAACATTTTTTTGGAAAAATTTATGATTCCTTGAAAAATCGTGGAATAACATTCAATGAACATTGGATATGGTCAGACATATGCACAGGTCAATTCAAATCTACACGATCATTCTTTTGGTTGTGTTTTCTTCATAAGAAAACCTACATTAAACATTGTTGGAATTTATTTGAGACTAGCCATGGAAAAGGAGAACATGACGGTGCAGGGGCATGCATAAAATGAGCACTTCGAAGATATCAAATGAACCCCTCTGCAAGCTGACTTGTGGATGCGAAAGAAGTTGTTCAATGGTGCATCGCTGCTCTAAACCATGAGACTAACCGATCAAGGGAAGTGCGAAGGTACATTCAATTTAATTTTTATTGGATATCTAATTTTAAACAGTGTACATTTATCACAATGATTATCTTTGATTTGATTTTTATATCATATTTACATTCTTCTTTAAATTTTCCATATAAAGGTTTTTTTAGCATATCGGGATCGAAGACGTAGATAGATCAATTGGAAATAACATTGAAACAATAAAAGGGACTCAAAAATTTCATTCAATTAAAACAAAGTCGTCCAGAAATGTGTTTGCATTGATAAAAGAAAATATTCTTGTTTTTGTCATGTTTGCATAGACAACACAAAATCCAATGATGTTTGTGAAAAAAAAATGTATGTAAAAGATTGGAAACATGCAGAGCTAAATACAAAGGGAAAAATGTTCGTTGCAATGTTTGAAGAAATGCAATCAGAGGAGACTACAATATAATCCGATTGTGATTGAGTTTCTGATCTTGTTAGAGAAGGTAACATTTGAATTGTGTTCTAATGTTAAATATCTAGAAATAAATTTGAATATGTATAATTTTGTTAAGTTTGTTTTATTGTGCAGGAGATGTTTTTGCTGTAATTGCACATACTGAAAATGATGAAAATGTGAATTATTATTTGATGCATTTCACTAAATGAAAAATGAAATTATTAGAAGACTATAATGATCACGGATTTCCATATGAAAGAGGATCTATTATACTGAAAGGTTATTTTTTCAGACAAACTAATCAAAGTGGGGATTTTGTTTACTTTGAAGACTATGAACCTGATTTCATAAGCTTTCAATATAGTCATTTGGTGTGTGCAGCACGCATAAAGTTGATAGAGGTCCAATCAAAGAAAAAAATGAAAATTAAGAAATGGAAAATGTCAAAATCCGATCATGAATGGATTATTGAAGATGGCATTCCATTGGAATTTTTTTGATTGAACTTCCCAACAATTTATGCTCTTTGGATTATATCTTCTAGAACTTGTAGTACTCAATTAAAAATTGAGCTTCCTTGTTATGTTATCTGTGCAAGTGTTTGCACATGTACAAATTGTTTTGGTACATGCACACTCTAGTATCAATTGAAAGTAGCTTTTTTATACATGCATTAATGAAAAATGTTGCATGTATTGGATACATATGTGTGTGTGTGTTCTAGAATGAAATTAACTGTTCAATTAGTTTTACTATGTGCATTGATGAAAAATGTTTCACGTATTCAATATATATGTTCTAGAATGCAATTAAATAAAAGTAGTTTTTGTATGTGCATTGATGAAAAATGTTGCACGTACTGGATATATACACGAACTGAATGCACGCACAGTTTTTCTTGTGGGATTTTTTGGTAAAAAGTATCCAAAATGTAAATAAATCATCCACAGTATAATTTTGTATGAATATTCCTTTCAAACAAGAGACTCGAAGCACTTCTCCGACTTTTGGTGGGATTTGACCCACATCTCTATTCCTGATTGAAAATCTAGTACAAAATTTGTTTGTCCAATGGTCGGATATGTTCTATGTGCATTCATGAAAAATGTTGTGCACGTATTGGATATATATATATATATATATATATATATATATATATATTTTCTAGAATGCAATTAACTGAATTTCATCAATTTACCAATTTATAAATCAACAAGGCTACCTAGTTGAGTGCATTAATGACATTGACCCGAATTCAACAAACATATATCTACTTCTTATATTTCCAATCAAAATTAAAGGGATTTATATGGGAAAGAGGCAGAACATATAGCCCATGAACTAATTTTTAGAGGTCAATGAAGGTATCATCATGTGGGAAAATTTTTCAAGAACACTTGATCGTACTTAAAAGTAATCATAAGATTGTTTCTGATCTCTACATAGTACATACTATTGTTTGAGTGAAAAAAATTTCCAATGAAAAGAACATAGCTTTTCAATCCAACTAACCATATCAATTGAGCTCTATTTCAAAAAAAAAGTAAAAAAAAACCAAAAAGCCAACAAAATAACATCCTTGGTTGTTATTTTTATTGGAATAACTAAATCATATTAAGGATTCTCTTCATTGAAATTGTTTTTCGATGGAGAATCCTTAAAATATGATTTGGCTATTCCAACAAAAATGAAAAACACGAATGTTATTTTGCTGACATGTTTTGTGGCATGTTAACTTTTCTTTACTCTTTTTTTCAATTAGAGCTCAATTGATATGGTTAGTTGCATTGAAAAGCTATGTTCTTCCCATTGGAAATTTTTTCACTCCAACAAGAGAAGAGTATGTAGAGATCAAAAGCAATCTTAAGATGCCAAATGTACTTCAACCATCCAAAACTTGAATTTTAAAAACTTTTTTATTATATCAAAACAAATTACTTCACATGTCATGCCAATTGTAGTTCAACTATCCAATAAAAACATTAAACATTTAACATTATATCACATGCCAAATGTAGATTGAAACCATCCAAAACTTAACTTTTAATTTAACAAAAAAATTTAGATCACAACATTACTTCACATGCTAAATGTACTTCAACCATCCAAAACTTAAGTTTTAAAAACAAAACAAATTATAACACATCATTACATAACATGCCAAATGTAGTTCAAAAGCAAAACATTAATTTATAGATGACAACATTACTAGTAGTTCAACTATCCAAAACTTAAGTTTTAAAAACTAAACAAATTATATAACAACATTCCTTCACATTCACATGCCAAAAGTACTTCAACCATCCAAAACTTAGCTTTCAAAAACAAAACAAATTATATTAACACAATAAAATATGTCCAAAATTTGTAGATATCACAAGTATCAAGTATCAAGTTATATATATGATTTTGCATCTAGATAATATATAAAATGTAAATTTAAGACTAGAAATCTCAATCAAATCTACAAATCATGTCCATCAAATACATATGGATATAGTGTCTTTCCTAGCAGAGTCTCAATCCGCACGCTATCTTGCGAAGCATGGGGAACCTGTACATAATGCATGTACAAACATTAAAATTTGATGTTTTAAAAATGAGTGAGAATATATAGAACTTCATGTAAAAAAAAAAATATAAAAAAAAATCATGCAATACCTCATGAGGTTCCCTCTCCACTTGTTCTCCTGCTACAACTTCCCCCATGGTTCATCTCCAATAGTAAACTATACAATATATATATATATATATATATATATATTAAAAATTTTCAGATGAAAATGCACATGTGTATATATAAACTTATTTTCAATAATATTAAAAAAAAATTTAGACAACTTGTTCAAATGGTTGAAATGGTGTGGATGTTCCTATCTCCGTCGCTAGAGTCCGTGGATTAAAGAAATCTTCTATAGAAACCTAAAATTCAAAATTTTAAAAGTATAAAATAACTCAAGATCAAGATCTCAATTTATAATAAAACTTAAATAAACTTCAATTTATAAATTATAACTTTTAAAAAAACATATATATATTTAAAAGTGAAAAATTAAATACTTCTGCAGATGAATTTGGGACATCTCCTAAGAGAGACTCCAAAAGAAAATCTCCAAAAACCGAAAATTCAAAAAAATTAAAATAACTCAAGATATAGATATATATATATCTCAATGTTTAATGGAAATTTTTGAGGTGGAATATATATATATAACTTAAACGTAAATTTTAAAAGTGAAAAATTGTCCATACTTGGTTGTGGATGTGGCACATCTCCTAAGGAAGTAGAAGGTACATCTCCCAAGGAAGAAGAAGGTACCGCCATCCCAAAAACATCGGACGGAATCGGAATCTATTAAAACATTTTATTATTATATATGTACATGTACATGTGTGCACAATTATTTATTTTAAAAATATCACTTAAAAAACACTAACATTTGTCAACATATCTTGATGGTGAGACCCATCTTCATTGTTTGAACCAGAGGCCCCGAACGTGATATTAACATTTTCATCATTCATCATGTGTGACAACTGCAAATGGTGTTTTAACATATAATGAAAAATTTTTGTTAGATTAATGTACATACAAATAAATGTATACATATACATACACATGTATTTATTACAAATTGTACACATGTATGTGTTAAAATAATTGAACCCTAAGTTCATTAACCCATACTGTTCCCGTTCCCTCTTTGTCATGAATAATTAGGTCTTTCCAACCATTGTGACAATTCTTTGCGTATATTATAATATATTCAACACTCATATTGTCAATCTCTTCATCTGTACAATACACAAAATTGGCACGTGCATTCTCACGTGCTTTTGTCGATTTAGACAAACATCGACTCCACCCAATCTACTGTGAACACTATCGATGATGGCATCCCTTGCTTCTCGACTTATTTGAGAAGTTGCATCCATATATAACCGCAAATTTTCGACCCGAAAATGTCAACTCACCAATGGTGGCTCAAGGCGAGGCAACTCCACATCTCGCCTAGCACCCCTACAGTCACACAATCGACCTTTCCCAGGACCAAAAAATTCTGATGGAAGGTCATTGTAATTGGGTTTCATTTCCAAAAAAAAATCTGTGTAAAACAATTTTGAAAAATAAACAAGAACCCCGTCGTTCCATGGGAGTCTTCCATAGGCCGCAAGGTGTCTATCATACAAATAGTGAGCTATATTGGGGTGCTTGAAATATTGCACCTCCAGCGTCTTTATTTTTGGCCCTTCCTTGAAATTAAGCATTGACTTCACCATTTCTTTTGTACTTTTTGTTTTACATCCTCCCATTTATTGGGACCCATTATTGTTTCCTTTCTCTTTCTCATGACTTCTAAAAATGTATCAGTTGTTGACCCAAGATTTTTTTACACCTTTACTAGTTCACCCAATGAATGTGTAACTATTTTGAGGCTTTGTCGACTCTCAGCAGGTAGAGTCAAAGCCACGAGATCTCCCCGCAATTTTGCATGAAGTTGTTGACACCTTTATAAGGTGCATTGCGCCATGTTTCTTTCCCATGGTATATCAGAAATGCCGGCCAAATAAGTTGTGGTGGGTAGACAACCTTCTTCTTGAATGTATAATTCTGCCCTGCATCTATTTTGATCAACATTTGGAGCATTTTTAGCCTCTGCATCAATATATATATAATTTTGTATATTATAAAAAACACATGTAAACAAATTTGTACAAATTGAATGAAAAAAATATTGAAATTGATGGCAACCTCGACATGGTTGGCTAGCATCTTCTCCACCCTAAAACTATTGAGAACCAGAACAACCCCGATGAGAACCAGCACCACCATCCATTGGTTGTCCTCTGAGGGAATAAATATCACCACCTTCATGCAACCTACTACCACTTATTGATGTCCCTCTAAGGGGATTTGAACCACCACCAACCTCTCGATAAGAGAGAGAAGCTTCATAAACAAATACGAATTTATAATCAATTGAAAAATACATGCATACATATAAATACACGTACATATTCATTGATTAAATTGTGTTCAAACCATACCACGACTGGGTGAACCATGGGAATCCATCGATGGAGTAGAGACACTTCTCTTCTTATTAGATCCTAAAAAATAAAAAATGAAACTTATTAACAGCTAATTTAACACAAAGTTGATAAAAAATCAATTCCATATGTACACACATGTATGGAGATTTAAGATTATATTTAAATACCATGAATAGCTCTCGATCCCTGATCCCCCCTCTCATAGAGATATGGGATTATGTTGACCTTCATTGTTCATCCTCCATTATATATATATCTACGGTGGACATTTACAATTATTTTTTTAAATAACTAATTTAAAATAAATTCAAAATAAATTTCAAAAAACTAATGTAATTTAGTTTAAAAAAATTATGTAAAACACAACTTTCAAAGCACTAATTGATGTGTGAAACTCAATTTAAGCAAAAAAAGCTTATAAAAATGATAAGTTCACCAAATTGTGTTTTACATGGTGGGAGCACACTTGGTATAAAATTGAAAAAAACACATTTTCATTAAAAAAGAAGCAGAACTCCATTTAAACAAAAATTTGTTGAAGTCCCCACATTTTAATTTCTTAAAAATGTGAATTTCACCACTTGTTGCAAATGTGAAGTTCACCAAGTTGTGCTTTACATGGCATGGTGGGAGCACACTTGGTATATAATTGAAAAAAGCATATGGTCATTAAAAAAGACACATTTATAAGTGCACAACACACACATATCCAAGATATGTTACAATTTCAATAAATAAATTTTGAAGGAGAGCGTCTCAACACTAATTCATCTTTGAGAGATGAATCTTGAATTTTTGAAGAAGAGCGTCTCAAAACTAGTTCAGATGAATCTTGAATTTTTGAAGAAGAGTGTCTCAAACCTAATTCATCTTTGAGAGATGAATTTGCATTGGCATTGCCCCATATAATTTTAATTCATCTATTAATTAATCTTTGATAGATGAATCTTGAATTTGCATTGCCCCACGCAATAGATCATCATACATCTTATTCACATTTGTACAATGCCTTATACTAAAAAATTGAAATTGGCTAAAAATATTGTTTTCTATTCCATGTAGTTCTTTTAGCCTCTCCTTATTAACTTGGTACACACCATTCATCTGGTTGCACACAAGTTCAGAATTGGTGAAAACTACAATTCCATTTGATCCATACTCCATCATTGTTCCCAATTCTTCTATCAATCCAATATAATATTCCTTGTTGTTTGTTGTTCTTCCCGGTATATTCATTTTCCTTTGGACAACTTTGCTAGTCACAATATTGGAAAGCAAGTATGTAATCACTACTTTCCCTGGATTGGGATAGCAAGAAATTTCTATGCATAATTTCCATTTTTCAACCATATTTAATGGTTTTCTTATCCCTAAAAAAAAAAAAAACAAATTCAATAAAAATATATATTAAATTGAAATTTATTGCAAATGCATGGGAGAAATGAAAAACTTCTATTTAGATCTATTCTAGAGATTGACTGTAGGGGCATTTACTAGATATGTCACCTTTCATAAAATATGAGATCCAGAGGCTACCTGGCCCTTTACAAACTCTGCCTATAGAACTTGTAGAAGTTAACACTAGTTACCAGTCCCAATTATACCCTATGAAGGGAAAATATCACAATTATATGTTAATGTGCATGTGTTTTACATTGAATATTTTTCTTTTTGTTAAGAATCTATTTTCAAAATATTTAAAACTATATACTTGGTTAAAACCTATGTTTTGTATCATATTCATTTCATTGGAGTTTAGGTCATTTTTTTTTTTTTATTGCAGATTTTTCAGCTCTGGCCGTGTAGCGTGCTCTGCGTGTGATCGGGCTAGGGCTTCAGCGCCTCTGCCCCCTGGGGCTGCCGCGCCCTCTCTTTTGTTTTGATTCTGCCGCGCTCTGCCATGAAGCCCTCTGGGGGTACGGCTCTGCCTCCTCCCCCGGAGGTTTTAGCCTTCAAAGAAATGATCGCCCAATGCAACAAGCACCCTCCCTCCGTGAGTCAGCAAAAATTTGTTAAGAAGATGGATTCCATCCCCACTGTAGCTCTCCCCGAGGAAGAAACCTGCAAAGCTGCTCTGACCCTGGTAGATCGTGGCCTCATAGGATAGTTCACGGGTCTCTGGCCCTCTCCCAAGTCGGTGGAGGATTGGACTCAAAGGAACTGGAAACCGCTCACCAAAGAAGGAGTTAAAAGTTACTTTGTTGGCAAAGGTTTCTTCGTCTTTGTCTTCGAAAGTGCAAAGGACAGAAGCTTGATCTTCAGGAACGGCCCTTACTTCATGGGGCCGCAAGGTCTTTATCTTAACAAATGGTCGCCTGATTTCGATCCAGCCCAGGACGTTCCTTCGGCCGTTCCGGTGTGGGTGCGGCTTCCCCATCTCCCCCTCCATTGCTGGAACCCTAAGTCTCTACAGATCATAGGCAATGCCCTAGGCAAATACATTGATCAAGCCCCAAGGAAAGATCAATACTCTTGTGCTTGTATCTACGTCGAAGTAGATCTAGAGGAGGGTTTACCAGAAGCCATCAAACTAACAGTCGCAGGATGGACGCATGTCCAAGAGCTGGACTATGAACAACTCCCATTCAAATGCAGACACTGCCATGGCTACGGGAACTTTGCCAAACATTGTAAGAAAAAGGCAGAAGATCATCATGAGAACCAAAATGGAGAGCAATGGACCCTAGTCCAAAAACCCACTCAACACAAAAAGGGCACCGGGAAAGACCCCCTGAAAGAGGCTCCAAGCAGCTCCAATCACATTCAGAGTAAAAACTCAAACGGCAAAGAAATCAGTCAGAACAAGGCAGCCACAGAAAATCAGGAAACCCAGGCCCAGCCTGGACCCCCCATCACTACTCAAGATGGTGGGGAAAAGTCTTTCCCTGAGGCTACCCAAGGAAGCCCTTCAAACCCCTCATATGCAGATGTCACAAGGAAAAAGCCTATAGACAGTTCTGAATCCTCGGAGGATGAAACCTTCGAACAACCCACAAAGAAAGTTGGCAGGAAATCGCGCAGAGAAGAAAGGGAAGAGGAGGCTGAAAGGCTCAAAACTCAAGGAAGTCATCCCACTATCGAGATGTCTATTGGGAGAAATACCAGGACCAGGCCTCCCAAGGGAGGCTCTCTCCACCTCCCTGGTAAATAATGTGTCTCGTCTCTTGGAACTGCAGAGGTCTGGGTAATCCCATGAAAGCTGAAGCGATCAAAGACCTGCTCAAAATGGAACCCTCAGACATCCTCATGCTCCAAGAGACAAAGATAGAGGGGAGTGCCCTCCTAGACATCAGCAAGAAGAAATGGAAAAAAAATGTAGGAAAAGCAGTCAGCTCAAGAGGCTCTTCCGGAGGACTCGCAACCCTCTGGTCAGAAGATCTCTTCCAGCTAAAAAATACTCATGAAACACAACACTGGATCTTCACGGAATTATTGCACATCCCAAGTAAGTTAAATTTCTCCCTCTTCAATCTTTATGTTCCTGTTTTATATTCAGAAAAAAGAGATTGTTGGACCTCTCTCATAGCCTTCCTTGAGAAGCACTCCCCCAAAAACATCATTCTGGCTGGGGACTTAAATATTGTTTTGAAATACAAGGAAAAAAGGGGAGGCACTCACAGTAGAGACCCTTTCCTCCCTCTAGTTGAAGGCATCATTCAGGACTGGGACCTTGTCGATTTCATCCCGGCAAAAGGACTCTTCACTTGGTCCAATAACAGAGTGGGAGGGGAACACATCTCTGCCCGGTTAGATCGATTTCTGGTCCAGGGTGCTCTAATGACAACCAAGAAGACCATTACCACCAAAATCCTTCCCAAACTGACCTCAGATCACAAGCCTGTCTAGCTTTCTCTTGAAGATGAAGAAGACTTGGGTCCTATCCCATTTCGTTTCAGCCCTCTCTGGACTGAAAGAGAAGACTTTTTTGACACAGTGAAATCAGCTTGGAGCAAATCCTTCTCAGGGTCTCCTAGCTTCGTGTGGGAGCAAAAGCTCAAAGCTACAAAGCAGGCTCTGAAGGAGTGGATCAAAAACCCTGTCCCAAATCCAACTAGTCACCGAAAATAAATTGTGCAGACCCTTGAGGAGTTGCAAATGGACATGGAAAACAGAGATATCACCCCAACTCTGCTGGATAAAGAAGTCAAAATCCAATGTTCTTCATTCCAATCCTTCCGGCTAGAGGAGGAGTACTGGAGAATCAAATCTAGAAGTTTGTGGCTGAAGGCAGGAGACAGGAATACTACCTTCTTCCACCGCCAATACCGAGCAAGACTCTGTAGAAATCACATCTCTGAAATCACAACTGCAGATGGGCAGATCTGCAAAGGGTTCAGCCAGATTAAAGAGGCAGCAGTAAATCACTACAGACAGCTTTTTACTGCAGGAAACCAAGCAAATGAAGAGGACATTGTTGATTTCCTCTCCAACATTCCCCTCCTGGTCAGTCCGGAAGACAACTCCGATCTCAACATACCCTTCACGGAAGAAGAAGTCATAAAAGTGATCTGGTCTATGGACTCAGACAAGGCTCCTGGACCCGATGGTTTTACCATCCACTTCTACAAGATGTGCTGGGACATTATTAAGACTGATCTCTTAAAGATGATTAAAGGATTCAGGAATAAAGCCAAGGTAGGGGGAGGTACCAACTCCACATACCTGGCCCTCATCCCTAAAGAAACTAATCCTGAAACCTTTGCTAGATTCAGGCCCATATCGTTGTGCAACGCCTCTTACAAAATCTTAGCAAAGCTTCTAGCAAACAGGATCAAGCCTCTCCTTAACAGACTTATCTCCAGTAATCAAGGAGGTTTCGTTGAAGGTAGGCACATCCTGGACAATGTCATCCAAGTCCAGGAGATCATTCATTCAAGCCAGAATCGAAAAGAAAAAGGGATGCTGATCAAACTTGACATGGCCAACGCCTTTGATCGAGTCAACCGGGCCTTCCTATACAAAGTCCTCCTCGCCTTTGGGTTCTCCCCTCTCTTTGTTTCCCTCATCAAATCCTGCACTGATAATCCTTGGATCGCCCCCCTCGTCAATGGTCGCCCTACCACCTTTTTCCAAGCCCAGAGAGGGCTCAGGCAAGGTTGCCTTCTTTCTCCCTTCCTTTACATTCTGTTGGCTGACACTCTTAGCAGAAAACTCTCTGCTGAAAAAGATGCAGGCTCTCTCCCTGGTCTTAAACCTTCCATTCACTCTCCTGCCCAGAACCATGCTCTATTCGCAGATGACTCTCTCCTTCTCGGAGGCGCCTCTACCAGAATTTCCAAAGCTTTTGACGAAGTTTTAAAGTCTTATTGCAGGGTCACGGGAGCCTCCATAAATGATGGAAAAAGTGAAGTGTATGGCTGGAACATCAAGCAACAGGAGCTTTCTAATATCTCTTCCCTCCTTGGTTTCAATAGCCAAGCCCAATGGGAGAAGATAAAATATCTTGGACTCCCTATTATAAATGGCTGTAACAAGAGAGGGCTGTGGTCCAAAGTCATCAGTAAAATCAAGTTAAAGATCACAAACTGGGGAGGATATTGGCTCACTTACGGAGGAAAGGTCACCTTGATCAAGTCTGTGCTCTCAGCACTTCCAATCTACCAAGCTGCCTTCCTCCTCACGCCAAAACAGGTGACAGAGCATATCTCCAAGCTGATTCGAGACTTCCTTTGGCAAGGTGGGAAGGGTAACGCTCATAAAACACATCTGGTGAAATGGGAGCAGGTCAAACGCCCCTTCACAGAGGGAGGATTGCAAATCCGGGATCCTGCCACGGTTAATCTAGTGATGGGAGGTAAAATCCTCTGGAATATTCATAAGAATCCTACGCATCCTGTTAGTGAAACTCTGAAAGCAAAGTATGCCCACAATGTTTCGCTTCGAAATCTCCAGGCGCCTCAATCAAATAACGTCTCCCAGGTATGGAAACTATGCAGCAAAAGTCTGAAATTTTTTAAAGATGGAGTTTACAAAATCCCAGGCAATGGCAAACACACAAAATTGTGGCACGATCGAATAATGAACAGAGCCCCCCTTTCAGAAAATGACGAGATCGCTGACATAAGAAATTGGTTGGAGCGAGCTGGAATCAACAGCGTATACGATCTTTCCAAGTGGGACAGTCGTGGTGCATGGAATGGATGGGATTTCCATGGCATCCCTGCCCGCTTGTTCCATCAGATCTGTGCGCTCGAAGAGATTCTAGAGGACGTAGCCCCAGTGACCAGAAGGGCGAAGGACAGATGGGGGTGGGGGCTATCCGGCACCTACACAGCAGCTGCAGCGTTCAATGCTCTTCAACCCAACAAGAACAGCAGCAGAAATCCGGATTTCTGGAAGAAAGTCTGGGAGCCTCTCGCTCTACCAAAAGTCAACTTCTTCTTTTGGACGCTGGCACACAACAAATTGTTAACCGAAGACAATCTGATGAAAAGAGGCATATCTGGCCCACACAGATTCGAGCTGTGCAGAACCAGTGCAGAAACTGCCAAACACCTCTTCATGGATTGCAAGTTTGTCAAAGAGGTGTGGAGTCTCATTCTTCAGGATTTACACATCACTGTTCCCACGTATAACTCTGTAGCTGATCTTTTCGACTCCTGGAATCAAAGCTATTCATACAAAATCCCCAGCAAATCTTTTTGGAGGAAATTCTGGAATGCCATCCCCAAATTCACTTGCTGGCAGACTTGGTTGGCCCGGAATGACCTGATTTTTAATGGAAATGAACACACTCCTTTTGCTGTAGCTGCCAAAGCGAAATCACTTCTCCTGGAAGCTGCCCAACAGCAGTACTTCTCTGCAGATCCCTTGCTACGTCCTGAAGAAGAAAGATGGTTGAGCCCTCTCTCCCCTTATCCCCAGAGGCTGCTCCCTGTTCCTCAATCGGTGAGACCTGTTTGGAGAATAAGGGAACCTGAAGAGAATTTTCAAGAGTGGTGGAAAAAACAAAATATAGCTACGATCTTCTTTGACGGTGCCTCAAAAGGCAACCCCGGGGCTGCTGGAGCAGGTGGGGTCATCTTCGCACCGGATGGCGCCAGAAGGGACAGTTTCTCCTGGGGCATTGGGCTGAAATTAAATAATCAAGCTGAGATTTTAAGCCTCCTCAAAGCCTGCCAAATAGCTAGAGATAGAGGGGATAAAGAAATCCAAATCTTCGGAGACTCCGAGATCTTAATTAATAAGTTAAACTCGGAGAATTTATTCACCAATGCAAGCCTCAACAAAACTCTGAGCAGATTAAAGGATGTCCTTCTTGACTTTGAATCCTTCAAATGTTTCCACATTCTCAGAAATCTGAACAGTGAAGCTGACCTTTTGGCAAACAAGGGCTGCACACTTGGGAAAGGTCAAATTCTCATAAACGGGGATAGCTCCATTCATCTATGTAACCCATGAGGATTATGCAGCATGTAAAATGGATCAGATTAGGATGCAATGTAATGATGGCAGCAGTGGCGTAAGTCCAAATTCCTTCCAATATAAATAAAGATACATCCGTTTCAGTTAAAAAAAAAAAAAAAAACCTATGTTTTGTATCAAAATACTTTTTGTTTCTAAATACTATACATGTTGAATATAAAAGGTTTTTTCTCTCTCATTGTTTGAGACCATGGATATGAAAATGAAAAACTTCTAATTAGATCTATTCTAGAGATTGACTGTAGGGGCATTTACTCTTAGGTTAAAACCTATGTTTGGTATCAAATCACTTTTGGTTTCAATGGGAAACTTTTATGGTTAATTTGTGTTTTACATGTTAAACATAAAAGGTTTTTTCTCTCTCATTGTTTGAGACCATGGATATGAAAATGAAAAACTATATACTTGGTTAAAACCTATGTTTTGTATCAAATTACTTTTTGTTTCTAAATATTATATACATGTTGAATATAAAAGTTTTTATCTCTCTCATTGTTTGAGACCATGGATATGAAAATTAAAAACTTCTAATTAGATCTATTCTAGAGATTGACTGTAGGGGCATTTACTCTTAGGTTAAAACCTATGTTTTGTATCAAATCACTTTTGGTTTGAATGGGAAAATTTTATGGCTAATTTTTGTTTTACATGTTGAATATAAAAGGTTTTTTCTCTCTCTCATTGTTTGAGACCATGGATATGAAAATGAAAAACTTTTATTTAGATCTATTCTAGAGATATGGCTAATTTGTGTTTTACATGATGAATATAAAAGGTTTTTTCTCTCTCATTGTTTGAGAGGTCATGGATATGAAAATGAAAAACTTCTATTTAAAATTTTTCCAGAGATTGACTGTAGGGGCATTTACTCTGAGGTTAAAACCTATGTTTTGTATCAAATCGCTTTTGATTTCAATGGGAAACTTTTATGGCTAATTTGTGTTTTACATGTTGAATATAAAAGGTCTTTTTCTCTCCCTCATTTTTTGAGACCATGGATATGAAAATGAAAAACTTCTATTTAGATCTATTCTAAAGATATTGCTAATTTGTGTTTTACATACATTGAATTTAAAAGGTTTTTTCTCTCGTTGTTTGAGACCATGGATATGAAAATGAAAAACTTCTATTTAAAACTATTCTATAGATTGACTATAGGGGCATTTAATCTTAGGTTAAAACCTATGTTTGTCTAATTTGTATTTTACATGTTGAATATAAAAGGTTTTTTTCTCTCTCTCATTGTTTGAGACCATGGATATGAAAATGAAAAACTTATATTTAGATCTATTCTAGAGATGTGGCTTATTTGTGTTTTACATACAATGAATATAAAAGGTTTTTTCTCTCATTGTTTGAGACCATGGATATGAAAATGAAAAACTTCTATATTTAAAATTGTTCCAGAGATCGACTGTAGGGGCATTTACTCTTAGGTTAAAACCTATGTTTTGTATCAAATCACTTTTCGTTTCAATGGGGAAATTTTATGGCTAATTTGTGTTTTAAATGTTGATATAAAAGGTTTTTTTCTCTCTCATTGTTTGAGACCATGGATATGAAAATGAAAAACTTCTATTTAGATCTATTCTAGAGATGTGGCTAATTTGTGTTTTACATACATTGAATATAAAATATTTTTTCTCTCATTGTTTGCGACCATGGATATGAAAATAAAAAACTTATATTTAAAACTATTCCATAGATTGACTGTAGGGGAATTTACTAAGGTTAAAACCTATGTTTTGTACCAAATCACTTTTGGTTTCAATGGGAAACCTGTATGGCGAATTTTTGTTTTACATGTTGAATATAAAAGGTTTTTTTCTCTCTCTCACTGTTTGAGACCATGGATATGAAAAAGAAAAACTTCTATTTATATCTATTCGAGAGATTGACTATAGGGGCATTTACTGGATATGTCACATTTCATAAAAGATGAGATCCAGAGGCTACCTGGACCTTTACAGACTCTGCCTATAGAACTTGTAGAAGTTAACACTACCTGTCCAAAATATACCCTATCAAGGGTGTAGAAGACCCATGGAATCACTCAAACTACTTTACATAGGCATAAGGGTGTAAAAGAATGCATAAGAATGCATGTGTTTTACATTGAATATTTTTCATTTTCTTAAGAATCTATTTTCAAAACAATTAACTTTATATTTGGTTAAAACCTATATGTTTTGTATCAAATTACTTTTTGTCTCTAAATACTATGTTTTTTACATTGAATATTTTTCATTTTATTAAAAATCTATTTGAAACAATTAAACTATATAAGGTTAAAAACTATGTTTTGTATCAAATCACTTTTGGTTTCAATGGGAAACTTGTATGGCTAATTTGTGTTTTACATGTTGAATATAAAAGGTTTTTCTCTCCCATTGTTTGAGACCATGGATATGAAAATGAAAAACTTCTATTTAGATCTATTCCAGAGATATGGCGAATTTTTGTTTTACATGTTGAATATAAAAGTTTTTTTCTCTCTCTCATTGTTTGAGACCATGGATATGAAAATGAAAAACTTCTATTTAGATCTATTCCAGAGATTGATTGTAGGGGCATTTACTCTTATGTTAAAACCTATGTTTTGTATCAAATCAATTTTGGTTTCAATGGGAAACTTTTATGGCTAATTTGTGTTTTACATGTTAAATATAAAAGGTTTTTTCTCTCTCATTGATTGAGACCATGGATATGAAAATGAAAAAATTCTATTTAGGTCTATTCCAGAGATTGACTGTAGGGGCATTTACTGGATATGTCACCTTTCATAAAAGATGAGATCCAAAGGCTACCTGGCCCTTTTCAAACTCTGCCTATAGAACTATCAAATCACTTTTGGTTTCAATGGTTTGTTTATTGGCTAATGTGTTTTTATCAAATAAATTGGATGTAAGTTATGTGCAGATGATGGATGATGAATGAGGTGATGTTGATCATAACCTTTACATCTATATGATAGGAAGCTTGATATACATAACAAGGTTTAGACTAGATATAATTTTGGAATTTATATTAGTTGGAATATTTCAATATAACAGAGTCATCTATTACCAACAAACAGATATTAAAATACTTGAAAGAGACTACAAACAATGGACTATAGTACCCAAAAGGTGAGAAATTTACATTGACAACATAGAGGGATTCAACTAGGCTTGTGTGGATGACATGAAAAGTACAAGTGGACAATGTATAATTCTACATAGAAGAGTCTTTGGTTGCATGTTTAAGCAAGAAAGATTCATTACTTGGAAAATGTATAATTCTACTTAGAAGAGTCTTTGGTTGCATGGTTAATCAAGAAAGAGTCATTACTTTCTCTATATAGAGTAGAAGTGGAATACATAGTAGTTACTTCTTTTTTCAGAAAAGTGTTTTGGATGAAATGGACTCTACAAGATATTAAGGTAAATTTCAATTAACCTATATCTATTAAGTGTTTCAATACAAGTGTAATAATAATATCAAAAATAAAATATTCTACTTCCTTCAATCACTAAACATATCATCATAAAGTACCACTTCCTCACACAACAAGTCTTTGAGAAAATAGTGAAGATGGAATACATACCCACAAAGCCTCTTGTTAGAGAACCATTTGAATATGTGAGAAACAAATTAGGGATATTTCTTGTAAATTATTGTCACTTATTTGACTTCAAAAGAAGAGCCTAGAATATTACAGAGAATATGAAATTGAGTGCAATATCTATGTGGGAGAGTACACAATATCTAAAGGGGAGAATACAATATAAGGAAGGATTAAAAAGAGTAACAAGAAGTATATGATTGTGTCAATAATTTGAAGTAGTCAAGAAGCATAACAAAGGACCATCATCAAAGAAGCATATGATTGTGTCAATAATTTGAAGTAGTCAAGAAGCATAACAAGGGACCATCATCAAATTGCAAGATAAAATAGTCTTCTTCATGAATAAGCAACATTAATTAGGTTCATCATTTAAAGGTTCATTTTTTAATGAAAATATTTATGAAAAAAAAGAAGTACATATGTATATATAAATTATATAAACATGTAAATAAATATTCTCAAATGTACACAGTAGAATTATAAATTTTCATATCTAATTAATAGATGTTGAATATGAGTCTAGCTCATTCTTTATTGGCATTATCATAACTTTCTCAAAATATCCTCCTCAATCTAAAAATGAAAATGGAATGAATCATTCTACATTATGATAAATATTGTATTTAAATGACATTTGATCTATGAATAATATGGAATGAATCATTGTACATTATGAAGAGTCATGAGATCCACATTTCCACCATACTATTTGCAAGTTCTGTATGGAGATATGTAGTCTAATAACTAATCAGTTATGATATTTTTATAAATATGAAAACGGTTCTATGATGTAAAGGCTAACATGGGATCAAAATACAATGTTACATTTCATTCCATCACTACTATTCCTCTAAATCCTTTAGCTTTGTATTATCAAAGAAAATTTATATATGCTATGCTATATTTGAATGCTAGATTTAAATGTATACAAATGGTGAGTGGTTAAAGTATTAAAGTAGAAATTGGTTGTAGGTCTTATAAAAGATAAAATTCATTTGCAGAAGAATAATTAACATCACATTCTTCATGTCTCTCCAAGAGGACTATATTTATCACAATGTTTTGAGTAGATCATGAAGATAATAAAAAAATTACATTTGGAAAAGGAAAATAAAGATCTAAATGCATATGAAAGTCAATAAGGTAGTGCAGAAATTCAAGAAAACAATGAAACAAATCTCGAAGAAATACTAATATTGCAGGAGAATTTCATTCATGCAATAAAAAGACCAGAAAAAGAGGGAAACAACAAATTTCGCAATCAGATATCATTGAAAGAGACACCACTAGTACTAATATATTGAATAACTTCATACATTGAACTACTACAAATGGAAATAAAGAAACAAACATCAATAGAATCTAAATGGCCTTTCATACAATTATTTTTTTGATAGAACCCTCCAAGACTAAGACTAATGCCCTACAATGAATATTTCACATACATCCAGAAACAATAAAAAACAATTTATGTTCTAAAGAGAAAGAAAGAACCAACAAATATGTATATATCTGCAAAAATCCATGTATCTACATAGAAGGATTGAGAAACAAACAAAATAAAAGGGAGCAGGACACATTAATAATCAAAACAAAATAAAAGGGATCAAGACACACTAAGTTGGGGTAAGAGGAGTTTTATATTGGGAGGAAAGTTAAAAATAAATTGTTTCAAAGAAGCATTGGGAGAGGGTACACATAATTGGGTGAAACTGAAGTGTACCAAGTTATATTGTAACTTTTACCTCTAAATTGTAATTAGTTGTAAAGGACAAACAATCAATCCATTAACGATTGATTGGGGCTCAGGTCGTGTTTATAGAAAATAGAACAGATTTGAAAACTGGTATCAATCTAAAAACAGAACAAATTGGAACACTAGTATCAATCTATGAATGAAAAACTAGAACAGATTGGAACATTGGTATCAATCTATGAATGAAAAACTAGAACAGATTGGAACACTGGTATCAATCTATGAATGAAAGTAAGTAACTGTTGCACACCTCATGGCATTCGCACCCTCTCACGCAGCAACCAAACAAGTATATCGTGTTCAATCATCTTCTTCATAGGCCACATTGCAATAACCTTAAGGAACATTATTGTTGATCCTTCCCATGTATATCTCACAAAATTTTATCAAGGGATGTTAGGATTTGCACAAGCCAAGGAAGGTTATTGATTGGTGTGATGATTTTGAATTAAGGATATTGTTTATATTTGAAAATATTGGTGTTACTACATAGCTAGTTCCTAGTGAACTAAAATATGTAAAAAAAAAATTGAAAGCACATTGTGTTAACTTGTAAATAGTAAAAGAAATATGAAAGAATAATGAATAATTTGTAAATAATAAAATATATAAAATGAATAGATTTAGAGTAAATAGGTGATTGTGACCAGTCCATTCTTACTTATACATGTCTCTCCCTGTATATCTGACATTCTCAATGCCTCTGGTCATTGTGCATCATAAATAAAAAAATGCCTAAATCCACATACTTTTTCTCTATGCTAAACCCAATCCTAGTTCCAAAACTCGCCTAAATCTCACATAAATCCAAATAAAGAAATGTGAAAAAATAGACATGAATAAACTTTTTAGAATATTAAACTAAGAATTACATTACTGTATTAATATGATTTATAATACCCAAAATCATAAAAAATATTTGGTATCACACTCTGGCCTTAATAGCTGGTTGTGATAAGTAAGTCCATTCTTACTCATGTCTCTCCCTGTCTGTCATTCTCCATTCTCTATTGGTGTGTAAAAGACCATGTACATCAGTAAAAAAAACACCTAAATCCACATACATTTCCTCTAGGCTAACCCATGCCCGATTCCCAAAACCCTCGATTCGTGTATCATCGTTGGACTATTGCTTTATGTTTGACCAGAGTTGGAATTTCAGAACCAAAATAGATCCATCTGAAAATCATGATCTTACTGTAGAAATTTGCTGAATAATGATTAATTATCCACCGAGACTATCCTGATCACATACAATTCAAATTTATATGCAACACATAATCTCTTCCACTCAGATCATCAAACATGCGGAAATAAAATCAAGCGATAACACATCAAATCATCATACACATTAACACGGTATGTATGGGGAAAGCTTATAGCTGAAAACCCCGTAGCTATTGTGTATATTATAATGGAGAAATCAAGTAACAAACTCAGTACAATACTCCTCACAAGTACTCAGTACTTTCTCATACAGTTACACACAATCTAGCTCAGTTTTGAACAGGTTACTGGTTCAAAACTCACCGCCAATTGCCTTGCCTCTATTGCGCAATCCAGGCTTGTCTATATAGAGATCCAAGGTTCGAATCTCCTTGGCTTGACAGCACAATCATCATGGGAAATTCCTCCAAGTGTGGTGCAAATCTCATGCACAACTGATGTCGCCACTGATAGCTAACTCCACCCTTTCATCTACCTCTTTCACTGGTCTCCACTGAACTGTCCATGCATTGTAGTGAACTGATGTGTTCTTGAGTTGAATAATGAGTTACTAATTAATGAATTAAATAATATTTAATTCACTCCACTCATAACTAGTTGATTAGCTAGTTAAACTAATCTCAACCGGTTCAACTAAATTAAACCGAACACAACTCCACTAGCTGTCTCATTAACTCCACCAAACTTCTGCCACTGAAGTCCTAACTGAATTCAACCATGCATGTGCTCACCAAACCCTAGGAATAGCATAATTCCTCTTTCAAATGCATGAGCCACTTCCAAGGCTCGAACTGAAGTGCTCCAAGAGAGTAAACTGAAGTTTATAGTCCAAATATTATTAAGGGTAAATAATATTTGACTTCCCTATTTTAAAGAGAGGCAGTCTAAAAATAGACTTCGACCTATAGGTCCAAAAAATAGAGTCCCATCTATTTTTACCAACATGACCAATACTCCAAGAATAACATACTGCAATCCCCGGATCATGCTCCATATGTCTAAAAATAGACATAGTCTAAAAATAGATTTTGCGCCAGAATTTGCCTGCGGGCCCACTTAGTGAAGGCGACTTCATTTCTCTAAGCTCCATCATCTTGCTGCATTTTCAACACTCCCTCTCAGCAAGATATGGATTATCTGCAACCCCTATCCTGCCTCTGTGGAATTCGAACTTGCTCTTGGTGAGCGCCTTCGTCAGGATGTCGGCATCCTGATCCTCCGTGGGAACATATGAAAGCATCATGATTCTACGCTGAACACAATCTCTGATATGATGGTACCTGATGTCGATGTGTTTGGACCTATCATGAAATACTGGATTAGCTGAGAGTTTAATGCGACTCTGGTTATCACAGTAGATCACTGTAGGCTCCAAATGCAACCTGAACAATCCTGTGAGGATCTTCCTCATCCAAATAGCCTCGCATGCAGCCAAGCTAGCTGCCATGTACTCGGCCTCTGCTGAACTGAGTGCCACAGATCTCTGCTTCCTGTTGTACCAGAAAACTGCTGTCGACCCAATGCTGAAAACTCCTCCAGATGTGCTCTTCCGGTCCGTTGGACTCCCTGCCCAATCTGCATCAGTGAAGCCAGAAAGCTTCGCTCCATCCTCCTGTCTGTACCATAAACCATATCCCGATGTGCCTCTGATATAGCGCAATACATGCTTGCCTGCCTTCCAAAAGAGCTTGGTAGGCTTAACCATAGCTTGCGAAAGCTGGTTAACTGCATAGCATATATCGGGTCGTGTATTGACTAGATACATAAGCGACCCCACCAACTGTCGATAGACAATGGCATCCACTACCTCCGCTGAAGTATCATCCTCCTTCCTCCAACCACCAGGAAGAGGAGTGTCAACAGGCTTGTAGTCTTGCATGTTGAACCTCTTCAAAATCTTCCGGGCATACTTGCCCTGAGGAACAAACAGTCCTCCGCTGCGCTGCCAAATCTCCAATCCCAGGAAATAATGAAGGATGCCCAAGTCCTTCATCTCGAACTCTCGTGCAAGATCCTCCTTGCATGAAAGTATCAACTACTCATCGCCAGTCAAAATCAGATCATCTACATACAGTACGATGATCAACAGCTTCCCCTCCACCACAATCTGGTACAGGTTTGGATCCGCCTCACTCTTGGAGAATCCAAGCCCGGTGAAGTAGCTGTCTATCCGAGTGTACCAAGCACGAGGTGCTTGCTTCAGCCCGTACAGTGCTCTTTTGAGTCGGCACACATGCGACTCACTGCTGAAGATCTCAAAACCTTCAGGCTGCTCTATGTACACCTCCTCCTCAATGACTCCGTTGAGGAACGCAGTCTTCACATCCATCTGATGAATGTGCCACCCCATCTGCGTTGAGAGAGCAAGGATCGTCCGTATGGAAGAGTACCTTGCGACAGGTGCAAAGGTCTCCTCATAGTCAATCCCCTCGATCTGTGAAAAGCCACGGGCGACAAATCTCGCCTTGTACTTCTCCACACTCCCGTCAGCTGCCTGCTTCACTTTGTAGATCCATCGCAAACCCACCACTGATTTCCCCACCGGTCTTGGGAAAATCTCCCATGCACTGTTCCTGACGATCGAATCATATTATTCGATCATGGCATCAACCCATGCGGGTTCCTCCATAGCTTCCTCAAAAGAGGATGGCTCCTTCACAACACATTGACTCATAAGAGCCATGTATCCAGTGTACCGATCCGGTGACTGCCTCTATTTGCGTTGTGTTGTAGGTGGTCCTACAACCTTCTCTGCATCTCGAGCTAGTCGCTCAGCTTCTGTAGTGCGCATGCGCCCTCTGATGGTTGGCGCTGCATGGGTGGTTTCTTCCACCTCCTAAACCTCCTCTTGTGGCTGATCCACATCCGGAAGCTCCTCCTTGGGAACTAACAGCTCCTCCTCTGCATGCAAGTGTAGCTCCCTCTCAAGCGAACACTGCATGGCTTTCTCCTCCTGAAATTTTATATCCAGTCGCACAACAGTCTTTCGACTGTCTGAAAAATATACCCGGTAGTTGTGAGGTGTATCAGTGTACCCCACAAATATTCCAACCTCTGCGGTCGGATCCATCTTCCTTCTCGCATCCTTCATCACATGCATGTAGACAGGAGAACCAAAAATCCGCAAATGGGAAATATCAGGCCTCTTGCCAGAATAAGCCTCCTCCGGTGTACTCATGCCAAGAACCTTGTGAGGACAACGATTCTGCACATACACTGCTGTATTGCATGCCTCAGCCCACAAGTGAAGGGGTAGGCCCTGATCATGCAACATCGCCCGTGCAGCACCCACAATCGTTCTGTTCTTCCGCTCAGCCACCCTGTTCTGCTGTGGGTTATGGGGTGCGATGAGCTCTCTCCGAATCCCTTCTGCGCTGCAGAACTCCTTGAATTCAGCCGAGATGAATTCACCACCGTTATCACTCCTTAGAGCGATCACCTTCTTCCCCGACTCCTTCTCGACCAGTGCTTTAAACTCACAGAACTTCGCGAATGTATCGCTCTTCTTCTGCATGAAGAAGATCCAGCACTTTCGAGAGAAATCATCAACAAAGATCACATAATACATGTTCTTTGTTGTCGAAGCAACTGAGAAAGGACCACACACGTCTGTGTGAACTCTCTCAAGGATCGTCGTGGCGCGACTATCCTTCTCGTGAAAGGTGGCTTTCACATACTTCCCTAAAGTACACCCCTTGCACTGATCTTACTGCGCAAGAGTGCCCTTAGGAAGCCCAGTAGAAATCTGCTGCAGAATCTTCAAAGCTCCATGGTGAAGGTGGACCACTCTCCTGTACCACAGTTCGCCCTCATCATCCCGGCTCACCACTTCTCCCGCCTTGCATGCCATAGTTGCGCAGCCATCTACCTGCAACTGATAAAGGTTCTTGGTTTGAACCCCTATCTTCCAGGTCTCTCCAGTAGTCTTACTGCGCAGGAAGGCTTTTCCTTCGCTGAAGACCACATCATACCCCTTATCCTCCAACATCACCACAGAGATCAAGTTCTTCTTCAATCCAGGTACATGCATGACATCCTTTAGTACAAAGGGTTTACCAGACTCCTTCTGAAAGGATATGGTACCGATACCAGTCGCACTGTATCTACCATCATCGCCCATCTCGATGTGCACACCCAAATCTTTGTCCTCCAGATCTGAGAACAAATCCCGATCTCCCGTCATATGAAATGACGCACCGCTGTCCAAGAACCACACAGATCCCATCACACTTGAAACCAAGCATGCAATCAGTGAAAAGTCAAGCTCGAACTGTGAAGCCAAAGCTTCTCCATCTGCAGATCTTCCCGCTTGCTTGTTCTTCTTCTTCTTTGGACAATTGGTAGCATAATTTCCGTGATCATGGCAGTGAAAACACTTCACTTTCGCCATATCTTGCTTCTTGCCCTTTGCACCGGAATGAGAAGGTTTCTTACCTTTCCCTTTCTTTTCTTTGGCCACCAAAGCGCAATTTTATTCATCAGCTCCCTTTGATGAAGATCCATCACGAGTAGTCCTCCTTATCTCCTCCTGCATGAGATCTGCCCAAAGGCGCTCCCATCCCGGCAGCTTCTCCCGACCATTGACACTATCTTGATATGAGTGCCAAGCCTTCGGAAGACCAAGGAGAGCCAAGTCGACCATGTCCTCGTCTTCGACAGTCACCCCCACACTTCCCAGCTCATCTCTGCATTGAGTGAACTTCGTGAGGTATTTGGCGATACTGTCGCCCTTCTCCATCTTGATGTTCCTGAGCTTATCTTTGAGCGCCAGCTTCCTTTGGTCACTCTTACTCTGGAGTAGATCCGTCAAAGCTTTCCACATTAAATATGGAGTAGCCTTTCCATGCAGGCTGGATACAATATGATCCTTGACGCCCTCCAACAGGATCCTTCGACACTTGGCCATCTTCTTTTGCCATGCATCGACTTCAGCAGGATCAGTGGGCTTTTGGACATCCGTATCTACGAACTCCTTGAGACCATTATCTTCTAATACTGCCTCCATGCGATCCTTCCATGCAACATAATTCGAACTGCCTTCAAGAGCATATTCGAGTCGCAAACCGTTGAAAGACATTTTCAACACTGGCACCAAGAAAACAAAACTACTGCAAAATTTTGAATTCCACCTCAAAGCTCAGCCGCTCTAGATCTGTGAGAAAAAATTATTTCTAGCACAGAGATTGACTGCAAGGGGCATTTACCAGACCTTTCACTTTCCGAAGAAATATGAATCCGGAGGCTACCTGGCCCGCATGCAGACTCTGTCTACCGAAATAAGTTTGTAATCACTGTGATGATCAATCTCTGCTTCAATAGCTCCGATACCATGTAGAAATTTTCTGAATAATGATTAATTATCCATCGAGACTATCCTGATCACATACAATTCGAATTTATATGCAACACATAATCTCTTCCACTCAGATCATCAAACATGCGGAAATAAAATCAAGCGATAACACATCAAATCATCCTACACATTAACACAGTATGTATGGAGAAATATTATAGCTGAAAACCCCGCAGCTATTGTGTATATTATAATGGAGAAATCATGTAACAAACTCAGTACAATACTCCTCACAAGTACTCAGTACTTTCTCATAAAGTTACACACAAACTAGCTCAGTTTTGAACAGGTTACTGGTTCAAAACTCACCGCCAATTGCCTTGCCTCTATTGTGCAATCCAGACTTGTCTATATAGAGATCCAAGGTTCGAATCTCCTTGGCTTGACAACGCAATCATCATGGGCAATTCCTCCAAGTGTGGTGCAAATCTCATGCACAACTGATGTCGCCACTGATAGCTAACTCCACCCTTTCATCTACCTCTTTCATTGGTCTCCACTGAACTGATCATGCACTGTAGTGAACTGATGTGTTCTTGAGTTGAATAATGAGTTACTAATTAATGAATTAAATAATATTTAATTCACTCCACTCCTAACTAATTGATTAGCTAGTTAAACTAATCTCAACTAGTTCAACTAAAATAAACAGAACACAACTCCACTAGCTGTCTCATTAACTCCACCAAACTTCTGCCACTGAAGTCCTAACTGAATTCAACCATGCATGATGCCATCAAACCCTAGGAATAGCGTAATTCCTCTGTTAGATGCATGAGCCACTTCCAAGGCTCGAACTGAAGTGCTCCAAGAGAGTAAACTGAAGTTTATAGTCCAAATATTATTAAGGGTAAATAATATTTGACTTCCCTATTTTCAGGAGAGGCAGTCTAAAAATACACTTCGACCTATAGGTCCAAAAAATAGAGTCCCATCTATTTTTACCAACATGACCAATGCTCCAAGAATCTCATACGGCAATCCCCGGACCATGCTCCATATGTCTAAAAATAGACATAGTCTAAAAATAGATTTTGCGCCAGAATTTGCCTGCGGGCCCACTTAGTGAAGGCGACTTCATTTCACTAAGCTCCATCATCTTGCTGCATTTTCAACACTTACTTTCTAATAGTAGCTATTAATTGAATAAAAGGAAAAGATTCAAAGAACTTTTGAAGTGATTTAAAGATCAAAGTCCCAAATAATTATGTGTATGAAGAATGGAACAAGAAGTTCATAGAGGGAAAAATAAACTATGTGTGGATGTTTAAAAAAATAAAAACAAATAGAATAAATGAACATTGTCTGGAATGTGTCCATTAAGATGATACCCTACTTAAACAAGGAGAAAATATTCAGTCACGATTCAGGAAATCTGTTGAACTCAACATTCACAATATCATATCCAACATTAAATCACGAATCAAGAATATCTCATCAAAGCAATCAAAGCAATCTCTCTTAACTGTATTAGCAAAAACCTTAGCCAATTCATTTCATGGTTTTAGATTACCTGGAAATTCGCTCGGCGCAACTCCTGAGCAGCAATTCACGAGCTCCAAATCAGCAACAGAGCAGTAGCAGCGCCACAGAAATTATTCATGGGTGCCAAAGTAGCAACAGAGTAGCAGCACCACCACAGAAATGAACAGAAATGAAAATCAAAGTAGAATCCTGCGAAAAACAGAATATGCAAACAAAGACGCGTGAAAATGAGAAAAGTTTGCGGGTGATATATTTATAAAATATGAGTTCGGCCGAACTATTTTAAAATTTCGGCCAAACTATTAGTTTGGCTGAAATAAAAATTCGACCGAGCTATTGTTGCTGATTTTCCCATCTCTGGCCAAAAATCTATTTTCCCACGTCGTCAGTATGCCGTCAATCTAAACAGCAGAACAAGTTCAGCTGAACTTTCTCAAAATTTCGGCCGAACTATTGCGGAAAAAATTTTTCCGCCCCCGACTCTCAAAAAAATGTAACCCAACTTCACATTTTCACCCTTATATGTTGTTTTATTGATCGAGGTCTATAGTGTAATTAGTTTGGCCAAAAATTAATGAAGAGTTGTAACTATTTTTTTGCGATACCTGTGGTATGAATTCTTGGCATTGTTTTTTCTCCTGTTTCATTTGTATGAATGTTTCGTAAGTTCATAAACCATTTCATCTCTATTATATGATTGTTTTCAAGTTGGTAGGCATAATACATGTTCTTTCATGCTCTAGTTTGGAAAAGTCTTCATAATTTTTCCATTTTTTTTAGTTTGGGAAGAATACATCTCCTATGCTCTTCCTAACTCCTCATCGATCTTAAACCATCTCACCAAAACACCTTTAAGTGTTAAGCCTTCTACCTACCTTGCCCCATCGAATGGACTACAATTCCATCTCATTTTCCCTAACCTGGTCCCCTTGACCTAATCCTCATCCAAAAAACCCAATCAAAACAAAAAAAACCCTTCTGCATTTCATAACTAGCCTAAAACATTTTTATCCAGCCCTCTTGGCTGTCATTTTTGTGGAGAGAGCCCTCTCTGACTTGTAGGGATAGATACCAAGTTAAAAGGTTGGTTTGTGGCTATCTCTATTGGTATTTCTTCTTCAGCCTTAGAAATCTGGGGGAGTGATAACACAACAAACAATCCAATAATTTTAAATTACAAAAGCATTAGATATGATACAGTTCTAGTTTTATGAAAACATGAAAATCAAAATGCTATGAACACAAAGTTTTATATCTAATGCAAATTCTAGTCTGAAATCTAAATGAAAAAGAAATAAACTAAACTATATAAAATATGATATAATGTATTCAAGAAATTATTATACGAAATAAACATAATCAAATCATTAAACTATTGAAACTGATATTTAGAAATAAAGCATGAATCAAAAGCATTTATCAAATTCAAATTACAGAATAGTAATGTGTTTGAGATGCATTAAAAACTGAAATAAAAATTACCTGCTCTACTTGCAGGGGCCCTCTACAACGCAATAGGTTCTTAACACTATCAATGCATCAAATTGCATGAAAGAGGAACTTCAAATTAACATAAAAAAATTCAAGCAAAATGTTCAGGAAATAAAAGATGGCATGCCCCGAATACACATAGTTTCTATGATTTTATAGAGTGTGTTCAACAATACGCAAACTCTAAGACTATAGATCTCTATTAGAATCCTTATGAAATTTAAAATCATAAATCAAATATCGCTTATATGTCAATTTTCTATTAGGAAAGAAAATCGACATACTGATGCCATTTCTGGACGATGTTCCTAGACACTGCAACGTGTTGACTTCTATCTTTGACCATGTAAATGCGTGATATTCTTGGTGAATAGGCTCATATAAGCAGGTGGAAATACGTGAAGGGATCATCCACTATCTACCCAAATACTCCTTTGCTAAGCTGATGCACTAGAACTCTGCTAACAATGAAGGTAGTTGTGGATCTGTGGAATAGTTGTGAAATTGTATTAATTTTGTAGCTGAATGTAATATTTAACAAAACAATAAGGTATATTATAAAGTATGAAGAATAGGACACCCAAATACTTTACCTTGTCAAAATCATGTGTTTGTTGCCTTATTAGGTTGATAGTGATAGGAAAAGAAGGAAAACATGGATGCAAAAAAGGTGTCAAAACAAAACAATTCTAAGACTCTACATTCCCCCATACTTAAGGTTTTGTATGTCCTCATACAACCACAAAAAATTGTCATTTTTGTTCAGTCACTACATATCCTTAGATACTTCTTCCAACACATCCAATTTTATCCTTTCAACCCTTTTTTACTTCAAGTTAATGATTTTTCTCTTCATGTATTTGTTTTCTTCCTTCAATTTCTTATTATTTTTATACCCTAGACTCAAATGTAGAAGAAGGTTTTCACTCTTGGAAATTTGAACTTCATTATGAGCTTTCAAAGATTGGTTTTCATTTTTAATATAACTTTTTAATGTCTCTAGTTCAAAGATTTCATTTATGAGGATGTCGAGAACTTGAGGTTCTTGTGGTTCTTTAAACTGGTCTTTCTCTTCACATAGATTTGGAACTGATTTATTGGTTTCTTCTCTTTTATCCAGTGATTATATGTTATCGTAAATCTCCTGCTGTACTGGATCAATACCTATGGTTTTTCCTGAAGTCCGAGGAGGTGAAATGTAGGCAGGTGGTGATGCTCTCATAGAATTTTCCATATTTTTTTATGCCTCCAAATCAATGTGTTCTACATCTTTTGAGGGTACTTCCTTCATTATTTTTAGCTTGGTACTTCTTCTTAGTCCTCTAAAAGGGGTCTTTGGAGTTTTAGGCTTCTCTTTTTTAAATGAAATCTCTGTTTTGTTGTTGTATTTATTTCTTTTAACATTCTTTGTATTTATTTTCTTTAAAAAATTTGCAATTGGCATTTCATCCTCAAAAAAATATTGTTTTTGTTGTGGCTCTTGTTCTAGTGGTGTCTCAATATTCTTTTTCTTCTTATTTCTGCTACTACTTGGTTGTTCATTTGTTTCCTCTTCAAAATTATTCCTAACTAGAAAGGCTTCCCATGTATCCCCTATACTTTGAAGATGGAATTAAACAATTAGTTTAACTAGCCCATGGTGATACATTGTGTTTTCTATGAACTGGATTCTCTTTTGAACATTCCTTGGCATCTTTTTAAGACTATTCAACAAGAAATATGGAAGGTTCATTTCATGTTCATCAAGAAAATTCATCAATAGTATTACATGGTATAAAAACACATATCTGAATCGACCTTCACGGGTAACAAGTTTTCGAATGATTAAGAGAAAATTCCTCCACTTGCTTTTTAATGCTAAGCCATAGATGCCTTTCCTAAAGATAGTAATGTCCATGCTTTGTTTCTTCAAGAAAACCCTCTAGTCATCTCCTTTGATTCCTCTGTTGTTGAACCATTTTTCTCCTATGCGAGGAAATTTGGTAGCTTCTGCAATCAGAGACTGTATCACCATAAATTTGATGTCTCATGTTTCCACTTATATGCCATCAAAAATCCTTGCAAAATTTTTGGTGACTTCCTTGTGAAAACCATCAAATTTTTCCATAAATTCCAGACATTGTGCTTTTTGTAATAATTCTCTTTCCTGCAAATATCCTTCCAAAAATTTCTTCCCTGTTGCCTCTGTTCAAACAATCACACCCATGATTGGAAGATGTTTCTCCCCCAGAGATTGTTTTGTCTGACAAGGTGGTGAACTTGGTAGGGTTTTCATCAAAGCAGAATGGTGGATGGTGATGGAAAAATGAGAGGGTGGTCATGTATGAGATGAAGGTATAAGTGAGTTAATTATCCATTATTCATTTATAATTATTATTGAGGTGGCAATCAAATCAATGAATAAATACTTTGAATAGTGTTATGATGATGAAAATGGGTATGGCGAATTATGAGGGATTTTTCATAACACTATCACCTTTAATAATGATTTTGATTTGTTCGGTAATGTCATGTCCATATAATTCATATATTACTATATTGACCTATATTGTTAAATTAAAGAATTACATACCTTTGATTTATTAGCTTTCTAACCTCTCGTTGTTATCTTGTAGTGTTCTATTTCATGAGGAGTCAATCACTTCTCCTTTTATTTGATCATCAAATGTTCCTGTCAATTAGCTGAAGAAACTATCAAAGCTGCAAAAATTTGTTAAAATTGCAGAACATCATCAATTTTGTAGCTTACTTATTTTTTAATAAAGGGATGCTTAGAAGAATAGAATTTGTTTTAGGAAAAATATGGGAAAAGAAAATTTAAGGTGCAAAAAAAAATTGGTTTTCACCTTGAATTTTCTGTATAAAACATGCCAACAATTTTTTGGTTTTCATGTTTATATAAAATTTATTGATTCTTTTATTTTATATGCTTTATTTTTTATTTTTATTTTTTTTTATCTGTAAGAGAATTTGGAAAATCTTGACAAATTCTTCTCTTGTCATTGGCTTTTGATAGATATTGAGTCAGTGTCCCTTTAATAATACAGGAATATTCTCTTCATCAATAGTATTTATTCTTACTACTCCATTTTCAAAAACTTTTTCGATCTCATAAGGCCCAAACCAGTGAGTTTGCAACTTCCCTTGGAAATTCTTGAATTTTGAGTCGAAGAGTAATGGCCAATCTCCTAGATGAAATTCCTTTTCCTTGATGTATTTGTCATGCCATATAGCTCTTTGTTGTTGAACCAATCTAGTCTTATGGATAGCATCTTGTCTTATCTCATCAAGCCCATTGAGTTGTACCATCCTTTGCTTTTGTGCTTCTGACAAGTCAAGTCCCAGCTTGACTGTCGTTTTATAGGTGTGGATCTGGAACTCTATTGGAAATAAGAATTTCTTTCCATAAACAAGTTAGTAGGGAATATGTCCTGTAGTGCTTCTCCATGTAGTTCTACAGGCCCATAAGGCTTTTGGAATATTTTCTACCTAATCCCTTCTGTGCAAGTGTACAATCTTGGTGAGAATGGCTTCGATCACCTTGTTTGTAGACTCAACTTGCCCATTTACTTGGGGATGGTATGGAGTGGACTTAAAGTGATTTATTTTATATTATTCCACCAACTTCTATACTACTCTTGATGTGAATTGTGAATGGAAAATTTTAGGGGCTAATATTCGCAGGTGGGCTAATTTTCCATGATTTTTCCAAAAAAAGATTTGTCAATTTCCATTTTTTCTAAAAATGATTTTCCCAACTTTTACAAATATAGAGTTATTTTACCTTAAAAATTTCCAACATTATACAGAGAATATATATTTATTATCATTATAAATTTGAATAATTTTACAAATATATCAATAAATATTTTATAGTTTGCATATTAGGGACTAGTGAGATTCGCAAGCATTTTTAAACTTCAAGATAAGTTTTTGTCGTTAAAATTTTCATTGTGTTCCCTAATCTATAACAATTTCACTTGGGACACCAAAAGGAGTGAATATATCCTCAAAAATAAATGAAACTACAACATTTTTAGTAGAAAAACAAAGTGCTTTAGCTTCTACCCATACAGTAACATAATCAGTAAATACCAGAATATACCTCTTTTTTTTATAAGGTGGATTAATTGGACCAAAAAAATACAAGGCCCATTTCTGAAAGGGTTCAATGAGTATCTAAGGTTGCAGTGGAATTTCACTTGAAATAATAGGTTTCCCCATCCTTTGGTAACTGTCATATATTTTAACATATTCTTTGGCATCCTTAAAAAGGGAAGGCCAATAATATCCTAAGAGAAGGATTTTATAAGTAGTTCTTTTGTTATAAAAATGGCCTCCACATGGTTCATCATGGCAAGATTTGATTATCTCTGGTATCTCATCTTCTCGTACACATGTTCTGATGATGGGATCTAGTCTTTTTTTGTATAATTCTTCATTGATCCATGAGTAAGAAGAACTTGTTTGGATTATTTTTCTCTTTTATCTAGGAAAAAAATGAGATGATAATTTTCCTTTAGCCAAATAATTATCAATATCTGCATAATAAGGTGATTTAGTAGATACCGCAAAAAGATATTCATCTGGAAATTTATCCTCTACGGGCATATCATTATTATCATTTTGAATCCTGGATAAAAAGTCAACAATTGTATTTTGTTTTCCTAGTTGATGTAGAATGGTGATGTTAAACTCTTGCAATAGTAATAGCCATCTGGTTATCCTGCCATTAGTGATTGATTTGTTCATTAAATATCTGATGGCAGAATGGTCTGTGTGACCGAAAGTTTCATAGCTAGTGATGTAATGTCTAAACTAATTAATGGCATGCACTACCACTAAAAACTCTTTTTTAGTTACAATATAATTTAGTTTTGTTGGATTTAAATTTTTACTCATATAGTAAACGGAATAAGGAGTAATATCTTTCGGTCCCACCATAGCCCTCTTGAAGCCTCAAAAATCGCTGCTTCAAACATCAGGGGAAAACCACTTGGTCGGGACCTTAGGACAGCTCCTTTTCCATTTGGTGTGGTGGCTCCGACTAGATTTATAGGACTAGTTTCCTAATAATGAGTGGATTGATGATGGAGTGTTTGTGTAGGTGAATAATGGAACGAACTGACTGATATAATCTATCTAACTTAAACTATAACTTGCAAATAATTCTAAAACTAACCCAGGTATTAAGTATGAATACGACTTTTGAGATTGTTTCAATTAAACAAATAACCATGAAAATGTATTATTATTCAACAGAAAAATGAAGTATCATATAATGATAACCTTGTTTAAGAAATTAAATCGAGTTAGAATAACGCATCACATTCATGATTCTATATATATCATTTGCACATACTATGATAGATAAATATTTCTATATCTTCAGAAATGATATGACAAAGAAATATTTGCGAAAACAAGCATATATAAATGATAGTAAATTTCAAACAAAATACTTTATTGCATAAAGAAAATAACAGTAAATCGATAGAAATACCAGATTCATTAAGATATTTTTCTTGGTGCAATTCGATATCCAGATCTTGTGTTTTAACTTAAAACAACCTCCAAGGTACATAAATGCAATTCTTAAAGATAATTCGCCATAAATCATAGGATGTGATCCTTTATAAAAAATAAAATACTCAATGGAGTACATAAATGTATCATCCAAGCCAAAATATTACAAATTTAGGACCCTTTTCTAAATGCATGAAAGGGGTTTAAATAGGAAATTAACAAAACAGATTATCTATAACTTATGCTAGAAACTATCATCGGAGATCCTAAAAAAGACTTGCGATATCTAAATAAAACATATTCATTGATTTTCTCTTGTATTCAATGTGCTGAGATGGCAGATTTTGAGCATATCCTTGACTTCGGTTGGATGACTCAGCCTTGAATGTAACTGACCAGTGTACATGGCATCGGATAACTTTGGAATGATGTAATTGATGGTGTTTGAAAGGCATTTGATTTTCATCTGTTGACTTTGTGGTTTAATTAAATATGTCCACATGAAATCCCATGTAATTTCCTAAATTTTGTTGATTTTCTGATTCTTGTTGATTAATCCCTGCTTCCACCTGGTATCAGTTTCTTTCACCTTTGGTAATTTACCTGGAATATAATCTGAAATTAAATTAGTAGCATATAAGCTATAATTAACTAATTGTGTCAGATTGTTCATCATAGCTCTGGCCCTTGATGTAGCTTGTTCTTCTTTAATCAACTATTTTTCCCATTCAACAAATAAAATTTCTTTATGTCTTTCTTCGATTTTGGGAAGATTTGCATTCTTTCCTTCTTCTGAGATTTGCCATGAAATAAACTCTGATATCTTGTCATCTGCATTCTCAAATTCAAGTCCGAGGCTGACTGATTCATCAATAAGGGAAGATGTTGTTTCAAATAAAGGCTCTGCTTGTGCAATCTTTTGACAAATATCATCTAACTACCGAGACAATAGCTTATTTGTTTCCATAGCTTTAGTTTTAAATTGGTCAATTTTAGGATAATCCTTAAATTTATCCAATCTTGCTTGAAATATTTTTCCTTGCTCTGCTTTGGCAGTTTTCTCATTTTGCAGCAAGGTTTGTAACTTGGACACCTCTTGGGACAACTATTGTTGCTTATTCAAAGATTTTTGATCAAGCTTTTTCTTTTCCACACTCAGTTGTTCTTCCAGCTGTTTGGCTCTGAGTTTTTCTTCTGCTAACTGCTGCTCCAACTGCATTATCTTTTGCTAATCATTTGTTTTCTTTTCTTCTAGCATTTCTATCTATGAGTCTTTTTGTTTGATCATTTGATTGACTTCAACAACTTTATCTATAGTGGCTGCACTGTAAGCACCTTCATATTGTGATAGTTTGGTAAGATCCTCTGAAGGATTTACCTCAGTGTTCTTCCAGACAATATTCATGAATTCAACTTGTGGGGATGAAAGTGATTCTTGATATGTCCTCCTTCTTTTCCTTTGTTTCCTGACAACAGCCCTATGCTTAGGACTACAAAATATATCCAGAGGAGGGATTTCTTCAACTTTTAATACAATTTTTTCTGATGGATGTTTAGGAATTATCTCCATATCTTGATCTTTCAGATTATCAACTTGAGGATTATTTGTCCTCCAATTTTCTGTTCAAATTTCTCATATTGTCTTAGCAATTGGGGAGTAACAATAATTTCAGTAGAATTTACCACTCTTTCCGTGGTTGTTTCTCTTTAAAGTTGATCATTGGTTTTATCACCTGTATTTCTTTCTTCAGCCTGCATATCGGTATTGGTACCTGTATTCTCCTTCTCTGTCTGAATATCAAGCTTGCTAACTGCATTTTCCTTCTCATTATGTACATCAGGCTTGCTTGTAGACACTTCCTTTACTGTCTTGCTAGTTGTGTCTTCCTTTTTATTTTTTTCTGTTTCTATAGTTTTAGCTTCTTGCAAAGGAATCCTTAGTTGGTCAAGGGGAGCCTTCAGCAATATCTGACTTCTGAACTGCAAAAATTTGTTCATATCCTCTACTTGAAACTTGGATTTGGCCAAGTCATATACTTGGGAAAATTTCTCAATAGAGACAAATAAGTCATCAAATTCATCGGGTTCATGTTCAAACCTAGCAATTTGAACCAAAGTTGTGAAATCAAAAGCTACTTTATTTGGATTATATTGTCTCCCTGGGACAGTTGCAAGCTTAAGATCTCTTATTTTAATGACTTCCTTCTCAGCATGTTTGAAATCATTCAAAGTATAATTTCCACAATGAAAGGGAAAGGTAGGCCACATCAATTTCTTGGCGTTCTTTAAACATCTTGAAATACATATTTATGTCAATTGGTAGGAAATTTCTTGGGCTAACAGTTTGTCAGGGACATAAAGAGGTAAGATATGGGGTTCCACAATGCTCCCAAAAACTCTGATATAAGTAAATATTTCTTCTCCAAACCAATTTCCAATTAGGGATATATCATTCTTTGCTTTTTTAGAGAGTCGGGGAGGAAATTAGTTAAAAATGGTCTAATAGACAGGTAACAAAAAGCCGTGACAAATCCTATATACATGATTTTTAAAATGGACCTTCCACAAATATTTATGGTAAATGTGAATCGGAACAGGTTCTTATGGAGTCCATTTCCAACCCTGAATAGGGAATTCAGAATTAAAACATAGAGCATCTAAGATATGGGCACAGAAATGAAAAGGAGTTGTACTTCTAGTGTCTTTATCCTTTATATATTCCAGAATTATATTAGCTATCTTATCATAAAGGATAACCGACCTATCCATAATTTCAGAATTTATAGCAGCATGAATAAGGGGTACCATCTGAATTGAAAACCTCGCAGAATCGTCATTCCCAAAGAGTCTACACATCATTGCAATAGCATAGCAATATGGGGTGCAAGAGACTCCACAGAGTACATACCTGATGCTTCATTTTTATGTTTCTCTGGAGCTCGTCTCCAATCCTTAATAGGGTCTAATTGAACTTCATTTCTTGCGGCGAAATCTCCTATGAAAGCTTTGTTGTAGACCTTTTGAGGATTTGGGAGATGGTACATCGCTTTGATATCTTCCGCTCTAAAATACCCAAAGCTTGTCACCGCAGCTGAAACAAATGTTCTATCTGTGATGGTGATATTGTCTATCACCCATCATATTACATCATAATAGGGGAACATATTTGCTCGAGCCGCAATTCTGTGAAGAAAAGAATTTGCAAGTGCTTTGAGAGGAGTCTCAAAATCAGAATATGAGTCTTCTTCATCTGGTACTGTCACTTTTACCTCAATAACAGTGGGTTTTTCTACTTCGAGAAAATTATATACTTCTTCCCAGGAAAGCTTCCCGAGACCCTGGCATGCCGTATCTCTAACCAGCTTGATTTTGGATGGTTTTTCTTTTGGTACTATGAGAGTGACAATAGTCTTTGCGGCGGCCACAGTTCTTGCTTTCTTAAACTTCTTAGACATTTTCTCGTCTGGTATCGTTTCGCTGACTCGGCGAATGAGACGGTTGGATGGTCTATGGCTCTGCAAATGAGAAAAACCTTTCAGAACGAGAAGAAACGAAGTTAAAAGAACAACTGTGTGAAAATATTTTTATTAATGATCCCAATTAATTAACTCGTCTTAAACTTAAATTCCCTCCATAAGATTCACATTCACTCATTCGTATAGGATCGATCACCATAATTCGTTTGATTTTCTAATTAATAATGATTGTACAATCGGATATCGACGATTTGAAATGTTAACATAAAACTTTCCTTTTGGATTTTTCGATTGCGATTGATAAATAATATATGTGCGGCACAAATAGAAATAAACAAATACTTAACTATCCATCGCATCAGAGGTTTCGAAAGGGAATCAAATATCATCTCATATGTTCCGTCGATTTGCAATTCCGATGATAGTATATCGCATCGGATATTTCCAAGGGAATTAAGTTGTACATGATTTTCGCCGATTTGCAATTACGATGATGATGGGTTCCATCGCATCGGAGGTTTCGAAAGGAAATCAAATGACATCTCCTATTTTCTGCCTGATTTGCGATTGTGATGATGGTAGGGTCCATCGCATCAAGATTTTATAAAACAAGTAAATGTGATGTTGTTTCTCCAAAATGCGATTTTGATGAATCACATCACATCGACATTTATGAAATAGACCAAATGAAGGGTATCCTTTTCAAAATGCGATTGGTGATAAGGTCTATCGCATCGAAGTTTCTCAAAAAAAATCTGAAATCATAAGACTTTACCGATTTGCGATTGCGATCGCATCAGACTTTTTAACATGAATACTTCTATCTTTTGTGCCGATGCGATACAAGACTTAAATTTAATCGAATCAGAAATATTCAAGGTCACATGCATTTGTGGTATGTGATATGCGATGTATGACTTTTAAACAATGAATCTTTTTATTGTTTTATTTTAAAATAATCGGATTTCTTTAAAGTCTTTTATTTCTATCTAAAAAGGAAAGGGGACCTATTTCTAAAGTAAAAATTTATTCTAAAATTTTGAAATGGGGAGGGTTGTTGTACCATACAAGTAATTTGAAGAGTGGTGATTCTATTTTCATGAATTTTTCTATAAATCCTCTATAATACCTAGTAAAAAAAGAAAAATCATAACATCTCGTTGACAATTTAGCACTGATAATTTGGAAATAACCTCTACTTTAGATGAGTCTACCTTTATACCATTTCCTGAAATATGGTGACCTAAAACAATTCCCTCATTAAACATCATAAAAAAAATTTCATGACTTAATGAAATATTATCTCCTTTGAATCTTATTAGAAATTTTTCTAAATTTTATAGTGCTTCTTCAAAATAATTACCATAAACTGTGAAATCATACATATACACTTCCACGCAATTATGAATAAGATCAGAGAAAATTCCAAGAAATTCTCTTTGGAATTTTGTTGGAGCATTGCATAACCCAAAAGGAAGTACTCGGTAAGCATAAGTTCCCCATGGATAGGTAAATGTGGTTTTGTCTTCATCTTCAGGTGCTACCTGAATTTGATTATACCCACTAAATCCATCCAAAAATGAAAAGTACTTTTTCCCTGCTAATGTGTCTAAGACTTGATCTATGAAAGGAAGTGGAAAGTGGTCTTTCAATGTTGCTTTATTCAATTCCCTGGAATCAATGCATACCCTCCATTTTCCATTTTCCTTAGGAACAATTACTAGGGGTGAAACCTATTGAATGTCTGATATTAGGTAGATAAAATTTACATTTAATAGTTTCTGTAGCTCTTCCTTTACAATTTCTTTTAAATTCGGGTTCAATTTTCTTTGAGTTTGTCTAACTGGTCTAGCACTCTCTTCAATATAGATATGATGCATAAAATATTTGGGATTAATTCCTTTCATAACTGTATACTCCCATGCATAAGAAGAAGAGGAGTTTTTTTGCAAGGTCTCTACAAGTTGATGTTTTTTTAATTCTTCCAGATTTGCATTAATATTCAATGTTTTTTTCTGGAAAGCTTTCTATTGAAGAATTTCCAAATTTTTTCGTAGAATGTAGAGACGTTTGTTTAGATGATAAATATTCGATATTACATTGTCTTTGAAAAGTTTAACTATTGTCATAATATAAGGAGGCTTCATTATTTTCTATTGAATTTAAAATTTGGTCCTCACTTGTTTTTTCAATAGTAAAAATGGGGTTTATTTCGTTATCATCATATATCCATTCTTCACTTTCTATATCTATTGTCGTTTTTTCAGGTGGATATAATGTAAATTTTTTTGTTGAACTACCATCTGAGATAAACATGTCTCCTAATCTACAAATGATGAAATCATTAGCTATAGCTAACCAAGGTCTTCCTAAAATTAATGGATGTCCTCCTAAATTATTCTTGGGAGTTAAGACCATGAAATCGACAGGATATTCCGAAGAATCTAAGGATACAAAAGTATCTTCTAACACACCATCAGGCTTAATTACTGACCCATCTGCTAATTGTAATAATGTTGGTGTTTTTTGAAGGTTAGGAAGTTTTAGTTGATCCATTAATTTGTTTACTCATTATGTTTATGGCTGCTCCCAAATCAATCAGTGTGTTTGGTATTTCAATTCAATTGATGTGAATATTCACAATGGGGCTCCCTGGATCTAAGTATTTTTTCATTGTTGCCTTCCCCATCATGATTTCTACAATTCTCCCAACTAATTGGATTATTTTTATGCCTTATATTTTTCTTTGAGTACTTAATTCCTTAATTTGTTTTGCAAAAATTGGTATTTCTTTTATATCTTGCAATAAAGAAATTTTTATACAGATATTTTTCAATTCATCTATCATATCATAATCAGGCAATGTGATTTGTTTTTCTACTCCTTTATCGATTTTCAACCTTTCAGGAAAAGGTGGTCTTGTAATAGATACTGAAGGTTGTTCTATAATAGGAGTATCATCAGAAATTATGGGAATATTTTTTTTTTTTATCATTTTCTTTCTGAGGAAGAGAAGTATCTTCTTCTTCAGGTTTATTACTATTTTTTCGAGGATTTTTCATTTTTTCCTAAATAACAATAGAGGGTTTCTTCTTTTCTAATACTATACCAGATCTTAATTAAACATTATTTAGATCTAGTGGAGTTATTATATAATTTTGAGAATTATGCCCTTCCATGTTGGAAACAGGTTTATTATTTGGATTCGGAATTGGTTGAATGGGTAATTGGTTTAGTTTCTATGAAAATGGTAGAGAGTTGTGGATTTTTATTTTGAACTTGAGCTTGAGGTAATTGATTATTATGAGGAAATAATTTTTGTTGGAAATTTTGATAGGGTGGTGGATATTGTTGATATTGGGCATATCTTCCATAAGGATTTTTCCACCCTTTATTCCAAGGTTGTGATTGAGCCCAAGGCTGCCATGGCATAGGTGAATTCCAATTACCTTGTGAAGTTTGTGCAAATTGTTGTGAATTAAAATTTTGATTTTGATTTTGAATATTTTTCCATGGTCTTTTGGCAAAAGAGCAAAGAGGATCTACCTGAATTGGTAGTCTTTCTTCACTATATGCAGCCCTAAGACTTGGTATAGAGGGGCATTCTTTAGTATCATGATTTTGTGTACATATTACACAGGTTTCTATGGTTTGTAAGTCTAAATTACATTCTCTCAGAGCATGTTTCTTTCTACACCTAGGACAGAAGATAGATAATGCAACATTCTCATCTTTTTTCTTGTTCTATATTTTAAGGGTGTCAATTTTCTCACTAAGACTCCCTAAAATATCTATTTTAAAATTATCAAGAAAATTACCTAATTCTACCCTACTAACCGTCCCAGCTGCAGATTTATTTATTCTTGATAAGAGAGGATCTCATGGACTTTTCCCGGTTCGTGATTTACCCCTTGAAATATGTACACATAATTCACAAATTTCTCTAAATTTTAAATGAGAAATTTCTCATTTCCCCATTACATTGAGGATATCAATCTACTCATCCCAGATGGATTTGAGTAGGAGATATTTCAAAGTTTCCTCATCCAGATTATCCATTTTTGCCTTCTTAATGTTATAAATAAATCTCTCGACAATATCTTCAATATTTTCATCTTCCTTTCATGAAATATTAAAAACTTCATATTTCATGCTATAAGGCATAGAATAATCCTTATATTTCTCTAAAAATGCATCTTTCATTTCTGCCGATGTCCCTATAGAATTTGTCCCTAAACTCGTAAACCGTTTTAATGTTAAATCCTTTAAGGTAGCAGGGAACAATTTTAATTTTTGAGCATCATGTAGATAATCATATGATCTACATAATATTTCAAATTCAAAGAGAAATGTTTCTGGATCTTCACTTCTTATTCCGTGAAAGTTAGGGAGGATAGTAGGAGAAATAGTTTTCATTGTATATGTTGTATCCTCATGGTGGATAGGGAATCCAAAAGGTTTTGGATCTCCTCTGCCTCTACCTCTACCTCTTCCACCTCCTCTATTTCCTCCTCTTCCTCCTCCAATCCTAGGTTGTTCACCATTGAGATTGTGTACATCTCCTTATCCTTATTCAACTAGGATGGATTCCTCAGAACTAATGTAAGTATCTAGTTCTATAACAAGACTTTCTAATTATTTTGGTTCTTCTATCAATTGATAATTTAAAGGAGTTTCTTGTTATTATTCTTCACTGAGGACTTCTAATTCCTATCCTAGAAGTTGTTCTCCTGTTGAAGATAACAAAATTACTCCTGTAGTTGGAGATGTGGGATTTTATTATTCAATTAAAGATTTAGTAGATGAAGTAGGTGAAGTAGGTTTGATTTCAGATATTAGGATTTTAGGAAGTCTATGTGGACCACCTAAGTATGGAATTCGAGTTTGAGTGGGTGGTGTATAACTTCAAGGTTGGGGTGGAGTCAGTAATGATGTAGGAATCAAACTTCTCCCTCATCCTATAAACCTACCTTTAGAATCTCTCTCTTTATGCATATCATGTTTTATTTCTAATACTTCTATTTACACTTCCTCGACAACGACGCAAAAATGTTTACTCAATTTAATGTTCTTAATTTCCAGCATAAATTATCGACCTGAGTCAATAAACTGATGAAGTGAAAGTGCACTATATGTGCTAGAGGTCTTTGTCATTTAAGTGAGAGTTGAATTTAGAGTTTTGTTGATTTTTGAACTTATGGATCAGTGTTAAATTCCTATGGATCAGTGATGTTTTTAAAGCAATTTATCCCCTACGTTAGATGTTATTTTTATGGTTACTTTCAATTGAATTGAGTTTAAACATAGTTTCTAATATTACTCCTTTCAAAAGAAATGATTAATTGTGTTTTTATCAAGTTGATTTTTGAATTTTTATGCTGCAGCAAACAATGAAATAATTGTAAATTACGAAAGCATTAGATGTGATACATTTATGGTTTTATGAAAACCTGAAAATCAAAATGCTATGAATCCATAGTTTTCTATCTACTGCAAATTTTAGTCTAAAATGTAAATGAAAAACAAATAAACTAAACTATATAAAATATGGAAAAATGAATTCAAGCAATTAATCTACGAAATAAACATAATCAAAGCACTGACTATTGAAATTAATCTTTAAAAATAAAGCATGAATCAAAATCATTTACCAAATTCAAATTATGGAATATTAATGTGTTTGATATGCATTAAAAATTGAAAGCAAGATGACTTGGTCTGCTTGCAAGGGCCCTCCGCAACAGGGTAGGTTCTTAACACTATCAACACATCAAATTGCACGAAAGAGGAACTTCAAATTAAAATTAAAATCTTCAAAAAAAATGTTGAGGAAATAAAATATGGCACGCCCAGAATGCACAGAGTTTCTATGATTTTATATAGTGTGTTCAACAATACGAGAACTCTAAGCCTATAGATCTCTATTATAATCCTTATACAGTTTAAAATCATAAACGAAATATTTTTTATCTGTCGATTTTCTATTAGGAAAGCAAATTGACACAGTTGTTCCATTTATGGACTCTATTCTTGGACGCTGCAACGTGTTAACTGCTATATTTGACTGTGAAAATGCCTAATATTCTTGGTGAATAGGCTCAAATAAGAAGGAGGAAATCCATGAGGTGATCATCCTCTATTTACCCATATACTCCTTTTCTGATCTGATGCACCGGAACCCTGCTAAAAAGTAAGGTAACTGTGGATCTGTGGAATAGCTGCAGAATTTTGTAGCTGAATGTAATATTGAAAAGAACAATAGGGTATATTAACAAGTATGCAAAATAGGACACACAAATAATTTACCTTGTCAAAATCGTGTGTTTTTTCCTTATTAGGTTGATAGTGATAGGAAAAGAAGGAAAATATGGATGCAAAAAGTGTGTCAAAAAAAAAAAATATTGGGACTCTACAAGAGGTACTCCCCATATGTCGCAGACTACATGGGTAGGATTATGCAGGAACACAAACTCGGAAAGAATATATCACATCCTACTCACAACCACATCCTACAAACACATGTCATAATCACATGTAGGGAAAGTATGAACCACATCCTAGAGTCACATATCACAATATTCATAGGGAAAGGAAGAAAAAATTCCTACATGCATGACAATCAATCATAGGAAGGATCTGACTCATGGGGAAAGGATGAACATGTTATGAAACCAGATCCAAAAATATAAGAAAAGAGAGATCAAATCCTTAGAAATCAACCACTTTGAGGGGGCAACCTCCTTTACATTACATAAATGAACAATTATTGAATGATACAAATGACAAAAACTCCTTTCTATATTTAAGGATTCCATGGGGTCACAATATAATCCTAGCGGACCTAACAATAATAATGTAAGGGCACAAAAATAACAATAGAGGATTTTATAGGGCTACAGGGGTACAACAAAAACAAAAATGGGGCTACACTAACAACAATAAGGGACTACACTAGTAATATGGGGACCCAACATGCCCCTCTGCTTAAAAAAAAAAATTCCTCAAGGCTTGAGTACATCTAGATGCTTCTATATAAAAGTATCATCCTACCATGTGGTATCTTCAGTGGGTAAGTTCATCCACTTGATGAGATACTCTAAAATTGATCGATTTCATAGTTGTCGAGTTCTTTTTTCGATGACTTATTTAGGTTCCAATATGATTTTTCCTTCCTCATCAAGTTCTGGAAATATTGTTTGAACTGGAAGTTTGTCACCTATAACCTTCTTTAAGCATGAAACATGGAAAATTGGGTGCACTCGAGAAGAAGCAGGAAGCTCCAATTTGTATGCCATAGTACTAATCTTTTGCAACACCTTGTAAGGACCATATTCCTTTGGCGATAATTTATTATCCTTCCTATATTTCTTGAGGGAAATTTATTTATATGATTGTAGCCGTAAAAATACCCAGTCTCCTACATCAAAAATTATCTCACTACGATGTTGATATGCCTATTGTTTCATTCGATATTGTGCCAAATTTAGGTTATCCTTTAAGAGTTGGAGAACCTGTTGTTGATGCTCGATGTGATATTCCACTATTTGAACCTTAGAATTTTCTTTAAATATGATATGATGGACAGTGGATGATATCCATAAAGTTCCATAAATGGGGTCATTTTTGTTGCAGTATAGAAGGAATTTTTATAAGACCATTCAGCCAGAGGTAACCACTTGACCCATTGTGTTTGTCTATCAGATACAAATAAACAAAGATATCCTTCCAAACATTTGTTCACTATCTCAGTTTTCCCATCGAATTGAGGATGATAAGATGAGCTATGAGCTAGTTGAGTACCCAAACAAGAAAATAATTTCATCCAAAAATTTCCAGTAAAAATGGGATCTCTATTGCTTACAATAATCTTTGGGTTTTCGTGTAGCTTTTGAATTGTTTCCATAAATTCAATAGCAATTTTACTTTCTTTAAATAGATGAGATAATGCAAAAAATTGTGCATACTTGGTAAGTCTATCAACTACCACCATGATGACACTCTTTGCTTCAGAATTAGGTATACCTATGATAAAATCGATTGAAATATCCTCCCAACATTTACTTGGAATGGATAAAGGTTGTAGAAGACCCGGGGTCTTAATTGTATCAACTTTATTTTGCTCGAAAACCAAACATTCTGCCACAAAATTTTGAATATCAAATTTAAGGCCGTCCCAAAAAAATTATTTCTTCACCCTATGGTAATTTTTTAAAAATCCTGAGTGTCCTCCTAAGGGAGAGGTGTGAAATTCCAAAAGAATCTTTTGATTTAGTTTGGAATTATTACAAATATATAAGCGATCTTTGTACCATAAGAAATCCTTTTTCCAACTAAATGTACCAAATGTACTAGGATATTGTTGCAAATTTTGAATGAGTGTCCACACTTCTTGATCATTTTTCCATTCATCCCTTGTTTCGGTTATCCAATCTAGTTGGATAAAAGAAATGGCACAAAGAAATTCTCCCACCTCTTCATCCTTTCTTGAGAGTGCATCTGCAACAACATTTAGCTTCCCCTTTTGTAGATTATTTCAAAGTCATAACCCAACATATTTATGAGACATTTTTGCTACTCTTCTGAAGATAATCTTTGTTCCCAAAAGTATTTAAGACTATCATGATCAGTTTTTACATTGAAGTGTATTCCCATTAGGTAAGTTCATTTATTTAGTGCATGTAGTATTTCCAACATTTAATTCTCATAATTAGCTTTTTGTAAATACTTTCCTTTGATTGGATGAATTTCAAAAGAAATGGGTCTTCCTTCTTGAATTAAAACAACACCAATTCCATTTCTCAAGGCATCACATTCCACAATAAAAAAAATTATGAAGTCTAGCGTAGCTAAGACCGGTTCTAGGCACATTTCCTCTTTAATATGTTCAAGAATCCATGAAAATGCATCTTTCTTCAATAATTTTGTTATAGGTGCTGCTATTCCCCCATAATTCTTAACAAACTTGCAATAATTCCATGTTAACCGGAGAAATCCTTGCAATTTATTTATGGTTGTGAGGACTTTCCATTCCTTAATGGATTTAAATTTGTTAGGGTCTACCTTAACACCCTCATGAGATACAATTGTACCCAGATATTCCACCTCTTGTACACCAAAGAAACATTTGGAGGTTTTTGCATATAATTGTTTCTCCTTCAATAGTTTGAGAACCCTCTCAACATGTTGAACATGATCCTTCCAAGAAATGCTCTAGATTAGTATATCATCAAAAAATACTAATACAAATTTTCTAAGGAAGGATTTGAAAATGGATTTCAACAACCCTTGAAATGTAGAAGGTGCATTGGTAAGGCCAAAATGCATGACCAAAAATTCATAATGACCCTCATGAGTTTGAAATGTTGTTTTCAAAATATCTTTAGTCTTCATTCTAATTTGATGATATCCTGAACGAAGATCCAACTTGGTAAAATAAATTTCTCCATGTAATTCATCGAATAATTCATCAATCAAAGGAATGGGAAATTTCTCTTTAATAGTGAACTTATTGATCTCCCTATAATTCGGACACATGCACCATGATCCATCCTTCTTGTTCACCAATACTACTAGAGCACAGAAAGAACTTTGACTAGGTTGAATTATACCATCTTTCACTCTTTTGGATATATGTAAGGCCTAATGTTTGGAGGAACACTTCCTAGAATCAAATGAATATAATGATCATGATCACGAATAGGTGGGAGTCCTTTGGGAGTTTCAAACACCTTGGAATGATTTTCCAAGACTTTTTGGAGATCTGTAGAAATAGATGACTTTAATGTTGGAACTTCTAATGAGCATAATTGTGCAATTACACCTTGTTGTTATTTCTTCAGAAGCTTTCTCATGACATTAGAGCTTATTATCAATCCCGACTTCCCTATGATACCCCGTAATTCAACTTCCTTTCCTTCTGGAAATAAAAAATAAAAAAATCAAGAAAATTTCTTGAAAATTAAAAGTTACCGTCCCCAAAGATTGTAACCATTGCACTCCTAGTACAACATTAGCACCTCCCATTGGAATGGAAACTATTGGAATATTGAATACATATTCCCCCATGTTTAGCTTGGTGTTATGGCATTTTCTAGAGAAATTTATAGTTCCTCCATTTGAAACCATCACTTGACACTCTAGTGTTGGGTATAGGAACAAATTCAATTCATTGGCTACCTTACAATGAATAAAAGTATGGTTATTACCTGAATCAATCAACACTATTACCTTTTTCTTCCTGATACGTCCTTCTATCTTGATAGTTTGAGGAGTGGTAATTCCTACCAATGCATTATAGGATATGGTCAGACTCATTTCTTTTTTCTCTAGGGTTGTTTCCTGGTATATATCCTCTTCTTGTTCATTTTCTTCCTCCTCTTTAAAATCTATGTAAAATAATTTCTTCTCAGCACATGTATGAACTTTAGTATATTTGCTATCACAACTGTAGAAAAGCCATTTTTCTCTTTTTACGTCCAATTTTTGTGGTGTAAACCCTGTAGGTTTTGGAATTCTAGGAATAACAACACTTATATCTTTATATATGTGATTGGTAGACTTCCTTGTCGCCATAATTTTACATTCATTTTTTCTTTCCAACCTGAATTCCTTCTCCAATCAATCAGGTTGCCAAAGGTGAACCTCATGTTGGACGTTATCCTTTAAAGTCCCTATGAAGACATCAATCATGTGTTCCTCTGGAATATCGATTACCCTTATATTGAATTTTTGGAATTCCTAAATGTGCTTCACCACTGAACCCTTTTGTTTGAGATTTCTCAATTGGCTAAAGAAGGTGTTTCTCTTTATTTCCTCATAATGTTCTATCGTTTCCTCTGTAAGAATTAACCAAGTGACAATTTTTTTATGGGAGAAAAGCCATTGGTACCATACAAATGTATTTTTTTCTAAATATAAAGTTTCCATGCGTACCTTTTGCATGTTTTGCACATTATTGAGATCAAAATATTGCTCCATCTGTATTATCCATGTTACGAGATCCTTGCAATAAAACTTCCTCATATCGATATTTGGAATATGATGGGTTTTCAATACAACATTAGAGTTTAGGAAATCACAATTAACATTTATTTTGTTCTCATCGTGATTTTCCTCTACTATATTTTCGCCATTAGGAATCATTTCTCGTATCAACTTTTTCAAACCTTCCATGTCTTCTTTTATATCATTCTTCATGTCTTCCATTTTTTCTTCCATTTCATCCATCTTAGCTTCCATGCCATTCTTCAAACCATCCATATTAACTTCCACGCCTTTCTTCAAACCATTAATCTTAGCTTCCATGCCTTTCTTCAAAACTTCCATTTCATTTTTTGTTGCTTTTTGTGAGAGAGATAGTTGTTGTACTTACTCTTGTAATTTTGATATATCATGTTGCACTTCTTCCTCTTCATGAGTCATAGTAGACCCTTTTCAGGGCTTAATGGCTGTTGAATTATTTTTAGGGCGGATTTTAGAATCCAATACTGGTATCCATGCTTCAATATGCCCTTGGAGTCACTTCAAATTTATTTTTCAAACAAGAATTATGCAGTTTGAAAAAAATACACACATTTTTCTTGTGTTTTAGGAGCTCGATTTTTAAATTGATGTATCTCTGTAATTTAATATCTTCAAGATCTAAATTTATATCTTGTATCATCCCTATGAGTCCTCTTTCCAATGGCAGAGGTTAGACCTGATTTGGATTCTTCATGACAAAGTTATGTCCAATCTCCCATAATGACCTAATTATGGACTGGTTCAGTAGAGCGAACTTGTATGGAATACCAAGTCCCTCTCTTTCCTCCTTAGGCTTTGAAATTGATAGACAAGAAACTAAATTATGTTTACTTTCAGCCCCATTTTACATAATTCCAATCTGATGCTCTAAGAGACAGTTATGGCGATTTTCCCAAGCTCACCTATTTTAGAAGACATTCAGGAGCCTACAAAAACCTGACTTACATAGATCATATCTCTGAAAATATTGGGAACCAAGATCTGAAATTTTCACACAAGGTTTACTAGGATTTCTTCACAAATGGGTTTTTTTTGTAGCATATGAACCTTCATAGAAAATTTTTTATAGAGATAATTCCACGAAGACCTATTTGAAGCAGTGAAACCATAGAATCCAAAGATCTAATACCAAATGTTATGAAACCAACTCCAAAAATAGATGAAAATAGAGATCAAGGCCTTATAAATCAGATAATTTGAGGGTGAAATCTTGTTTACATTACATAAATTAACAATTCTTGAATGATACAAATGAAAAAACCTCCTTTCTATATATAGGAGTCCATGGGGTCACAATATAATCCTAACCAACCTAACAATAATAATATAAGGGCACACTAATAACAATAATGGCTTTTATGGGGCACAATAATAACAATATGGGGCTACAGGGGTACAACAATAACAATAAGGGGGTTACACTAACAACAATAAGAGACTACACTAGTAATATAGGGACCCAACATAACCACATCCCACTGACATGTAAACCAACGATAATATGGAATTAGAATCCTATATGTGGGGAAAGGAGGAACCACATCCCACCGACATGTCCATAATCATATTTCTGAATGCATCTCTCACTAGGGTCTTTGCAAGAGAAGGTGAACCACTCATTCTAATCATATTCCATAGGAGAAAGTGAACCACTTTTCCTATGCATATATCATCAATAAGAGGGGAAGGTGAACCACTCACCCTACATGCATGGCTCATCAATTGTAGGGGAAGGTGAATCACTCATCCTACACATGTCATCTGTCATAGGGGAAGGTGAACCACTCACCTTGTATACCACACACCTATAGGGGAAGTTTAACGACTCACCCTATGGTCGCTAATAGCTCAATAAGTACCCCAAGTCTTCAGGAGCTCCCAGACCTCAATTTTGTATCTTAAACAAATATCCTTTCATAAAAGGAATGGTGACATTTTTCTCTCCAAAAACTAGGGCTATTTATGATTGGATCGTCAAGATGAGCCTTATCGCTCCAAACTGTGGCATATATATATATATATATATATATATATATATATATATATATATATTGAAATCACACAACTAACTTACAATTAGTCATACTTGCGGTAGAGACCTTACTTGTACTTAGTAACCCTCTGATTCCTTCAAATTCAGGATACCATGACTTGTTAAGGTAGATACCTAATTTTTATTACTCCCTCTCACTTAGGGAGACCACATGCTTCAGCTTCTCTTTCTAGAGATGGTTCTACAATATGATTAGTATTTTCGCTTTGATAAGGTGCAGAATATCCATCTGGAAATCTGCTCATCATGAGATCCATTAAATTTCAGGATAATAAAACATGCCATGATTCTGACAGTACATTTCCATAAATAGGAATGTCCTTAACTATATTGGTTGGCAGAGTTCAACATATAACTCCTTCTGAGACTAAATAAATAAAATTTCTCCTAAAACCAAATGTTGTAGGAATACCTCTATTCCATCAGATATTTATCAAGTTTAGAATATATGATCATTTTTTTTTTAAATATGATGATAGTTTTTAGAAGAACCTCATCCTTAGATATAAGCATAAGTAATCAATAATTCATGAAAGGATCCTATCATAATCATATCTTATTAAGTAAGAGATCAGGGAGTATTGAAATCTTCTCCAAGGTCTGGGGTTGGATTTCAGTGCTATTCTAATCAAGTTTTTATGAATTCGTTGTATTATTTTAACACAAAGGCTTAATCAATTATCTGGGATTTACTAAAGGTAAACCAAAATTGAGTATTGTAATGATTGAAAAGACTCAATGCATGAGCATAAGTTCTTATAATTATATCTAACTAAGTTCTATAATATTTTATGGAATATAATCATAAATATCAACCTTTTAATTGTCCATTTCCAATAGTGTTATTTCGTTTATAACTCATCCCAGTCATATGAAATTTTCCCCAATAGCTTCCATGTTTAATCACATGCAAATGTGGATTGATATTCAATTTGATTTGATCTCTAGACTAGGTCTTGGTTATTCTTCTCTTCCTCTTCAACATCTCCACTGAATATGCATCTTCAACATTCCATAGAAAAATTCAGTTTTTGTCCTTGAGATAGTATGCAGCCTAAGAGGCAATGGATTGAACTCATAGTAGGGATAGGCCTACTTATTTTTGTTATTTCCAGAGCACGTAGGTAATAGAGAGTGAAAAATCTATTTAGATATGGCTCCTTTTAATTTGAAGCTCAACTTCTACATTCATTCTATTCCATTCCACATTCAAGCAATCACATAACCAACAATGAGTTTAGTGGTAGTGAGCCTTGCATCGTTAATCACCCATTTCCATAGAATTCATAAATGTAGAAAAGAGTATACAAATTGTATCCTCCTTTATGTCTTTTATTCTTTGAAAATATAATAAATCATTAAATAATTGTATGTTGAAGTTGCCTTGTTAAATTACCCTATACTAAAATTCTGCAAACACTTAAATCAACATCCTTGCTAGTCGATTTGGGGTACTTATTTGGATCTATTTATATTTTAGATTGAATTTGTTTCCTATAGATTCATTTTAAGTCATTTATATTTTGGATTGACCTCTACCCATTATCAATTTAATCCATAGTTGATCTAACTACATTTTTTCTTAAGATGACTATGACTAAGGCAAAGGATTCAAGATAGTCCTCAAAACCAGACCTCTCAAGCTGTTGTAACGAAAACCCTTCTTTAAGGCCCAAAACAGAATAAGAATATTCTTCTAGAACATGAAATCATGACTACGGCTAGCACATGAGGTCCTTTCTAGTCCTCTTGGCCCTCTCAAATATTCCTCTAGATATTGCTATAAATCCTTTACAAAATAGTATGAAGATATTTTCCCATATCAATTCATCTTTCCTATAAGAGGCGTCTACATCTATATATATAAGCATCCATATTCCTCCATTCAAAACACATAATTTCACATGATATCACAGTGACTCACATATTAGGCTTAGACCTGCTCTTATGTTTGTGATGAATTGATGTATCTATGTGAATCTTTCTCCTATTATTTTCTATGGCTTGAATATTCTTAGTTCACACCATAGTATTATGGTTTACATCTCCGATATATGAACTCATTGTCAAATTTGACTGGTCTATTTATCCTTTTTAGAATGATTTTATGTGATGGCTCAAATTCAATGGGTTAGTTAATACTCTGATTCGATGATTCGATGGATCGCTAATTCATGAGGGCTTTATATGATCCATATGGCCATGTAATTGCATATATATATATATATATATATATATATATATATATATATATATATATATATTATATATATATATATATATATATTCCCAATAGTTCTATCACAATTTTCGTTCCATCGTGGCATCACATTATTTATGGGTGTCACATTCTCTCTATCCCATTATTGCATACAATTTTTTTCACAACGCATATATAGTCATCGCTCACATGGTTTGGCATGGTACATGGATGTCATCTCTATGTATATGGCATCAGATGGCATCAAACAGTAGTTTGTTATGGCACATTGATGTGGTCTCTATCTATATGGTAATCGATGGTTAAATGGCGCAAGACTTGTAGTTGAAGCGAGTCCTATAAATAAGAATGCGAGAGCGAGAGACCATAGTGAGACAATAATACAATGAAACTAATTTGTGATTGTGGCTTCATGAATCCTCTAACCACCAATGTGTGACATTATGGTCATAGATGAGCAAGTCCGGTACAAAACATGTTGTGAAGAGGAGGAAATTCTTTTCACTAAATTTGAGACAAAGGATAGGAACTTGTATTATTGCATCAATCCTTTGCATCTTTAATTATCATCACGGATATTTTTTAGAATAATATTCCAAATAGAAGAGGTTTTCTCGCACCACTACTGTTGTGGAGGTAAATCCCCTCTGCGGACAAAGGCGATCCCTACTAGCCCAGACCGGGTCTAGCAATAATCGTTCATGCTATAGTGCAGGTTCCTAATTGCAAATAAACCAACTAGTGATGAAGGCTTACTTGGAATCCTACGCTGTCACTTGTAGAGAAAGTAGCGCTCCCATTCCTTAGCTCTGGCAGATCACAATCCTCACGATCTCCATGATCGGACACCTGCACCTGCGAGAAACAAAACAAACACAAGCGTAAAATCTAGCATATGCAACTATATGTCAGTCTGAGAAGACATAACTCAACATCATAATCAACAACAAGAGTGGAACCATAACCAATAGTCGCTTATCATTAATCAATCAAGAGAAGAATACAACCATAGCTCTGACACTGAATTCTCCTTTGGAGGGTCGTCAGCAGAACGTGTCTCGATAAATCCTGTCAGGGATGAGACAAACCTCTCTCTTCGGATGTCTCGACAATGATCTCCTTGCTTGGATTTGGCCTTAAGGGAATGGATCAAAGCTCTTGCAGCATTAGGCTCTTGGGAATTGAGATCAGCTGCAAAATGAGATGAGTGTTTTGTAGATAGAGGAAGGGAGTTGGGATCCCTATTATTATGGGATTGGCCCTATCAACAAGGAAGGTTCCATAGAAGGTGGCAAAACTACTTCCCTTCCATAGAACTCCCGCAGCCAAACCTCCAAACTCAAATTAGATACCAGTTCCTGGATCAGTTAGGACGAAACTTCTGCCATTTATTTTTTTAAAACACTCCTTAAAATGGTTGGCCCGAGTGCGAATCTGGGACAGAGCGCCAATTGGCGCACCCTCTTTGAAGGATTTCTCCCATTGGCGTGGGTAATGAACTGGCTACCCGCGTCAATGAAAAAAGGGGTTTTTTAAGGGTTTTTCACAAGGAGTTGTCTTCAGGCAGTACTGAGACACATGTTTAGGGGAACACAAGCAGTGTTTTCAAGTTATGCTCATCGCTCACAGTGTCACGAAATGAGCCTCCAGAATTGTGTGGGATGGGGAATTGCAGGGATGGTGACAAATTGCTGTGTAACAGATGCCCCCTAAAGCATGAGGCCCAAGAGAGAGAGAGGGGTGAAATGCTTTACGAGAATGTGTCCAACTGAAAACACCGCCGTCGGAAAACCTACGTAGAGAAGTACAACTGATATCTCAAATACATGATATATGTGGTATGGGCACATCCATCCATAACAGAGTATACAATAATCCAGATCCAAGGCATGGACGCAACCATCCAGTGAGGATCAATAAATAGACTCAGGTATAGTCGCAGCCATCCAATCAGTGAGTCATGTAACTAATCATGATAATCCACAAAATCACAGCCTGGATCATAACAGACAGGAATCCAGGGTCTTGTGCTCCATCTCGACCCGAACAAAGTACAAGTTCAAGCATGCGAATATGTGAGCTGAAGTCGAACATGCAAGAACATCGTCTGATTACCAGCCAATGATGAAAGCTGTTAACAGACGCGAGAGGTACCACCATTAATGCCAATGGTCCTCAAGGTACTACAGGTACAATCTACGGCATGTGAACAATGAGCTAACGTCGAACACCTGCATAATCACTCGATCGGAGGCCAATGATGAAAACCTCACGTCGAACGCGAAGAACCTGCCATTGAGGCATGCAGGCTCCAAGGTACCAGAAGGGAGTCTCTAGATCAGCTTCCTGGATAATGAGCTGAAGTCGACAGGAAGTGAACTTGATCGAAGGTGGGCCATAGTGTTTCCCACATCATCGACGCGAGACAAAGGAACATAATGTTTTTGTGAATCACGATCAGATGAGAATCAGAGGAAGTTTGAAAACTTGCAGAGGTCAACTTCTCTTGAACACATGGCGACACGACAGTGAGTTTGGCAGTATTCGACATCAATGGATCAGAGGTCATAGCGACGAGGCAAAGAGCAGATGAGAGGTCAAAAAGGATTACCCAAACCCACAGAGGCAAGTGGAAAACGAGATGAGATGTCCCCAACCCAACACAAATGCAGACAAGTGCCATGTTCAAGAGCAACATACTGCCGACACGACAATGATTCTGGTTCCATTTTCCCCACCATTTCTGGCGAGTACCTCTTTATTTTTACACAAGCTTGAAGAGGGTACCATATGCTTGCTGTATAAGCCCACCCTAGTACATTTAACGAGCCCTAGGAAGGAGCGACTCGAATAACGTCATTGCGACTGAATCCGATGTCATCAGGGTTTAATGAGTTTGATAAAGGAAGAACTCGGCGTCTTTTCATATTTAGAGATTTTGAAAAGACAACGGAAAAGTAAACTCCAAAGGTCCCTTTTTGTAAATAGTTCCTCAGATCCGAAAAGGTAGAAAACTTTGTCTGAGAAAACCTCCTAGTTGCGATAGGCTAGGGTATTCCTTTTTCGTAAATAATTTATCCCAGCTCAAAAAAGGGGTAAACGTATACTGGGTAGATGTCGTTTCGTGGCCACTTTAACGAGATCGAAATGACAAGGGCCTCGGCAATATTTTCATGTTTAGAGAGTCAGAAAAGAGCTGAAAGATGACTCCAAAATGACTTTTTCGTGTATTTACCGAGTCCAAAAAAGTATAAAATACAACTCGTGTCACCGTTTAAACCGCATAAAGACCTGTTGCTACACAGAAAAGCAAGTGTAAAACCCATTTTCGACCAAATATATTAAAATATTAATAAAAAATGACTTTTCAAACCTATTTCGATTTCAAAAAGTTATTAATAAGTCTCAAATGGTAAAAACAAAATTACTTTTACTATTTACCTCATTGGAGAGCAACACTGGTCCATTTGTGTGCAAACTTCTGACGGCGAATACGACTGATCAGGGCTACCATTCAGATCCTCATTTGTCCCACGCAAGAGGCGCTTCCCTGAACTCCATTTTGATCCATTTTATAGGGATTTCCATTGCGGATTGGGCTTCTGTGGAAGATTTTTAAAATTTTAGGGCTCCGCCCATTGGCGCAGGTATCGGGCACAGACCCGCACCAATGGCCTTTTGCATACAAAGGGGTCGCACCAATGGCGCAATGCAGTTTTTCTGTTTTAAATTTCCAAACAAAGAACGATCCAATAAATTTTTCCATGTAACAGAGGTATAATCAAGGGTTTTTGATCATGTTGATGCAGGCAACCAAAAACAATGGTTATCGAATGGAAGGAAAGGGAGCATGGGGAAGAGGATGAACTGGCCATGGAGAATGAGGCCTGTATGAATGCACTTAAGAACTGTGGACTCAAGAAGTTCTTCCTAACACCCTGCTTACGAGCTCAACCTGAGCTCCTACAATACTTGGTGAGTATTTGAGACGAAAATGAAGGAGTGTTCAAACTTTGGGACCAAGTGCTGGAACTGGAGGTTTCTGATGTATACTTCATAACCAGACTATCACGCAGAGGTCCAGTGCCCATCTTGACAGGCAGTAGACCATCTGGTGAAAATATGGAGCAATTAATGGCGAGGGTGTGCCCAAGGGCACGGACCGGATCAGGAAGCGGGAAGGTGGATATCCACACTATCGAGGATCTAGCACTGAGAGTAGTGCTACACACCATCACACGAGCTGCGGGATTGCAAGCTCCACACGAGACCACCAAGGCCCAACTCCTATTAGCCTCTAAGTGTATGAATCCTACACTATTTGATTGGGCTACAGCGGTGGCAACCAATATCAAGAGGCAACTTACAAAGTGCAAGCAAGCCAAGCTGAAACAGTTTGGCTACGGTTCCATTTTGGTATCGTTCATCTTGGAACGATTACCAATATTTCAGGGCCAATGGGCCATAGTTGCTGAGCCAATACCAAGAGAGCCAAGGATGGCTCGCTGGGCAGCACTTATGCCCAGATCAGGAGGAGGCCAACAGATGTCCTGGAGGCCAGATTTTTTTGGATGGTTACGGTGGCAGCTGATCGTGGTCGAGGATTGGCCTTATGCCGGGACTGATTTCACTAGAGACCCAGACCTTCCGCTCCCAGAGGGGGATGACTGGGATGAAGAGTTGGGTATGACCTCTCTTTTTTATTTTTATGTTTTATGATTTTTTTGGTAATACATGTCCGTTCTAATAACAGTTGTTATGTGTATGCAGATGTTGGCCCAGAGAGACCCGCGGGCATGTCGCCCATTGCGCAGAGAACCCATGCTGATCATGACCCTCAGGCTGAGGGTGGCGAGGGAGGTGAACTGATTCAGAACCTAGAGGGCATTGCCCGGGGAATCCCAGACTATGCACGGCTAGCAGATGTTCCGCTAGCATACCAGCGACAGACTGTGGGGGTGCCCAGTTGCCTCCACCGACTACTGAGACGCTTAGTGCGCGTGGTAGCATGTTACCACGAGCACCATGCGGATTAGACACCTAGGGCTTCTTTCATGCATATTTTTTGAGAGACATGTCGTCTCAGGATGTATTAAGACAAACATGTATATTTTTGATTTTATGTGATGCACACTATGTAAACATTTCGACACATATATATATATACATACCTATTTCTAGATGGATCTTCTCACATGTGATGATGTTTTATAAATTGCGCAAATGTCTATCTAAAACCAAATTAGCTACTGCATCTGTTAATGTATTCATATGTCTGGGTATGTGCTGATATGTAATATAGTCAAAATTTCTTTCCAGCAGATGAATACGCAAATAAAGACGTAAAATGGATGGATTTCTTACTGAATAATGCCCGTTAAGTTGTAATACTACAAGTTGTGAGTCTAGATACACAAGTAATCCACGAATGCCGAGGTCCACAGCCTCGGTTAATAATTCCAATACAGCACTATATTCCATGATATTATTTGTAGCAGGACCTAGACACACACCTTGCAGGTTAACCAACTCACCAGCAGGATCATAGATTACCCAGGCTGCCGAAGACAGATTCCTGGTACTCCGAGAGACACCATCCGCGAAACCCACAGACAGAGTAATGGACATCTGCACAATCAGGAAGACCCAATCAGCAGAAAGATGCTTACATCGCACACCACACCACACATGCACACAAATGAATATACATACTTATGTACACACACCACACCAAAAATAACTTCAAGCATAGTATTTCTTAAAGTACATCCCATTTCTAGGCTGCGCCAGCGGAACTCCTTCATAATCAATGAGCTCATAAGCCCCATTATTCAATACTCGTTTTACTATATAGGGCCCATGCCACATGGGTTGGAGCTTTCCTGCCCCGAGTTTGTCGTGCGCTTGGTCATATAGGAGGACAAGGTCCCCTTCGACAAAGGAACGTGGAGAGACTCATTGATCAAAGTGTTCTTTGACCCGCCTTTTCTATGCTTCAAGAACTAAAGCAGCCAAGCGGTGGGTTTCATCCAACCGTTCCAAATACAAGAGACGCTCTTCTTCAGGAGAAGTATCGGGAAAAAGTTCCATAGCTAGCTTTAAGGAAGGAATTTCGCACTCAACCGGAAGAGTTGCTTCCAGACCATACACCAATTGGAATGGTGTGAATCCGGTTGCACTCTTTGCTGACGTCCGGTATGCCCATAGAGATGAGAACAATTGGAGGTGCCAATTGGACTTATGAATTCCAACTGTTCGTTGAAGCATTGTGACCAAAACCTTGTTCACAGCCTCAACCTAGCCATTTTCCTAGGGGTAATATGGCGTTGAGCTATCGTGTCATAAGCCCAATCTTGATGTCAGCTCGGCCATCATGTAATCTCGAAAGTGAGTACCGTGATCGGTAACAATGGACTGAGGGACCCCGAAATGTGCAATGATATGGTTGAAGATAAATTGGGAAGTTGTCTTACCATCGGCGGCTAGTGTAGGCATCACTTCGGCCCACTTAGTAAAGTAGTTCATAGCGACGATTATATATGCATGCCCCCCGGCCGAATGACGGTGAAACGTCATAAAATCTATGCCCCATTTTTCGAAAGGGCCGACGGTAATGACAGGATGTAGAGGGAGGGGTGGCGCGTGCATCTTGCGCTGAAAAACCTGGCACACGTGACATTTGCGGACTGCAACAATACAGTCTTTGAAGATTGATGGCCAGAAGTAACCCGCACGTAGAATCTTCTGGGCGGTGGCATATCCAAACATGTGATCGCCACAGGCGCCACTGTGACGGTCATTTAAGACTCGTTCAGCCTCTTCCAAAGTCAGACACCGACGGAGCACCGAATCTACTCCAACCCGGTATAATGTATCTCCTACAATGTGGTAGGGTTGATACTGATGCCGAATCCGACGTCGGGCATCTTTGGTCAACTCAGAGCGAAAGGATGACGTCTGAAGATACACTATAATATCACCATACCATGGGTCATGGGTGCTGATAAGAAAGATAGTTTCGTCTGGTATATGTTCTTCAGAATGAGATGGGGGGGAGTCTGTCGGGAGGGAGCAAATAAGATCTGCGAAAACCAGTGATTTGGTCGACTTAGCAGTAGTGAACTCTAGGTCGAACTCCTGAAGGATAAAGATCCATTTGGAGTATTTTCCCCCCAGTAATTGTCGAGAAAGAATATATTTCATGGGGTTGCAATCCGAAACCACGGTTACGGTACGCAGCAGGATGTAGTGGCGGAAACGTTGCACAGCTTGTGCAGCTGCTAAAGCTAGCTTCTCGACATGAGCGTAACGCATTTCTGTGTCAAGAAGATTCTGCGATAGATAGTAAAAAACGTGTTCGTTGCCATCATCGTCATCCTACACCAGAACCATAGCTATGGTGCTAAAGGCGGAAGCCAAGTATAGAGTGAAATCACAGTGATAGTTTGGAGGCCAAAGAAACGGAGCATTAACAAGTAATGTCTTAAGCTTCTCAAAGGATTGTTGAGCAATGTCGTCCCAATGAAAGGGAACGTTCTGCTTTAAAAGACGCGTGAATCCTTTGGCCACTTCCGCGTAGTTCGGTATAAAGCGTCGTAGGAAGTTAGCTTTTCCCTGTAGACTCTGCAATTGATATAACGAAGAGGGTGATGGGAGATTGACAATGGCCTTGACCTTTAGGGGGTCGAGGTGAATCCCGTCCTTGGAGACTATGAACCCCAAAAGATGGCCAGAATCCACACAAAAGATGCATTTATGAGGATTGAGCTGGATATTATAACGTCGGTAGCGAAGGAAAATCTGACGGAGGTGTTCTGGGTGGTCCTCTCGCCGAGCTGAGTGAGCTGGAAAATCATCCAGATAAGGCTGAATGATATGGCGTATGTCATGGAACGCATAAGACATAGCACGCTAGAAAGTAGCTCCAGCGTTCTTCAAGCCGAACGGGAGTTTTTTATAAGCGAAAGTACCCCACGGACAGATGAATGCAATCTTGTGTTGATCAGCAGGTAGAATGTTTATCTGATTGTACCCGGAAAAACCATCCATCAGGGAATAAATCTCACTCCCAGCACATTCGTCAATGATTTGATCTATGAAAGGTGTGGGGTAATTTTCCTTTGGACAGGCCCGATTAATATCTCAGTAATCAACACAAACTCTAATAGTGCCCTGTTTCTTATCTACAGGGACAATTTTGGAGACCCATTCTGTGAGTGGAATCAGGTAAATGAAGCCTGCGTTCAGAATTTTTTCAACTTTTGCTTTAATGGCAGCAGCTTTGCGAGGATGCACCAGGCGCAGGCGTTGGCGCATGGGTTTCGCACCAGGATAGGTAGGAATCTCGTGCACTACTATGCTGGGATCAATCCCGGGGATTTCCTCATAGGACCAAGCGAACACGTCTCTGAATTCCCAAAAAAGGTCAGTATAAACTCGTATCTCATCAGGAGAACAAGTCACTCCCACGTATATGTTCTCAACTATCCCTAGTTTAACAGAGATTTCAATTGGAATGGTTTGAGTAATGTTGCTCAGGTTTCCTTCTGAAAGCACCTCATGTGTTAATATGGGCGTCTGGAGAGGTAGAGTGGGAACCTGAGATGCAAAACGCTCTAGACAATCTAACATTTCCCCCAAGCTAGGCATGAATGAGGAACGATGATGTCCATCGCTCCAAGGGAGCTCCTCAAGAGACATTGTTTCAACAATGGCTTCATCAGAAGGGAAAATCTCTTTAAGAGGATCAGGAAAGTCGGCCTCACCGAGCCAGGGGAATTGAGAATAGATGTCTAAAGCCATGCTCAAAGGAGCATGCTGAGGAGGGGGAGGATCAGATGTGGTGACGATTTCACAGTAGTTAATCTCTACCGGAGTTAAGGGCATCGATTCTCCAAACTCAGCCACCTGCTCAGGCGTAGGGATGAGCCATGGGTCATCAGACCTAGAGATCATATTAACTTGAGCGGTGTGCGGTGGTGGTGTGGGAAAAATACCCATGAGGACGGGGTCCTTGAAGAGACCGGGTCCTACACTATCAGGGGGATTTGGGATCTGATCCACGTACGAAATTTTGTTCTCGGAGGTGGAGGTGAAGAAAGACAACTGATCCACAGTAACGATTTTGCCCTTGTGAGGGAACTTAATAAGTCGAAAGAGGGTGGATGGCACGCATAACATGGCGTGAGTCCAACTGCGTCCGAGAAGTATATTTTATTTAAGCTTGGCGTCATCTACTTCTACTTCTATGTTGATTGTCTTCCCCTGTAAGGTAATCGCTAAAATCTCGAGAACACCCAGGGATTTCGATTCCTGACCATCAAATGCCTCTAGGGCATTAGGAGATGATGAAAGGGCCGGAGAGCCAATGGCCTTCCAGCAAGTGGATAACATGACACAGGTAGAAGCACCTTCATCCACAACAGCCCTATGGATGTTAAGACCGTTGATCCCAACTTTAATAACAAGAGCGATCTGATGTGGAAGTCGGGGGGTAAAGTTCTCTAAGTCGAAGGTGAGAAGATTAGAATCAGTGGGATCGATCCCACCGATTGCAGACAACAAATCTTTCCGTTGTGACGGGCAACTTTGAAGAACTTCCAATGCAGACATGGCAGAAGGCACCTATGCCAGATCCTCAACGATACTGTAGTGCTGAGCAGCACGGGCATTTGGATTGTAGGAAGATATTCTTAGAACACCTTTAGAAGGTGGCCTCACAATAGGTTCGGCAGTAGGCTTCTCAATCTCCAATGAACCGAAGACAGGTGGGGGAGGTGGACCATCCACAACTGCCTTCCCAGGTGCCTGACGCGATTCGTTGTAGTCCTTCGAACGTGTAGCAAGAGAGATAGGTGCAGCACCATTCATCATAAAGACCTAGGACCCAAATGGTGCAGATGGTGAAGGTTGTTCAACCATCTGGGTCTGTTGGGATGGGAACGGTTCTTTAAGAACTGTCAGAGTCCCTTTGGAGCCTTTTAGAAGTTGACTAACTTCAGATCGTCGTGGACAATATTTTGTATAATGATCTCCTTCACAAATGAGGCAGGGGTACTTCGGTTTGCGTTGGGAACCATCCTTGGTACGAGGTTTGGATTCTAGCTTTGGGGCGTCGGATTTGGATTTACCTTTGCCCTTCTTTTTCCCTTTGGAGGCTTTCTCCGTAGGATTGGCCTGAACGGCATTAACCTCCGTAGTTTTTCTAGAATCGGGAGGAGCATAATTATTGGATAAGTTTGACTTCTGCTTCCCATTCGAATATTTCTTCGAATTCTGAGACATGGAACCAATAACACCATCCACTGCCAGGGTAGGTGGAGCTTTAGATGTTCCAGACCGTGGAGCATCAGGAAAAATATCATAAATCATGTCGGACTGAGAGTCTACCAGATCCAGATATTGGGCACGTGCTATGGCTTGTTCTTCAGTCACACACACTCCCATAGAAATATCTTGGGCGATTTTGTTAACGAAGGAGGTGGTGAACCAATGAGTTAGTATCTGATTAGGTATATGGAACTTGATCAGTCTACGACGACGTCGCCACTCATGAATGTGATCAGAAATGTGGGTGGCTTTATCCTGCTTCAAAGAAGTCAGGAGGTGTGTCCCGGTTTCGTAGCGAACCGGTAACTGAAAGTGAGTCAGAAAAGCCATGGCTAACGTATTGAAATCTTGAAAGATGCCACGGGATAATTCAATATACCACTTAGCATTAGCACCAGTCAAAGTGCGCTGGAAGAGGCATAGACGGATTGAATCATCCACCCAAGAGTTGGACGAACACCAAAGATGGTAAGTCATCACATGAGCTTGGGGGTCCTCCCCAGCTTTACCCTCAAACTTGGGGCAATCACCGGGCACCTTGGTAGGAACCGGAGGCTAATAAGTATTGTGCAGAATTGGATCATTCGTTAATTTCGAAACATCCGATAATTCCAAGGTATCCAGAAATGGAAATGGCGGATTGGATGGCATACATGGCCCTGGATAAGGACCAGTACATGTACTCCATGTTGGTTGAGAATAACCTTGCCCCCAGGGGTTCTGTCCCATAGGATTCTAACTGTAGGGGGTATAGTTCGTATATCCAGCCTGATTCGATTGTTGGTAACCAGCGTACGGGGCTTGATAACTAGAGTATGGACCCTGATTGTAAGTTGGCTACTGAGTATAGGTGTATCCGGGTTGCTGAGAGTAATAGTTAGAACCTTGGGGCTGGCTATAGTTCGGTCGATATTGACCATGAGAATAGTAACCGCCTTGGGGTCGAGTGGGTTGCTGATAGGTGGGACCCTGCTGAGCCTGATAATTAGGGCGCGGTGGTTGATTTGGCTGCGGCATTGAATAAGTCAGCTATTGGGTAGGGTTGATAGGATGTGCAGGCTGGCCTGGCTGAACAGGCTGACCTGGCTGAGCAGGCTGCCCTGGATAAACAGGTTGACCTGGATAAACAGGTTGTGCCGATTGTGCAGGTTGTCCTGGTTGTTGAGCAGCACCAGGTTGTGCCATATGGGTCGGTTGGCCTGGTGGAGGGACACCAGGTTGTGCCGGATTGGCCAGTTGGCCTGGTGGTGGGATACCAGGTTGTGCCCGATGGGCCGATTGGCCTGGTAGAGGAATGGAGCCAGGTGGTTGCTGATAATCGGTTTGACCCGCAGCAAGACCATAAGATGGTATTGGCTGATGTGCAACATTGGGACCAAGAGGATACTACGGTTGCAAAGGTTGAGGTTGGACTTGCCCCCCAGGACCGTATACCGGCCCAGGTTGGTACCCCGGTTGACCTGTGAGTCCTTGAGGTTGCCCAGTTGGGACTCCAGGGAGAGGCTGCACGAGTTGACCGGAAGGGTTGTAATACTGTCCTTGTGGACCGTATAATGGCCCTTGCTGGCCCGGAGGGTAGCTTTGTATGGGCTGTCCCTGCGGGTCATAAGGATAGCCAGGCTGGCCCGAAGGTTGGCCTTGAAAAGGTTGTCCTTGCGGGTTAAAAGGTTGTCCAGCCTAGTTATAAGGTAAACCCTGAGCATGAAGTTGAGCCTCAGCAGCAGGTAAACGTAAAGGGTTCCCATGCTCATCGTACTGATATGGAAAAACGTACACGGGTGTACCATCCTGTGCATAATGCGAAAAGTACGAGCGGTTGGGATCTTGAGAGGACTGTCCGACCTCGGGGATCTTGAGAGGACTGTCCGACCTCGGGGTTCGATTGTTGCAAAGACAATCGATACTCCTCCGGAGAGATGTTCTCCGGCATAGCAGATGCTATGTAGATATCTTCGGGAAGGGATGTGGTCCTTACGGATTGGGTAGTAACGGCGGGTGCAGATGCGGCCACACAAACAGTGGGCATGGAGGGTACAGAAGTAACCTGAAGGGATTATGTAACGGGCGTCCGTGGAGACATCCCCAACGAAGGAACAACTGGCCTCGTAGAAGGAGCTGATACCCCCATAGAGGCAGCGGCGGCAATGATCTGACCCAAGGATCTATACCCAACGGATAATGAGGGACCATGGGATGACATAACAGATGGTTCAGGGTTGTCTCCTGGAAATAATCTCCAAGGAAATAACTGGTAATCTTCACCGAACGTGGGGATTTCCTCGCTGGATTCACTCATGCTTGAGCCTGCCGCTAGATCTCGTAATAGACGGCGAGGACTAGGAGGAATAACAATAGCTATAAAAGGTGAACCCAAAGTAAGAGGAGGGAAATCTTCCCCTACTCCCAATCCAAACCAAGGGTCGGAAAAGGGCCAATTGAACTCAACTTGTCCTCCAAAGGGCTGCTCGGACAAAACCGGTCCCCCGTCAAGAAACTCAGAAACGATGGGCTGCTGAGGTTCAGCAGAGGATTGAGAAACCTCTGATGAATCGTCCATATATGGACTACCAGTATACGAAACAGGAGGTTCCGCCACTGTGACAACAATGACAAAAGATCAAGCACAACACACACGGGTTGAAAAAGAGTCAAGACACACAATCAAATGGCCAACAAGCAAAATCTAACAGGGCGTGTGATCGCGGGTGATTAATTTTACCACATTGAAACTTAGAAACTTCACCGTTTCATGTTTTAAGAGTCAAGAAACGGATAAAAGGTGACTCTATCTCTTTCAGTTTTGAAGCAAGCGTGAAAGGACAAACGCTTGGCGATCCTTTCAAATTTAAAGAGTCAGAAAAGATCAAATGACTACTCAGGAATACTAGGCAAAGGGTGTACCAAATAACTGTGAACTGCAATATACACCTTGGTTTCAAAAATTAAAGAGAAATCAACCAAGGACTTAACGTACGTGCAAGAAATCTCCCCGAATGCTGTGTCTGGTGTATCACGGATATAGGGCGGCAGACTTGGCTTCCTATGGATAAAGGATATAAACCTAGTGGGGTCTCCCTTTATATACTCAATGGTACGGGGAGCACAAGTCCGTACTAGTGCTGTCTAAAGCCAAGAGGCGAACGACAGCTACTAGGTTTAAAGACGCTGGAACACGTCTCTAGCCTAGACCACTAAATGTTGCGTTAATGTTTCAATGCTACCTTAGTGTAAATTGAGTAAATTTTAATGTTTATCTTCAATTACGTTTCAGTTTTCAGGCCCTAGCGAGTGTGATGTCACAAAATCTCCTAAATGCACACTATATGCCACAGTATATCATTTCATTCGATGAAAGCTAACTACGAAAGGGTTGAGAGCTTTTCACACAAATAAAATGATCATAAGACAACCAACAAAGCCTCTAATGTAGCTAATGTAAACCAAAAAAATTTCTCTCAAAGTCACTAATCACTAATAACATCGAAAAGATTTTAATTTGCACTAACTAATCAAAAGCAAAGAGAATTTTTTTTAATATTTTCAATGTTTAATAGCGATAAGCACTAAACAAAATGAAAACTAATGAAGAGCAATTTGAGATGTGATAGTAAGAGAGAAAAAATGAGCAAATCACTCAATGAAAAACACGCAATCAGACCTCAAATTGACAAAACAGTCCCTCAAAACCAAAAGAATCCCAAAGACTCAAATGGACCATGTAATCTAGGCCCAAACGAGGCAAAGCAAAATTCGAATGAAGAAGAGAACAATCACTCAAATAATGCAATAAATTGATAATCGATCGCCAAACGAATGTAAAGAAGCAATCACAAGGTCGATTGAACCGATAGAAACCCAAAAAATCCCAAGGGAGGCTCGACACACAAGAGCACCTAGATGCCTTAGGGCTAGAATGTGAAATCGATGGAAATGGGCAAACAACCAAAGGACGAAGGTCACAGCCAGTCAAACAAGGCTCCAAAACACTCAAGCAGTTGAAAAAACAAGGCCAAAGTCATAGATCAGTCTCAGAAGGCTCAAAACACAGAAAACCCTAATACCTCACAGGATTGGCACGACTGTGAGGCTGAAATTAGCGCCAGAATGGAATTGGCGCGGGTGATACACAAGCAACCTGCGCCAATAGGCGCGGCTGTCAAGCTGAAAAGCGCGCCAGTCGAGTTAACTATGGAAAAAATAAAAAAAAGCAGTCCAGACACAGACCAGTGATGACAAGGCCAAACAAAAGCCAAACAAACCGAAAAACAAACCCAAAGAGCTGACCAAGCAAGCAAGGTCAAGAATCAACCGAAAAGACAAGACAACACTCCAAGTGTTCAGTTCATAAACTAAACCGTAGATTGACTGAAGCAGCGTTGATCTACTTCGCTAATGCAGAGAAAAAGCGTTTCGAAGGCTATCTAGATAACTTCAGGCTCCGTCTATAGCTTATAAAAAAAACAACAACAAGCCAACGATCCCCAGCGGAGTCGCCAATTTGTTGTGGAGGTAAATCCCCTCTACGGACAGAGGCGATCCCTACTAGCCTAGATCAGGTCTAGCAACAATCGTTCACGTTATAGTGCAGGTTCCTAATTGCCAATAAACCAACTAGAGATTAAGGCTTACCTGGAATCCAACGTTGTCGCTTGTAGAGAAAGTAGCGCTCCCGTTCCTTAGCTCTAGCAGATCACAATCCTCACGATCTCTGTGATCGGACACCTGCACACGCGAGAAACAAAAAAAAACGCAAGCGTAAAATCCAGCATATGCAACTATATGTCAGTCAGAGAGGACATAACTCATCACCATAATCAATAACAAGAGTGGAACCATAACCAATAGTCGCTTATCATTAATCAATCAAAAGAAGAATACAACCATAGATCTAACGCTGAATTCTCTTTCGGAGGGTCGCCAGCAGAACACGTCTCTAAAAATCCTGTCAGGGATAGGACAAACCTCTCTCTTTGGATGTCTCGAAAATGATCTCCTTGCTTGGATTTGGCCTTAAGGGAATGGATCAAAGCTCTTGCAGCATTAGGCTCTTGGGAACTTGGAGACTAGCTTGCAAAGGGAATGAGCAAGCTTTTATAGATGGAGGAAGGGGAGTTGGGATCCCTATAATCGTGGGATTGGCCCTATCCTCAAGGAAGCTTCCATGAGAGGTGGCAAACCACTTCCTCTACATGGAGATTCGGAGCCAAACCTCCCAACTCAAATTAGATACCAGTTTTTGGATCAGTTAGGACGAAACTTCCGCCATTTATTTTTTTTAAAACACTCCTTAAAATGGCTAGCGTGAGTGCAACTCTAGGACAGAGCGCCAATTGGCGCGCCCTCTTTGAAGGATTTCCCCCATTGGCGCGGGTAATGAAATGGCCGCCCGCGCCAATGCAAAAAGGGGTGTTTTTAGGGTTTTTCACAAGGAGTTGTCTTCAAGGTAATGAAAGCTCATGTTCAGAGGAATGTCATGAAAGTGGTTTCAAGTCATGTCATTTCTCATAGGTCACGGAATGAGCCCTCCAATTGTGCGGGATGGGGAATTGTAGGGACGGTGACAAATTGTTGTGTAACAACTGCTTAGTTGAGAAAATCACATCAGGTTTACATTCCAAGGAACTAGCATGATTGTTATCGTGTCTCACATCACAGACAACAGAAGTATCACCATACAGTTATTATCTCATAAAATAACCAATTTGGATTACAAACAGAAGCCACTCGACTCCCTGTAGAAGAATAATATGGATAGAGAGGTAGCTCAGAATACCATAGAATCTCGCCTTAATTCTTTACTAAAACACGCATATTTTTCTCAGAGATATGACCATCATAAAATTGCATTTTTTTCCCTTAGGCATAAATATAGTAAAACTCACACTAGGCTCAGGAATGTAGCCACAGAGAACTTTCAATAAACCTTTTGTGATTTCTCTTTAATCTTAGTCTTGTCCTCTCCTCGACTCTAATACCATGTTAAATTTTGAGTTAACATGACCTTTTCTTAAGACATTTTATTAATTATCTCATAATTAGCTTCATTAATCCATTAAAAATCACATTAACCATTAATATATGATGGTAACTGATTAAATACATTCAACATAGATGCAAAAGACAAGCCAAGACAAGAGAACACAAAAATATGGCTCAAGCTAAAGAAAAAGGCCAAGGTGGGGAAAACCCTTGAACAATGCTTCTTATTATCAATATCAAATGTTCAACAGGGAGAGAGTACAATATTTAGAAGTCTAAATTACTTGCGAGCAAGGAGATCGAGAGTCCCTATCTCAAACATGAAGATGACTTAATTAATACACTGAAATTTTAGAAATTTTGTCATAGAAATCAGATGATACCTTCCTGAAAATCTAGAGGGCTTCTTGTATAAAAAAAAATTATAATAGTTCCAAAACACTTCATCTTAACTTCAGATTTTCTTGGTCAACATGATGGTACCCTTCACTAGTTTGAAAGAGATTTACGCATGTATCTCAACCTTTTTATGAGAATGAATGCTTTTGGTCCCTATCTGAAGCAATGGATCTGCAATGTGACTTCTCTTTATTATCCACAAGCCAGCCCTCAGCTTCAATCCTCATTTCAGATATTGAACTAATACATGCGATGATGAATATTCCCATACATAATATATATATGTGTGTGTGTCTGTGACGATTTGTCCGTATGAAGGTGAAGTTGACCTTGACATTTGGAGGCAAATTTGAATTTCAAATTTTCAATTTTCCCATCTTTATAAGATTATGACTTCAAGAATTTCTTTTAAATAAAAAAATATTTTTCCTTATCCAAATTTGATGATCTTTAGGTCAATTTTGGTCCTCTCAAAAATATGAATTCAATGCCACAATTATCTTCCCCAAAGGATTTTTCCAAATTTGAATTTTCTCTAGTTGTCAATTTTAACAATGGCATAGACCAATGAGGCTTATGTCTGGTTTCGAAAATGGGAAAAAGGACAGAGATTCCTTGGGATATCTCGGGTGTATTGGAAATTTTTGATGCTAGCTGGTTATGCTAGTTTAGTAGAGGGTGTAGGGAAAAAATGAAGTAATAAATAACTAAATAATTAAAATGTTAAATTATTCAAATTAACTTTGGGACGAAGTTCCTTAAAGAGGGTGAGTAAGTAGTGTCCCCTAATAATAATAAATAATATAATATAATATAAAAATATAACTAAATAAATAATAAACAATAAAGAAAAGATAATAATGGTAAATAAATAATAAAGAAAAGATAAAATAGTATAAATAATCAATAATGAAGATAATATAATAATAATAAATAAATAAACTAGTAAATAATAAACTGGAGTTCTAAATAAATATATATATATAAGTAAACTATAGAAATAGTAAATAATTAAAGTAAACAAAAAATAAAAAGTAATAAAATAAAAAAGAGTTAAATTAAGAGAAATATCAAATTAAATAAAACTTAAAATAAATAAATAAAATTTGCATGTTGTCACATGGAATGTGTGCATGCGGACCCATTTCCATTTTTTGGTCTATTTAATAGACGATGAGGAGGATGAGACTCATCCATTCCTTCATCTATTCTCTTGGGAGAAAAGTGTTGTGAGACAAAATATTCTCTGGCATTAGTACACTGATTGAGGGCTCGGGGTGGCCAACTGTACAAAGATTCCATGTAAATTTTGAAGAAGAAAATTCATATATATGAAAAGGTTCTACAGTATTGATAATATTTCCAAATACCTTTAAAACTATATTCAAGTGAAGAAAGAGTACATAATATTATCTTGATTCTTCATTAAGTGGTTTACAAGCTCGTGGTTTAACAACCCATTGTATTTTCAAGGTAAAAAAATAAATAAAAATCATAAAAAATATATTTATGTGAATGGTATGTTTTACTTTTTATGTGGAGAAAATTAACGGATTCAAAGGAAAATAAGTGGAAATATATTTTATATTATGCCCCGAAAAGGTGAATAGACGTGTTTCACTAAGGTTGTAACTTTTCAAGAAGAAGAAAAATGTATTATAAATATATATAGAAAAAAAAAATATATATATATAGTAAAAAAAAAAGAGAGAAAGTTAAAATAATTATAAAACAAATAAGAGAGTTTAAGAAAAGAAAAAAAGACAATTGTTGAGAATTAAAAAAAAAATATATATATATATATATATATATATATATATATATTATTTTTTTAAATAATATTATTATTATTTAATATATATATATATATATATATATATATATATATATATATATATTAAGAATCCATAAAGGTGTTCAAATTCACTAAAGAAAATGGGGTTATCATTAAACCCTAAGTTCATTGACAAACACAAAAGAAGTCCATTTTTGAAGAAAAAAACAAATGGATTCTAATTCAAAGATGAACAAAGAAACTATGGATTCCATAAATAACTCTATATTTTGGTGCAAATGTCCATTTTTTCGAAAAGAAGATTTGTATTTATCATTTTTTTTAAATCGCACAATAATTTGTCCAAAATGTCGAAAATTGTTTACTTTAGAAGAATATCAAGATAACCTCGAGACTCAAATTAAAAAATTAAATTAAGAAATTCCAAAATTTCAACAAAAGAACGAAGCATCAAAAAAGAAATATAAATATCTCCAAGATCAGTTTCTGAAAAATCATTAGAAAGTAATGAATAAATTTGACGCCTAAGGGACCACAATGAGAAATTATTTTCATAGATAAAAAAAGTCCAAGGTTAATAAACAAAGGATAAAATAAGAAAATTAAATTTTTGATAAGGAAATAAAGGAAAATCTATCATAAAATAAATAAATAAACAAAAAAACAAAAACAAATAAATAAATAAATAAAAATAAAAATTGTGCCTACAAACCCTTAATAAAAAAATGATTAGAGACAATAAAAAATTTAAAAAATAAAGAGAAATATATTAAGGACAAAGTCAACAATTCAAAAAAGGATGAACTTTCATATCTAAGGAGTCATAACAAAACCTTATGCAAATAAAGGCTTAAAAGCGACAATAAATCACTAAATGACAAGTTAGAACAACTTCAAGAAGTAGTATTGAAGTCTCCAGTTTTTTCAGTCCAAGTTGAAGATGAATAAGAAAATACCGATCCAGTCAAAATCGTAACTCAAGCAGATGATAAACCTACTGAAGTGAAGACATGCAGAGGTTTTAGTTCAAACGATGGACATTCCAAATTAAGATTCACTAGCCAACTCAACAACAACAACACCTGAAGGAAATCAGGAAACAAACACTAACATGATAACGGGAAGTCCAACCAGAAGAAATATGTATGGACATCTGAATCACAAGAGAATAATTTCAAATAAATCTATGTACCAGTATCACTCAGAACATAAACGAAAAATTTATGTTCCCAAGAATACTCAAGGCTGCAGTATCTCATCTTACGATACCTATTCATCACAAATTTCCAGAGATCAAAAGATTAATCTAGGATGGTCTTATTCATTCTCAGTCCCACAATTTTGTTTATCACTCAAAGCATCATATCATCTTGTATCAATGAAGAAGAAAGTTCGGAGGCGAGAAGATATTCTCAATAAGCTTTCAAGACAAAACTTCTTGAAGAGAGAGACAATATAATGAATATTATTCATATAAAATTGATAAATATAAATATAAATATAATGATAATAAATAATAATAAATTAAGGGTTAGTTAGTTAGTAATGAAGAGGCATGCCTTAGATACATGCACATTCATGAAGTGGAATCTGTCTAGGGTATATGAGCAGACCCTCATTCTCATTTGTAATCATCTCATATTAATTCAATATACAATATCCAATATACAATTATGTGTCTTACAATGGACATTTACGTCTTTAAAGTGTTTTAAATATTTCCATTGTGTATAAAAATTTTGATTGTTACATAGTTAAGTTTATGTCGTTAACCTAAAATAATAAAAAAAATTAATTTTGAAAAAAAAAATTATGATGTTATAGCCACAATTTTTTAATATTATTAATCAATTTTAAGTTGCAAAAATTTGTAATTTCAACTTAAATAAAATTAAAAAAAAAATGTACTACGAGTAGCACCATTTTTTTTAAATGTGAATAAACATAGATATTAAATACCACTTCTAAAAAATCATCTTTCATGAACGGTCATTAATTTATAATCACGTAACTTCATTTTAATTATTATATATTTATAATCAATAATTTATTTTTTGAAAATAAAAATTATTTAATTTAAATCATATTTTCTTTAAATAACTTTGAAGTTATTATTAAATTGATAACTTTGTTTTAATTATTATATATTTGTAATCAATTTTTTATTCTTTTAAACAAACAAATTAAATAATTTTGAAGGGTTTTCATTAAATTGTTAATCTTATTGTAATTAACCTATATTAGTAATTAATATGTTTATTCTTTAAAAAAGGAAACAGAATTGTTTAATGTAAATCATATTCTCTTTTAAAAAAAAAAATCATGAAGAGTTTTCATTAAATTGTTAATTTTATTTTAATTATTATATATTGGTAATTAATTTTTGTATTCTTTAAAAGAGAAAACATAATTGTTTAAAGTAAACCAATTTTTTTTTAATGTTTTTGTGAAAAGTTTTCATTAAACCGTTAATCTTATTTTAATTATATATATTGGTAATTAATTTATTTTAAAAAGAAAACAAAATTGCTATATATATATATATACTAAATTCAAATTATCAATAGAATTGTAACATTTTTTTTTGGGAATGAATATGTTAAAAAAAATAATGTAATATTTTATTATAAATTATTTTTTTATTATTGTATTGCATGTATGTGTGGGGTTATTTGATGAGTTTTAAATATATATATTATCATTAAAAAAATAAAAATTAAAATTTTTTTTATGCAATTCATGTAAAGTTTTATTAAGATGTGAGTTTCTAGGGTAACTTAACTCGTAATGGTTGTGTAAATGAAGTATTATGTGCGAGGAGGCTTGGTGTTCAAAATTCCTGATTCACCTATGCATGCGGTAAGGGCATACATACACGTCTAGAGTTTACAGTGGTAGCAGTTGGAATCAATTCCATATCACACAAGTACAAGAATTTCTGAGGTTTTGATTCCTCTAGTCAACCAAAAAAATTACTAAGATGTTAATAATTGATGAAATTATATTAAATTTAGAGAAATTAATAATTATAAATTTAATAAAATATTAAAGAATACTTGAAAACCAATAAATACAATTTATATATATATATATATATATAATGAAAAGAAATTAATGAAATTTTAGTAACTTTTGTGTGTTCTATAATTTTAAAATTTGATGAATATTAATAATGGCTTAAGAAAAATTAATTTAGACAATATTTTCATAATTGTAATGCCTAATTAATTGGTGATCATTGTGTTATAAAGTATTATGTAAACTTGTGATATCCAATATTCAAATTCCCCATGGGTGTTTAACTCACGCAAAAAATGAAATTTCCGATTTAAATGAAATATATGATATAATTTACCCATATTGTGTGTCAAGGAAGAGACTGGTGGGGGAAGGCATCGCCATGCCATCGAGAATAAATAGGGGGGATGTGGATAGCGCTCCCCAAAGGTCTTTACTGCAAACACAAATGTGGGAGGTGGCGTAGAATGTTAATAGGTGTGTCATCTGATATAATACATCGCTAAATGTTAAGTCTACAAACAATGGAATTCATGCCAATTCATGGAGGTGAAGGTGGAGGGTTCAAGACAATATAATATGCATCATTTCAGTCCTGGTACACCATGGTAATTTTTTATTTAGGGAGGTAGAGAGCATGTGACTTGGACGTCAATCATATTTGGCACTAAACAAGTTTGAATTCTGTAGTTATTCTCTGTTACGATACTCCATTACCGATGGTTATGGCTATAGGGTTTTGGTCTGGATTTTTCTACATGGAAACTTTATTTAGGGCTATAAATTTGTAGGTTATCACAGCCTCTCTCTATCTCTTGGTTATTTATATTTAGAGGATGGCTCCACCTTGACATTCGCGTTGTTTACTCAGTTTTTCTCATTAATCCATTGCGCTCTGTTATCACTTGGGATTTCATTACAACAAGACGTTGTCTTTTCCCTTCTAGTTTAGAACCCCCCTCCCTCCCCTACCTACTCATTATCCCCCTTATCCAAGCCACTAGGCTTTTATTTGTGTGTGAAAGAGATAAGGAAGTGAAATTATGGATAAGTAACCCTTTTGTAAACTCCCTTACCACACCTATGTCATTCAGACCCACCACACTCATCCTCTATGCTTCACGCTACTAGGAATCCATCTCTCCCTATACGTCTCTTCTCGGGTTTCAATCATGAATTAACTTCTTTGAGACTAAAATTTTATCCTAGCATTCCAAGGAATCTAAGTATGCCCTAAAAAAGACCCAATTCAAGCAAGTGCGCCATCTAGTATCAGTAAATGAATTCTCGATCCCAGAAAATTGTGGAGACCTCAGAGAGGAGATACAAAGACCTTATATTTCCTCAAATTCAAGGAGAAATAGATGAGGAAAACCATGGCATAACTTTTGAGAGAAAATGTCTATCAAATATTGAGATAGTAGGTGAGTTTTTCGAATGAATACTAGATATCGAGCACACCAGAGGCAGAATCAAACAATATATGCACACTATTGATATCTAATGACACATGAAAATGTTTCTTAGGAGAGATCTATTTGACATAAATAAAGCTTGTCAACATATCTTTATGTTTCTATATGACTTGCAGCTTATGGGCTAAGGTTTGGATTTACACCTACAATGGATTGAGGGCCACCTAGGCATGCCCTCAGATCCATGCTTCTCATGAGGGAGTAGAAAAGAGCCCATTGTTCTCAAATAATTAGAGTCTCCTAAAGCGAGTTGATGAATTCTATATACTCTACTTTTAGTTACTTTTATGTTATTTTTCCAATTATTTAGATATGCTAGTTTTGGCAAGTCTGTGGCCCATTGGATTCTTTGTTATGTTTTTGTTTTTAAAAAACAATATGAATCTTTGGATGGTTAAAAATATTTGGTTTTTCCACTAGTCTGATTTCCCTAGTAAAAAATGAGGGTAGAATAGGTTGTATATATTCTTTTTCATATAATGAAATGAACTTTTACCAACAAAAAAAAAATATATATATATGATATAATTAAAGGAAATCCATTTATGTTAGAACCATATAGATAAGTCAATCATTACTAAGAATTTGGAAAGAAATATAAGGATGTCCACATTAAAACTACCAAAGTATAAGATTCCAAATTAAAATATTTTAGGAAATGTGCAATCCACAACAATTATGTGGTATCATAAAATCAATGACTCACAAACATAATAAATTGTAGAAGTTTCAACAATACTGAAATAAATAGAAATTTTCCATTACAAATGGTTATTACATTTGAATATCTATTAATGTATAATTAATGGTTGTAACGAGAGATATACTACGTGAAGAAATCCTATTACTCATTTTCATCACATGTAAAACTCTTGATTACAAATTTTTGGAAGAAAAATATTTTTCAAGGGGGTACTAGGTTATGACCTTGATGTAGGTATATATAAGGTTAAACTTATATTTAGTAATATATCAACATTAGTAATGGACCTACAGGGGTATTATGCTAGAATATGTATAAATAAAGTTCAATAGAGTTATTATTTTTTACATGAAATTATGACTTTAATATATGGATGTATTTGGGTTAGCTAGGAGATTATCTCTTAATATAAAAATTTATTGTGTGACTCATCATAGTACTTTTCGGAAGTGTATTCCACTCTTATATTTGAGACACTTTTGGTATATAAAATTTTATTGTGATATTCATTTATTAAGTTCATAAAATCCATAAACATCAAATAATTACAACATAGATACAACTAATCTCTTCACATTTTTATCATCAAAGTACTCTTTTAAGTCAGTCTCAAGTTACCGCCTACTAGTCACAATTAGTGTAGTTTCATTTATATAGCATAAAATCTTATCTATGCTCAAACAATAACAAAAAAGCAACAAGTTAATGTAGTGGGTCTAAGAAATGCATCATTATATTCATGATATTTTGAAAGAGTGAGACATGTTCAGATCATGCTCTTTATGTATTCAACATGGAAGTATTCCTCCCGCCCTTTCCACATGTGTTACACACATTATATGTGATAAAGAACTTAATACCAGTTAAATGTTGGTTGTATAAAAAAATATATTATATCAATTGGTAGACACTAAAAATGAAGAATAACAAAAATAATTCATATATTTTGTCAGGCATTTAAAGTATGGAAATCCATAAACAAGGGAAGTGGTTCAATGGGAGTTAAATTCAATAAAATCCCCATCCCCCACTTATTTCAAGATGTTAATGCAAGGAAAAATATTTACCTCTAAAGGGGAATTGATATAAAAAAATTATGTATATCAACAATGGACACTTTCATTGTGTTCATTGTCAAGTAATTCCTCTTTATTAAATAAAGGTACTTCTCCATCATTAGTGCTAGAAAAGAAAAAAATCATCTTTAGCTATAGGTACCTTATCTCATTGATGTTAGTGGTCACTTCTTAAGTCTCATTTACTTCCTCTTTAGTAACACCATGCTTTATTTAATCATCATATTTACCAACTCATTGATGTCATTCACTTCCTTACAGCCAACATTCCCTGAGCCTATGTTGGTGTGTTTATTCCACTAATGACATGTCATTAGTTACCACCTCAAAACTTACATATTTTCCTTCTTCCTTATTCATATACTTATGTATTTTTCATTAAAATTGTGATTGTATAGTATTAAATAGGTGTTTTAACTTTCGATTAAGTTTATTTTGGATGATTAGGAATAATGATTGTGATCCCCTACCAATATTCAATCCTTGTAAGTGACAATTTATTTCCTTTATATTATGTATATTAAATTGAAAAATTAGTGTATGCATTTAGCTCCATTGAAAATAACTTACATACATTATTATCGTAATATTATTATTTTACAATGGTTTTTGTGTGCGCTGGAGCATTCCTGGCATGATGACCTAGGTTTCCTCTGAGTGTTTCCTCTGCACATCTGTGTTGGGCCTCCTGCCCTGTGCCTCTGACCTTGTGCACTTGTTCTCTCCCCCTGTACCATTTCTCCCGATCTCTATCTGGTGGCTAGGCTGCTTACAGCATGGGCTCCCCGAAGGCTCAACCAGATTTGTCTGTAGCCACGTCTCAGGCCCACTCCTTTGTTGATCTTATCAGCTTTCTGAGCCCTCCTAAGCCTGGTCCCACCATCTCTAGATTCATGAAAAAACTGGATGGCTTGCAATAAGTTGTCCTTCCTCCCTTGCTCCCTCGCATGGAAGCCCTCTCTTTGGCTGAAAAGGGTTTAATAGGCCAATTCAATAGGCTCTGGCCATCTCTGAAGATAGTTCAGAGATGGATTGAACGGAACTGGTCTGATAAAATCACTGGGAAAATTGCCATCAGGTTCTGTGGAAAGGGGTATTTTACCTTCCACTTTGAATCTAAAGAAGACAGGGACTTGATCTTCAGAAACAGGCCCTATTTCATGGATTCAAGGGGTCTTTATCTCAACAAATAAACCCCTGAATTTGATCCAAAACTTAATGTGCCGAACATTGTCCCTGTTTGGGTGCGCCTCCCTCACCTTCCCTTGCATTGCTGGGGGGACGACTTGGTCAGGACTATTGGGAATGCGATCGGCACTTTTATTGACAGGAGTGAACCCAAGGAGAACATGCTCGCATGTGCCAGAATTTGTGTTGAAGTGGATCTAGGAAAAGGCCTACCGGAAGCCATCAAACTCAAAGTAGACGACTGGACACACATCCAGCATATCGACTATAAGCAGATCCCGTTCAAGTGTAAGGTATGTCATGAGCATGACCATTTCGCTAATCGATGTTCAAAAAATATTGATATTGATATTCAAGAATCAGACCAGCCTTGGGAGACCGTAAAAAAAAATAATAAATCTAATCTTGCTCCATCATCCAATCCTCGGGATGCTTCTCGGCCCATCCTCCACCCTCTTCCCTCCTCCAGAAAAGATCCATCCAATCTTCCCTCTACCTCTGCAATCCCCTCCTCAAACTTTCAATCCAACCCCTTCTCAATCATTTCTCCCCCTGACGACGATCCCCCTCTCTCCAACCCTCCCCCTCCTCTAGATCCTCCCCCCACCTCTACCCCCACACATGACCTCATCTCTCCTTCCCTCATCTTGGCCTCCACCAGGATCACCAGGAACTCGACCAAGGAGCATGGAGCCTCTTTGGAAACTAACAAGAAGCAAGGTCTCGGTAGAAAAACAACAAAATAGCAACGGAATGAAAATGCACAGAAATACATTGCATTAGGAACCCAGAATCCTATTGAGAACTACATATTGGGTCAGAACAACAGGGACATAACGCAAAAGGTACAGGGAGGAAGAGCACCTCCTCAAATCAAACTCATGCAATGATGAAGTCCTATCATGGAATAGCAGGGGTTTAGGGCACCCCTCCAAAGCTAAAGCTTGCAGGGATATTATAAATCAAGAACAACCAGAATTTATACTTCTTCAAGAAACCAAGCAGGGAGAAGCTGATATGAGGATAATAATTGATAGAGAGAAACAATATAAGGGTGCACAGTCAGAATCTAGAGGCACCTCTGGAGGGCTTTCCACCCTTTGGGTAAGCAATTCTTGGTAGCATAAAGACACTACAACAACTCAAAATTGGCTCAAAACTAATCTAGAGAACACCACAACTCAGCAAAGAATCATTGTGTACAATGTCTATAGCCCAAATCACCACAGAGAAAAAGAGGTCTATTGGAATACTCTAAGGGACGATATGAAGAATGAAGAAAACAATAATATCATAATGGGAGGTGACTTAAACCTCATCCTACATGCCAATGAGAAAAGAGGAGGTTGCTTTGGGGATGACCCATTTAGAAGGCAGCTGGAAGATATTATCCAAGAACAAGAAATAGTGGACATCACCCCAAAGAACCGCAGGTACACATGGACCAACAGGAGAATCGGAAAAGACAATATCATGGAAAGGCTGGATAGGATCCTAATTACAGTCTCCCTCCTTTCCCAATTCTCCTCTTCCTCGGCAAACGTTCTTTCCTTCTCCGCTTCGGACCATTATCCCATCATGCTATCTTTGGTTGTGTAGTGTCCTCATGGGCCCCTTCCTTTCAGTTACAGCCCCTTGTGGAACGACATTTAGGAGGTTAATCAGATCATTCGAAAGGTGTGGCTCTTTCATATTGAAGGGTCGCCTATTTACATATGGGAGTCTAAATTAAAAAGGACTAAACAAGAATTAAAAGAATGGGAAAAAATCCACTATCAAGAACTAGATAAGATCAAAGCAGAATTCAAAGCCAAACTGAAGAACGTCCACAACATTATCGATTCCCAAGGCACCAGCCAAGACATTCTAACTTAGGAAAAGGACCTCTACTGGCAGCTACACAACATAAACAAGAAAGAGCAGGAGAAATGGTGCCTCAAATCAAGGAACTTATGGCTTCAAATAGGAGATAAGAACACTTCCTTCTTCCATAAGCAATCTACTGTGCGTAAAGCCAAAAACAATATCTTCTCCATCAAAGATGAAACAGGTATCACTCAAACTGATCCTGAAGCAATCAAGAAAGTGGCCACCTTCCACTTTAAAGAGCTCCTTACATAGAACAGTATGGCTGAGGATTATTCGGATCTTCTCCAATACCTCCTGACCCTCATCTTTGATGAGATAAATAACTCTATCAATCAAGTCATAACTGAAGAAGAGGTGGAAAGTGTAATATGGACCACGCATCAGGATAAAGCCCTGGGGCCCGACAGGTTCCCAATATCTTTTTACAGAGCTTATTGGTGCCTCATCAAAAAATATCTCATGAAAATGATACGATGGGCTCACCGGAAAAATAAAATTGGGGGTTATACAAACTCCACCTTCCTTTCCCTCATTCTAAAAGAAAATCGACCATCCTCTTTTTCTAGATTCATACCAACCTCTCTCTGCAACACCTCATATAAAATCATCACTAAAATTTTGGCCACCCGCCTCAAGCCACACATAAACAATCTCATCTCGGAGAATCAAGGTGGATTCATATCTCAAAGACAGATCTCTGACTCTATCCTCCTCGTCCAGGAAGCCATCCACTCCAGCATATCTCGAAATTAAAAGGGCTTCATCCTCAAGCTTGATCTCGCCAATGCCTTTGACAGGTAAGGCACTCTTTCCTTTTAGCTGTTTTGCAAAAATTGGGGTTAAATCAAAGCTTTCTTGACTTAATCAAATCATGCATCTCCGGGCCTTGGATATCCCCCCTTATCAATGGAAGACCAGCACCCTTCTTCCAATCCTCAAGAGGGCTCCGACAAGGCTGCCCCCTCTCCCCATATTTGTTCATTCTTATGGTTGATTCCTTTAATAGAGCTCTTGATCAATTGAGGCGGGTTGGCCTCATAACAGGGATAAAATATGGCAACGGAGTTCGAAACATGAATCACTCCCAATTTTCTGATGACACATTATTAATGGGAGGAGCCTCCAAAATTATTTCTCAGCAATTCAAAAATGTTTTGGACAAATTTATGCTCTTTTCTGGAGGCCTGATCAATTTCAAGAAAAGTTGTTTCTATGGCTGGAATGTCTCTAGACAAACTTTACACAGCATTGCCAGCATTTTTGGGGTTCCATACAAGCTAAATTGGGATCACTTTAGTTACTTGGGCATGCCTGTTAGTGTCAACTTCTTGAAGGCTGAGATCTGGAACGTGACTATTGACAAAATGAAGAGGAAAGTGAATCAATGGGGCTCCTCTTGGCTTAATCACATAGGTCGACTCACCCTCCTCAACTCTGGGTTATCCTCCCTCCCTCTCTATCAATTTACTCTTCTGCAAGCCCCGGACAGTATTCATCTAAAAATGGAGGCTATCATTAGACATTTCCTATGGCAAGGGGGAAAACAAGACAAAAAAAAAATACAATTTAGTCAAATGGAATCAAGTTATCCAAGACCAGGAGCATGGAGGCATAGGTGTACGCTCGCCCAAAATCATGAATAAAACCTTTGGGGGTAAGATAGTCTGGAGACTAATCAACGGGAATCAAACTTGGTGGAAACAGGTGCTCGAAGTTAAATATTTAAACTCTCCTAGAAAACAACTTCTTCAACACAAAATTCCCAATAGACCGTGCACCAAAATATGGTCCTCTTGCAAAAAAGTTATCCCCCTTCTTGCAGAAAATCTCTCTAAAGTTCCAAAAGGAGGCAAGTCTATTAATATTGGTCAGGATCAAATTATGGGAGGTATTCCCATGATAGAAAGACCAGGCACTCAGAACATTCTTTGTCACTTGGATAGCATGGGCCTCAAATTCCTGAATCAGTTTTCTAAATGGGACACTTGGAATCAGTTGTGGATCGGATAGCAATTTCCTACTATTCCTCCCCCCCCCCCCTTAAGGATGAACTCAAAAATTTGCAAACTCATTTGCATGGTCTAGCTCCTGTCAAGCAAAATGCCACGGATGGATTCCGTTGGGACCCTACAGGAAAAGTCTACACCATCAAGTATACTTACCAGTATCTTTGCAAAGAGCAGTATCCAGCTCCAATTTGGCCAATCTGGAAAACTGTCTAGTAATCTGAAGCTATTCCAAAGATTAAATTCTTCATTTGGACCTTACTGAAAGGAAAAATCCTTAATTTTGACAATCTCAAGAAAAGGGGAGTCATAGGTCCTTCTATCTGCCCCAACTGTCAAAACGCAGAAGAGACTATACCTCATCTCTTTCTCTGGTGCCCCTTCGCCATCCACTGTTGGACCGACCTCACTACTCACTTCAAGCCCGATAACAACCATGTGAGCACTGTTGCAGAGTTCCTTCTTCAATGGAAAAACAGTTTGCCTTGGAAAAACAAAAAGAACAAACTTTCAAGGGTATGGAACACCCTTCCGCACGCTTCTCTATGGAACATATGGATCTCTCAGAACAACAAGATCTTCCGAGACAAAGAACCATCTCATATAAAACTCTGTAACAAAACTTGGAGTTTAGTCCTAGAAATCATTGTTGCAAAAAGAAATCACAGAGTTGATCCCACTGATCTGAGTGTGGAAGAAAAAATATTTCTCTGCGACCTCTTATCCAGAAGGAACAGAAATACCCCCTCCCTCATTCCTCATTGTTCTGCTCCTTGGAAAATTCGACTCAAGGAAGGTGCCTTCAAGGATTGGATTAAAGACAGTGGCAAACCCACTCTTTTTTTTTACGGGGCCTCGAAATCCAACCCTGGCATCGCTGGAACAGGGGGCAGCATCTGAAGCAAAACTGGGGATTTGATTTTATCTTATGAATGGATCCTTGGCTCTCTATCCAATAGTAGATCCGAAGCCCTTTCCCTCTACCAAGGATTAATTCAATTTAAAAACCTCAGATTTTACAACGCCATCATTCTGGGTGACTCTGTTATTTTCATACAGACCATAATACGCAATCGGCCCACATCAAATGTAGCCCTTGAAAAAATCCTCAGTAGATGCCATATCCTTCTGAATGATTTGAAAGGTATCACATTTTTTCACATTCTTAGATCGCTCAATAGAGAAGAAGATCTCCTGGCTAACAGTGCCTGCGCTCAATCCTCGGATCACCTGCATTGCAATGATGTCTCGTACCTATTCCCTCCCCCCAAATCATGACCATCGCCTCACCTAAATCTTATGAGATATTCCCCTCTGCATTTTCTGACTTCGTTTGCACCCTTTGCGACCCTTATCACTCCATCCTCGTGACTCTACCGCCTTGGGCCTCCCCAAGCTTAATCCCTCCCCCCCTTCTCGATTCTATATATTCTTCTCCTTTCTGTATTTTGCTCCACACCTACCATGTTCCCTTGTTGATTTTCTCAGCGCCCCTTCAATATTCTACTCTCGGGCCTCTCGGTGGTTTGCTACGCGCTCCTTCACACCCTCCCTTCCCACTCCACCTCCTCCCTACCCCTCTGTTAAGTTTTTCCAGCACCCTCCCTTTTCTGCGCCTTCAACCCTCCAATCCCTGTATCAGTCTTTGTTTGCAGCTTGCAACTTCTATCACTGCCTCACTCTTTTGGTTCACTCAGAATAGAATGGCTAGAAGCAAAAATTGCTTCCATTGTGCAGATTTACAGGTGGAGCTCAAACAAATTCATGCTCATCAGAAGACCATTGATGCTAAGCTAAAGAACGATCTCAAAGCCCTGGAGGACAGACATCAAACTAATGTTAACTTCTTCCTCTCAAGGGTCTCATCTCTTCAAGCTCAATTTGACAACGTTTCGAACAAGTGCGTCCATGCTGAAGAGTCAATCCAAATATTGAAATACATGATTGAAAAATGCACCTCTCCAAGCACCAGCTCCAACAACATAAGAAATGTGGGGAGTGATGAGAATCCAGAGAATTCTACAGCAAGGCAAATCAGTCACATAATTATAGATCAACTCTCCTCTTCCTCTTATCATGTATTTTAAATACACACTTCTTCTTTCCCAGTTCATTCACATCTACAACTTCTCAGCATTTTTGTATCTCCCAAATACTAAAATCAAAAGGCATGTAATACACAGTTGTAGCTGCTCTCTATAAAGAATTACAAACAACTCTTCTTGTAATCATGGAGCCTCAGCTCCATCTCTTTTTTTGAAATACAATTAGCAACCAATTTTGTCAAAAAAATATATTATTATTTTAAAATATATTTTTAAATAAAATTACTTACATATGATTCCATAACGTAAATAAAAAAATTCAAAAAAATCAAAGATAATAATATAACTTAAAATGTCTATGATTCTCTTTTGCAAAAAATTAAAAAAAAAAATCCAAGATAATAATATAACTTAAAATTTATGGGATTATATTTTTCACTTTTTCTTAGGATGGTTTATGGGAACCCATGATTTTTGCTCCAAACATTCATTTTGATGTAGCTTATTTGAAGTGAAAAAATTCATGTTAAATTTTTGTGTTCATTGGTGTGATCAAGTAACGGTGTATTTAGACACCACCACTTCTCTTAGTGATCTATGATCCTAACATTTAATATCAGAGCCAGAATGGTAATTAAGTATCAGAGATAGAAATATCTAGACTCATAACATGGTGAATATCATAGTAGGATCAATAAATATCAAAGTTGTGGTCAGATTTATTTCCCGGTGAATACTAGAGATGGCATATGATGCATCAGTGTAGGCTTCCATTCTTAACGAAGAAGGAAATCAGAAGTTTTTTGTATGGATTCCGACGAGATGTAATCACACTAAATTGTCTTGTCATTGTGTTATGCGGGTCAAGCAAGTGAAAAAATTCAATGAGTTGAACCTTGCGTTTTCAATCCAATTTATGGGGCCAACCTAAATGTTATAAAGTTTCTTTTTTGACTATATCAAAGAGAGTTACAAACACGAGGTCGTAGATCAGCTTAAGAAAGGCATATTTTTCAAGGGATTGAGCTCTACTTCAGTGAAAAAGTGGCTAGTTAAGCCATCTAATTCAATTAAGATTGATAGATTTTATTGACTTATGTTACATGACTAGAAATGGATGCCAGTATATCTAACGGGGCTCATGTGAAAACAAACACTAGCATTCTATTGGCACATATTTTAGTTCTTCAGCATAATTCTCAACAGCTACAAGCATTCATTCAAATAAGGTCAGTGTGATCAATCAACTTCATAGGTTACCTTGTCCATTTTGTCTGAACGTATCGTCACCGCAACATATGTTTTATTCTCAGTCCAGAACTGAGAAATCATGAATCCAGAATCAATAGATATTCAACCAGTCCCAAAAACTATAGCATGCATTGAAATAAGCAAACGATGTATGGTTTGAAGGAATAATCAATTTACATGAGGAAAAATCTCTCGTCGACATCAATTTATAGGAGGAGAAGAAGAAACTTTGAATTGTGTTGTTTAAGAAAATAATTCCAACCACATGTTTCTGTTTGTTAAGGTGTTACAACTATTAATCCAAGTGTCATAGTTAACTTGAGTTCAGTCTGCTTGAGTTGTAGTTTCATTTCATTTTAGTTATTAATTATTTTTGTCTCCTTTGTATAATATTGAGAAGAATACTTCACTACATATTTTTCAATATTTAACATGGTATCTCATAAAATATGATGGATTGAATTCATTAATAAAAAATGGTCAGGTCTACAATGGAGAGACTAAACTAGGAGAGTCTGACTCTGCAGAATGCTCTAAATTCTCAATACAATTAAAACAATATATAACATACATATATGTAGGTAACTTAGAACCATACCCTAAGAAATAGAAACTAATTCCTATCCTAAGGTTTCATGAACCAAATCTCACAAATTAAGGATTCTCCATTATCTTTTAACACTCCCCATTAATGGAGAAGGGGTTCACAAATATACCTATCATCTCCCTAAACATTTCAAACTTAGTTTTTCCAAGAGGCTTAGTGAAAATGTTAGCAACATTATCACAAGTTTTACAATATACGAGATGGATTTCCTTAGATTTAAATTTCTCCCTAACAAAGTGGAATTGTGTATCAATGTGCTTAGTGTTCTTGTGGAACACCAGATTATTAGCCGATTTGATTGAGCTCTGGTTATCACATCTGGTAGTTGTTGCATCTTTTTATTCTTCCCTGACATTCTGGAGAAGTCTCCCCAACCAAACTTCCTCACATGTTGCTAAGCACATTGCTTTATAATTTGCTTCCCCTGAGGACAAGGAAATTGTTTTTTTCTTCTTACTTCTCCATGCAATCACCCCGAATCCAATACTAAATGCATAGCCTGTTATGGATCTTTGGTCGTCTACATTTCCAGCCCAGTCGAAATCTGTAAACCCTGTCAATCTAACATGAGAAGAATCATTATAAATAATACCATAATCTATGGTTCCTTGTAGATACCTTAGAAATCCTTTCGCTGCAATATAGTGACTCTCAAGTGGCTTGGACATGAATTGACTTAGCACACTAACTGCATAAGCCAAATATGGTATCTTAGTGGTTAAGTAGATCAAAGTGCCAACCAACTATTGATAGAGTGTCGCATCTGCCTCTTTAGAGCCATCCTCACTCTGAAGTTTAATATTCTGTTGTAATGGTACTGCTACAACCTTACACTGATCGATCCTGAATATTTCCAGTAGACCCCTGACATACTTACCCTAGGATAGAAAATTTTATCCTAAATCTCTCTAAATCTCAAGACCCAAACAGTATAATATTTCACCAAGGTCTTTCATTTCAAACACTTGTGACGTTTTCTTCTTGATTTCTTTGATTAGATCAACAACATCTCCTGCACTCTGAAGTTTAATGTTCTATTGTAATGGTACTACTACAACCTTACACTGATCGATCCTGAATCTTTCCAGTAGACCCCTGATATACTTACCCTGGGATAGAAAATTTTGTCCTAAATCTCTCTAGATCTCAAGACCCAAACAGTGTCGTAGTTCACAAAGGTCTTTCATTTCGAAAATTTGTGACATTTGCTTCTTGATTTCTTTGATTAGATCAACAACATCTCCTATAATAATTATATCATCTACATACAAATAAATCAACACTATACACCCCTTTTCATCTTTCACAATGTACAAATTAGGGTCATTTTTACTTCTATTGTAACTGTGTTGCAGAAAAAGTGAATCTATCTTTTCATACAATGACTTAGGTTAATGGTTTAGTCCATATAAATATTTATTTAATCTGCATACTAAATCATCTTTCCCTTTCTAGACAAACCCCTCAGGTTGCTTTAGGTAAACCTCCTCTTTCAACTCCCCATTCAAAAATGCAAACTTTACATCTAGTTGGTAAGTCATCCAATGTTTTCTAGTAGCTAAAGAAATCATCATTCTGATAGTATTTAATTTAGATACGGGGCGATTTTTTCCTCATAATCAATACCTTCTTTTTGTGAATACCCCTTTGCTACCAATCTAGCTTTTATTTAATCTATACTCTTATCTGGATTAAACTTGGGTTATACAACCATTTGCAACCTATGGTTTGTTTCCCTTTGGGTAGTTCAACTAACTCCCAAGTGTTTTTTTTTAGAATAGATTCATATTCATGTTCCATAGCTTCTTTCCATTCACTACATTGGTTGGCTTCTCTATAACTAGAAGGTTCTAAAACATTCATCACACTAGTTATAAATGCATTTTCACTATATCTAGTAGGAAATTGAGTCTGCCTACTTGATCTTCTAAGCATTGGTGTGGCTTCCAACCTGTTATGAATTTCCTTTGAAGGACTTGGTTTGATTGTTGTACCTGAACTTTCAGCTTCTGCCTTTTTCTGCTTTGCATGGTTCTCATCTGCTTCTTCACTTCCTTCCACCAACAAAGGAATATCCCATTCCTCATTGATTTTATCATATTCATCATAAACCTGCTCATGGAACATGACATATCTGCTAACAAAAATTTTGTGAGTAGAGGTATTAAACAATCTATATGTTTTATATTGTGAAAAATACCCTACAAAGGTGCATCTGATGGCTTTTGAATCTAATTTCCTTTTGTTTTCCTTTGGAATATGGGAAAAGGTTTTAGAGACAAATACTCTCAAATTTTTTACTACAGGCTTGAATCCATACAATGCTTCAAAAGGATTTTTAAACTCAAGGCATTTTGTAGGACTCTTGTTTTTCAAATAAATTGTAGTATTCAATGCTTTAGCCCAAAAACCATTTGAAAGATCCTTACCTTTTATCATGCTTCGAGCACACTCCAAAAATGTTATGTTCTTCCTTTCCGTTACTCTGTTATGCTGAGGAGTATGGGGTACTGCGAATTGTTGCAATATTCCATGGTATTTACAATACTTGGTAAGTTCAACCTTCTTGTATTCTCCCCCTTGATTGGAGCGGATAATCTTTATATACTTCCCTATTTTCTTTTCAATCATAATTCTAGACTTCTTAAAGCATTCAAATGTATGGCTTTTCTTACTAAGAAAATATACCCAAGAAAACTTTGTGCAGTCATCAAGAAATAATAGAAAATAAAGTGCACCTCCTAGCAACTTTGTTTGCATCAGTCGAGATAGTTCAGTATGCACTAATTCAAGTATGTTTCTCTTTTTCTTTTCTACTCGAACAGGGAATTCTTATCTATGCAACTTTCCTAATGCACAAGATTCACAATCATTATGCACTTGTTTTAAAGTAGGAATACCTCTTACCATTTCCTTTTTCTGAAGTAATAGCAGATTGTTGAAGTTGATGTGACCAAGTCTTTGGTGCCATAGCTCTTTTGTAGTCAAAATTGATGATGTCAAAGCTTGATGTGGTGTTGTCCTCACATTTAATTTGTACATACCTCCTGTTCGAATTCCTGAAGAAATAGTCTTAATACCATCCAATAAATCTTTAATGTAACAATTAGATTTAAATAATTCTACCTTGAGGTTCTAATCTGTAATCATGGATACAGAAATCAAATTATTTGTAACTCCAGGTACATACATTACATTTTGAATATGTCTAATATTACCATCAGGAAAAATAACAAGAATGTTCATGTACCCTTTGATCTAAAAACCTTTATCATCACCAATGTGTATTTGTGCTCCGTTGTTGGTTTCTTTTAAATATTTGAACCATTTTTTGTTCCCTACCATGTGTGTGGAGGCTCCTGAATCCATATACCAGATGTCTAATTCGACATTTTCATCAGTGTCAACCATGAACAATTTGAAATCCTGAACATGGTCATCATCTATGAAATGACCTGCATGTCTTTTATGTCTCTGTTGTCCTTCATCAAATTTCTTTTTCCTATAATTCTTAGCCATATGAACGATTTTACCGCAATAGAAGCCTTTTAATACAGAGTCATTTCTATTCGGATACATACCTTGAGATTGATTCGGTGTTTTCTGTGGATTTACTCCATTTTGATTTGATGAATTTCCTTTTGCTCTAAAGGATTTTTTCTTTGCCATTAACACAAGATCTGCACTCTGGGGTTTTTTAGTCGATCTTCTTTCTTCTTCTCGCATTAATATTCTTGTGAGTTCTTAAATATTTGGGACTTTCTCCCTCTCATTTATCCCAATGATGAACATTTGGTAATCATCAGTCATACCATTCATGGTAATTGTGACCAGATCCATGTCTACAACTGTCTCACTGATATCTACCAATTTTCTCTTAAGATCCTTGATCTGCGATATGAAAGCAACAATTGTTTCATTCTCCACCATATTTAGGGGGAGTATCTTGCTCTTCAAGAACAGGAGATGATTTGTATTCCTGATCTCATACAGATCCTTCAACACTGCCCAGATGTCACTTGTAGATTTTCATTCTCTAATATGATGTATGATGCAGTCTTTCACTGACATCTTCAATGTTTTCTTTTCCTTGCTCTCTCTCTTCTCCCAGTATTGAAACCTTATGGCTGAACAGGCTCCTTTTGCTGGCTTTGGCTCATCCCCATTTTCAATCATCCAGGCACTCTTTGCTTCTAGCACAGTCTGCATCTTGAACTTCCAATTCGAGTAATTCAAACCATCGATTTTGTTTCTCTCGTTTGAGTATGATTCAATTATTTTATTGTTCATCTTGACGATTCTAAAAAAAAACTTTGAATAATTGACATTAAAAAAAATTATGGATCTACCCCAAATCCTCACAGAAAAAATATCACAATACAAATCTACCTGATCTGTGATCAATCCAGCAAGCTTCTTTGTACACTGCACCACAAGCTCTCGGCTCCTCCGCCAGAGTCTCTTCTATTTCTGAGGGCAAGCTCTTTGGCTCCACCACAACACTTTCTTCAGTACGGGCTCTCTGACTCCTCTGCACCAAGCTTACACTGGCAACATATCTGCTTCAGATCTCTTCCTTCATTGGCGAGCTGACACGAGTAGTAGATCTACTTTCACATCTCTTCATTCATCGGCGAGCTATCACTGGTAGTAGATCTGTGTTAGATCTCTTCCTTCATCAACAAACTTTTACTGGTAGTAGATCTCAGATATCTTCCGTTCATCAGTGGGCGAACACTGGCACGGATATGTTTCATATCTCCTCTCTTCCCACATTGGCGCACTTACTAGCCCAATTTCCACGTTGATTGCGCTAGGAACGGAACTATATAAGGTTCTGGACTATCGGCGCGGTTATACCGCATAGATCCACGCTTATCGGCGTGGATGAGCTCCACGGGATCATGCTAATCGACACGATTTCTCCTCCAAAAAATGCTTTGATTCGATCAATTCCTGAGAAAAAAAAAGCCACTCAGTCATGATGGGCTTCTACTCTGCCACCTGGATACTCACAGGGATCACATCATTTCAGCTATGATTCGGTCTTGGAGCTCTGGTACCATGATAAAATATGATGGATTGAATTCATTAATAAAAAATTGGTCATCTCTACAATGGATAGACTGAACCAGGAGAGTCTGACTCTGCAGAACGCTCTACATTCTCAATATAACTCAACCAATATATAGCATAAATATATGTAGGAGAGTTAGAACTATACCCTAAGAAATAGAAACTAATTCCTATCCTAAGGTTCTATGAACCAACTCTCGCAAATTAAGGATTCTCTATTATCTTTTAACAGTATCATAGCTAATCCTGCATTAGACTCCTTAACATCAGCAGAAGGGAGGTGTTCCAAGTTACGTAAGACTCCCTAAGAGGAGAATTTGAATTTTTTTGAAGCGCAAAGATATAGAGCTCGAGAATGAGAATGAAGAAGGTCGCCCCTGTCAAGCTTGTCAAGAATCTTGTTGGTAAAATCCTAGATTTTTTATTTTTTAAGTTTCTTACAATAACACACCCTAGTACTTGTAGCAGTGACATTTTTTTTATAGTCGTAAAGAATTGCCAACCATGAAAATTTTGGACCAAAGAGATAAGTCAAAATGTTTTTAATGGTATGTAAGGTCTTATCAAAAGACCTCATGGTAGACCTCTTGGACAAAAGGTTTTCTTTGATATTTTTTAAAAAATGGTTCTTTATGGAAGGTTTGAAAAAAGAGAGTTTTGTTATTAAAAGAAAAAAAAATTACATGAGTTTTGTTATTAAAATAAAAAGGGGATTAAGTGAGTTTTTCAAAGCCACTAATTTATTTTTTAGAGAAGATTTTAAGAAAAAGCCATTTCTCATATGTGATTGTTTTTTTCAAAAAGGACGAAAGATATAATTCAAGTTTTTTAAAAGAGGGTCTATTTAAAAAAACAAGGGGCGCTATTATTTAAATCAATTGTAAGCATTTTAATATTATTTTTTAATAGAAATAATAGAAGAGCGGTTTGCGAAAGCTTTTGCGAAAAAATTTATTTTGTAGAGAATTTGTGGACATGCATGTTTTGTATAAGCTAAGTAGCAGAAAACCCACCACATAGGTGTTTTTATTGTAGGTCATTATATGTTTCCAGGTCGATTTTCTTGTTGAACCACGGTTGGCCAGCGCTCAACAAATGGTAAAATCCAAGAGGTTGAGAAAGTCAAAGCAATAGAAAGAGTTGTTTGAGATATATTTGAGATAGATGGAAGCCAGAAGTACAAATAATGCCTTCACGTTGAAGTTCATAAAGGAATTCATAGATGACAACATTTTTCCCCTCATTGTAGATGCAAAGATAGTGAAGGAAGCTTGGGATACCCTTCAGAAGAGTTTTATTTTGAGGGGGATTAATCAAGTTGAAGATGAAGAGTTTTGTGAATCCCACTTCAAAGTGGATGACAATGGTGATGTTGTGTTACCATCAACACAGAAAGAGCACACAGATGCTCCTAAATCCCACTATGCACAACCATAAGTGGATGAAAATCAATTGAATCCAGCAACAGAGCTTGTTTATGACAATGTAGCTTCCATTGGAGCATTCAGTGTTATGGTGAATCTATAAATTAAATTTGATGATGTTAACTTTTATGAAGACTAATTGGATAATGATGAATGGTTGCATATGATGCAAAAAAAGCATATTTTTGATAAATTGTTGTTTGGTGAGAAAATCCCACTTGTGTCTGAAAACTAAGACTTGCAAAACAACCCCTTTGCATGAATAGAGGTTAGTAAAGAAGTGGAAGCGACAGAGGCAGAGAAGGAAGCACAAGATTAGAAATATCTCATTGCAAAGTACAAAGAATAGAATAAATTTGGTTATACAAATGTTTTTAAACTTAACATTGATTTTGAATAAGCAGATGTTAGGACTATTCAGGAAAAAGTAATAAAATTTGAAGAATAATTAAGGTTACTTAAAGCATGTCTTGCAACACAATGTTTGAATGAAGTCGACATATGTAACCACCCATCCCACATTTACCCACTTTAACTAGCCTTCCATGGTAAACATGAGCGAAGGACTATGTTGAAATGGCACCAAGAAATGTCACCCAAAGGGGGCTTCTGATTTAATTTTCCCTTAACAAAATTGGAAGAGAAATTTTAATTTCATCTCATGAAAACTTTTAATAGTTAACCAAGTCACGAAGACTTAGTTAGCTTAGGAAATTTTAGTTGGAGGTCAGATAGGATGCATGTAGAATTCTCCCATGATTTTAGGGGGTCAAGTTACAGTTATTTATGAGTTGTAATTAGTTAACTCAATTAATTGAGTTAAAATCAGTTTAACTTGTTCTAACTAAGACATGAGCTAGTGATAGGTCCAGTGAATTAAATCTGATATAATTCACAAGTAGTGATCAATCATTTAATTGATAATTCGCTATAAATAGTTCTTGTGTGTCGGTTCTAAGGAAGGCCCAGTTGAGAGTGAGGTTAAAGGGAAGATAACTATCAGTTGTATAATTAGAAAATTGTACAAGTCATGTACAGAGTCATCAACAAGGCTTGGATGAATTTCGCAATAAATTCTTGGGTATTTCCTATTTAATAAGGAAAAAATTCCTCCAGGAAGGCGTGAGAAATATTGGTCAAACAGAGGATGAGAATTGGTTAAGTATTTGACTAATTTTTCCTAGATTGCAGTGAGGCAGTCAATAGAGTGTAGATATTTCTTATAGAGATAAAATCATTGTATTGTTTCATGGTATTGACTTTATAAAATATATAGATAGTAGGGTTTTGAAAATTTTCTTTCCCCAGATACATATTGTGTTGTGTGATTGATTATTTATTTCTCTTACTTATTATGTGATTATGTGATCGTATTTGGTTTCCAAAAATTGTAAAAGGATTCAATATTTTTTTTCTACATTACAAGGTCAGATTGAATCTTACTGATATAATTTCTACATGGTATTAGAGCACCAAGAATCACAATAGAATAAAAGAACCAAAGTTTGTTTTGAACAGGTACATCGAATTCACACATTTATTCTTTAGGACCCAACAATACATCAAGATGTATTTCAATGGCTTGAGACTCGAATATTCCCTTGAGGGAAATTCGAATACATAGCATGGAAGGAGAGGATGGAGGCAGTGCTTGAGGAAAATGGAAAATGGGCATTCATTGATAGTGATATTCCCCAACCTGTAACATCATATGCTCAATAACTTGTTGCATGGAAGAAGAATATAGCAAATGTGAGAAGGATCTTGTTAGAGGGAGCTCGACATCATATTTTCTCGAGTCTCCATGCGAAGATGACTCCATATGCTATGTGGAAGGCCTTGACATATCTGTTTCAGAATAGCAGCAACCAGGGGGAGATGGCACTAAAAGACAAGCTCAAAAATATCAATATGGAGAGCAGTGACACGATCCAAAAATACTTGACGAAGTTCACTAAATGTCGAGATGAGCTTGGAATTGTTGGGATAAAAATTTCCCAGGATGATTTGGTGAACCTATCTCTTTTAGGCCTTCCCAAGAGCTGTCATAGCTACTAGGACTTTGTTAATGATATGGATATGCTACCAGACTGGGAGCGATTGTGGTCCTACTTGGTACAAGAAGAGATTTGGGTGGACCACCGTAGATGGATCCTCATCAAAGAATGATGATTTGGATAATTGTGCCTTGGATGGAAAGGAGAAGAAATTGAAAGGGAAGGCATTGCATTACAAGTCAAAGTCCAGCAAGGCAAACAAGAAGTGAGACTTGTCAAAGGTCATATATTTTAACTGTCATGAGCATGGACACTGTTGGTGTCCAGATATGAATATAATTCAAACCTTTCTCCACATAAATTGTTAACCCGAGGGCGTTAGTTATTTCAAGGCTAACGGCAAAGTATATGCAGATACAAGTACATGACCTGTTGTAGATCATAGGTTTAATTCCACAACACATAGACCACTATAATAGCAATTAAATAAACTGCAGAAATTAAAGGGCATTCACAGCAATTAAGAATAAATTATAACAGCGGTAAATAAATCACAGTAAAATGCAACACTGAAAGAAAAAGAGAAAATGCAGCACCTGATCAGAAGAGTGGGCCCAACTCTCTGATCAGGGCTACGGTAAACTCACGATTTACAAAAGAAACAGTAAGATGTCATGCATTCAATTAATCAAACATGCTTATGTTACAAATTTTTCTCTTCTTTCTTAACCCTCTATGCCTTCTCCTATGTGTTCTATCCTCCCTGTTCTCTCTAATTTGGGCCCTTTAAATATACAAGCAACAAAGGAAAATAGATTGATTACAAAATTTCAATAATCAAGATGAGATCTGAAAGATCTTTCCATCATGATTATGTTGGCACAAGTCGAATATAGCAATTACAATTGGAGCAATTTTGGAAAGTGGCCACAACAGAACATCTGCAAATATGTCCTTAGAATAACCGTGCGTTTCTCTTAATCAAGACTGAATTTTGGAAAAATTCTCATTGAAAAACTAATGTGCTTCGTTTTTCACAAAACCCATGTTTTGGATTTTCAGGATTCTTCTCCATTTGCCCGAAACGTTCAACACAAAATTGTCTCTCGTTATTCCATCGAATTTCTAAGTTCGAATATTTAATTATCAGCTGAAGATCAAATCTGCAATCTGGAAGAGATATTGGAGGCTAAAATAGTGATATATGCTATAACGAATTCATTAATAAACCATCATTGGAAAAATCATGCATAATAATCATTAATTTATTAAATAAAGAAGAACAAGTATTATTTATCCAAAAGAGCATAAATAATTATGAAATGGAAATATATAATAAATTATGATAAATAATCTAATAAAAGAATATTAGAAATTGATGAAATGGATGTTAAGAAGTGATAATAATAGTAGAAATTAGAGGCCCAACATCTCTCCCAAACTGAACATGTTGCATGTCCTCATGCAACCCAATGCCTCTGTATTAACCAAGTTGTAATACAATAATCAAAATGCTCACCCCAGCTCATGATACTAATGGAAGAGAAGGCTTCTTCTTCAAATGCTTCCTTAAAATATTTTTCATGTATACTTTCAACCATATGTATACCAAGTTGCAACAAAGTATGATACAAGTAAATACAAACTTCATTACAGACCAAATTTTACTGAAATTTTGTAAGAAAATTTATACTATATTAATGCTTCTCCAATCCAAAAATCAAATCAATGCAACGAACAGATTTCAATATATCAGCAAAATGGTTTTAGGTAATAATGCATGATTTTTTTGGAATTAATAAATTGGTTTATCTTGAAAAATTTTGGGTTTAATGATACATTTGTTGTCCACAAATCAGAATAATCTAGTTGATAGTCTTAAGGATATACATAAATCAATTTAGGATTGTATACCTTAAATGAGGAAGAAATGAGAAATCATTCATTATGCATAGCAACCCTTCCACCAAACTGGAGAATTAGCATGCTCTCATGCTACACGAGAAAGGAAATTGGGGTGGTTTCTTCAATCATGGCTGAAATATTTGTTTGGTGTATAACAACATGGAATAAGGGAGATTTTGAGAATGAATAATGAGATCAATGGATGATAAAGAATATTGATGGCATGTTCATGATAATGAAAGTAACGCTCCCCCAAACTAAAATATTTTGTCTCTGAAAAATGTGAAGTGGTAAAGAAAGGGAAATAATGGTTGAAAAAGATGAGTGAATAATGCTCAATGGTTTTTCATGACATTCTCCTAAAATTTTAATAAATCAAAACCTTATGTTATTTTACCTCAAGTTTTACCTCAAAAAAAAAAAATTTGGAATGACATGTATGGATTAAAATTTCTTGAAGATGATGTAGGTTGAGTTGATGCTGAAAGTGATGCAGAAGGTGGAAGCCATGCATGTTGAAAAAAGTAATCAGAAAGTGTAATATTGTTTCCTTCCACCAAACTGATTAGTTTCCTTGTCATCTTTAAAAAAAAAAAAAAAAATCTCATGATTATCCTTAATCAGTAATTCATCACCTCAATTACCTCATTACATATAAAAGTGACATAATTCTATTATGAATGACATGTGATAATAATGGATAAGAAGGGAAAAGATGCATTCCCTATACCCATAAGCTTTGGTTGTCATGAACATAGAAATTATGAGAATTATTTATCTGAGTATTTGCTTCTCACGGTCTATCCAATTACATGGGATTAAAAATCAGAATCGGGCCTCTTAGTGGTGTTGTTAAGGTATGAATAAATGGTGATTGATTGGGCAAGCAACTATCTTTGGTTAAATGTATGGTACTTGTAGAATAAAGGAATTATAGATTAGATGATACAAAATTTCAAATATCAAATATCTTAAAAGTTTCATCCCTGACATGTAAAGTAAATATTTATAACTTAATAATAGATAGAAACCATAACCACCATCATCTAACAACTGATTAAATATTACCCCATGAACCATGAGTTCTGGAAAAAATTGTATATGCAACAGTTAGCTTAATTGGAAATTAGCTTTGAGAAAACAAGGTAACTAAGTATATTATAGTATTAAATTAACTTCTATACCATAGGCATAGCCACTGCTACTAGCAGGCGTCCGTAGCCTCGACAGGGATGCCTTTTTAACGCATTGAGATCCCAGTGTCCCATCTATTAGAAATAAGTTCTTAGTTGCAAAGAGACTTTCAATTTACTTAGATGTCAATTGAATATCATTGTTCTGGTGTGGTAACTAGTTAATAACAATGCCATTCACGAGAGCTAACAAAAGTGAAAAATTTGGCTCGTGATGAGACCTCTTGTCCTTCAGTTTTATGACCAAAGGCCATTATCGTGGCTTGGTGACTAGCATTGGTAATGTCACTTTATTAGGACCTATGATCATGGTAGGTCGACTCGTGATGAGACCTCTTATCCTCCAGTTGACCATTTATGTTTAAAATTCAACTATAGTTTTTGTTAATCAATAACCGATTACTTAATAGATGGGGTGGCAGATCAGCTCCTTAAGAGCTAGGGATGGCATAAAAAATTGCGTAGTAACTACTGTCAACTTTGATAGTTTTGCTTCTAAAAAAACAAATAACCTTAAAATGACTGTAGATAAATATATTCTTCATTGTTGAGATTGGGGTTGAGGAACAGTTCATTAGATAATGACAGAAAGATTTAAATACAATTTTGTGGTCATCATCATAAATTTTACAAGATCAGGGATTTGACAAATTAGGAAAGTTGAAAGTTTACATGATGAAATCATATTTTCATAATTATTCCCTAGAAATAAGATTATGTTTATAGATAAAAAAAGATAAATTGACTACCCAATCATTATGTCAAAGAGGGCCTAGACCATTAAAAATATTTCCCATTCACTGAAGAGAAAAACAAATCAGAAATACCTACATATGTTGAATTCAAAGTGAAAATTGGCCAACAACAATAGTTTTGACTAAGGTAACAACAACCATGACTTAGGTAATAACAGGGAAAGGGGAAAAATAACGATGTTAGGAAGGTGACATGAAGGAGGATTAGTCACTTTACAAAATAATGAGGAATTAAGAGTAAATCATTCCTGACAATACTTACCATAACAATCATCCTTATTAATAAATACGAGACCTCCCCCCAAGTAAAGTATGTCTGCCATCAGTCATAGTTGATCATTTCATAAGTAAAATACCAAATAAATCCACGGAGTCGGTCGAGGACGTACCTGGCGACTTACCTTGGCTGAGAAAAACCACTGGAGGAATAACATCACCAAGTACTTAGAAAAATATCACCATGAAGTAACATCACCAGAGGAGTAAAAACATAAGAGGAGTAACAACACTGGACTCTTAGAAAAATTTAGAAGGAGTTACAACATCCAATACCTAGAAAAAATTTCAGAGTAACAGCAGTGACAGATTCACAGCACTAACGGAGTAACATAGTGACAGATTCACAGCACTAATGGAGTAACAGCAGTGACGGATTCACAGCACTGGTGGAGTAACAACAGTGACGGATTCACAGCACCGACGAAGTAACAGCAGTGACAAACTCACAGCACTGGTGGAGTAACAGCAGTGACAGATTCACAGCACCGACGGAGTAAGAGCAGTGATGGATTCACAGCACTGGTGGAGTAACAGTAGTGACGAATTCACAGCACCGATGGAGTAACAACATCCGAAGTAACAATAGTGCAATTAACAGCATCCATAGTAACAAAAGTGCGAGTAACATCATCCGGAGTAACAATAGTACGAGTAACAACAGTGCGAGTAACAACATCCGGAGTAATAGCAATGCGAGTAACAACATCTGAAGTAACAACAGTGCGAGTATCAGCATCCAGAGTAACAGCAGTGCAAGTAACAGCATCTAGAGTAACAGTAGTACGAGTAACAGCAGTGTGAGTAACTTCATCTGGACTAACAGCAGTGCGAGTAACAGCATCCAGAGTAACAGCAGTGCGAGTAACAACATTTGGAGTAACAGCAGTGCGAGTAACATCATCCAGAGTAAAAGCAGTACGAGTAATAGCAGTGCGAGTAACAGTATCCAGAGTAACAACAATACGTGTAATAGTGTCCGAAGTAATAAAAGTGCAAGTAGCAGCATCCGGAGTAACAGCATCACTAGTAGCAGCATCGGGAGTAACAGCATCACGAAACTTAAGAACTCACTCCTTTTATTTTGAGAACAAAACAAAGAAAATGTGACTTTGAAGTAAACAATACCTGAAGAACAAAAACATCAAAAAAATCAGCAAATAAATGACTCTTTATTGAAAACCAATAAATAAATAAAAATCTTTAAGTTACAATGGTTATGATTTTTGTTGTAGCAATGTTGTTTGTGAATGGTGAATAAATGGAATTTTTTTATTTTTTATTTTTTGAAATGACTTGGATATTCAAATAGAAATCAATTCTCATTTCTCATGTTATAAATTTGTTGACTGATGAAAATTATTTCTGTTGTTGTCTTTGTGTGAGGAAACATCTTTGAAATTTTTTTTATTTCATTATCATTTCCTTCAAGAATCACTTGTTCATAAATTGACCTTATTTATTCTCCTTGGATCTCCAAAAAAAACGAGTGTCTACCTACAATAAAACATGAAATCATGGAAGAAGAGAGGTGATCAGACTCTCCTAATCCAAGAAATATGAAAAAAAAACAATTAGTTACTCTATAAAACAAATCGATGAAAAAAAATAACAAAGTAAAATTAATTTATTACCTGCGCGAGAGTGGTGGCCAACCATACTAACCAGCAGTGTTTCAATGATAACTTCTTGTTTTTAATTCGATTTGAGTGATTTCAAAGCCAAATGAAAGTGATTTCAGAGAGATTCCTCCAATAGAAACAGGTTTTAAAAATTCCATGAAATGGTATGTTAAATTTGCTTAGAACAACCTGCATAATAGAGTCATTTTCGATTTTCCAGCTCATACCAACAATTGATATTTCAAGTATAACTTTTTCATTTGATGACGGATTGAACCAATTCAAATTGGAGATTAAATCAGATTCATTTATGTATCTCCAATAGAAACATGTTTTGAAGACAAGGATAATTGATGGGTCAAATACGCTAGTGAACAACCGAGAAAACAGAGTTTCAAGAGTGTTGATTTACGATAAGTAGACAGTATTTTGGTCATAACTTCGTCATACGATATTGAAATAAAGTGATTCAAATTGTGTTATAAACTATATTCATAGGGTAATATACCATAGAAACAAGTTTCCAAAATCTAGTCATTTAAGCCTCCAAAAATGGACTGTCCTGACTGTTTTTCCATAATTTTCATCAAGCCCGCAAGCCATAAGATATGATAATTAATGAATTTTTCCAAGAAGGTGATCAAAATGAATATGAGTGTCTGTAGAAATTTTATTTTCAATATAATTCATCTACATACATAAATGAATTTGAATATTTATCACCAATGTTAAAATGTATTGCAACAGAAACAATTATTTTTACATATAAAGAAACTTATTTATTTATGTCTTTATTCATTCTATATTCTATACTACATTACACTACTTTGAAAAATAAAATATACTTACATATAGGAGTACCTCCAATGAAGCCATTTTCGAAATAAGGCTTCAAGTATGCACATACCCATAATTGAGAGGCGTATGTTAATAAATACACGGGTATGAGAGACCAACTTCCCTGTTAAGAATGGTGCCAAGAGTTTCTGAAGTGTGGAGTGATGTTGCAAGCAAACAACAAAATGAAACCAGCCTTCAATATAGTCTTCACTTCTCATATTTGTAACATCGTGAAGTTTCTTAACTGAGTTCCAGATTATGTTGATGCTTTCTTTCTTGACCTCATCCTCTGCCTTTTTGTTTAGATTTTTGTTCATAGAAATTGTGAAGAGGGTTAATCAAAGTAACAACAATCGCTAAGGACCCAGAGCAGGACAGATAGCTTCCTCCCCGGGATGAGAGAATAGATTCAAACATACAAGAAAAAGAAAAATTGAAATTCATGACCTTAAGCAGAGTAACCACATACCCTCCTCAGGACGAGAAGTTAGCCAAAAGAAAAAGAAATAAGGGCGAAAAACTGGAAACTACGCCCAGGACTTAGGGCAGGGTTACAAGATACCCTCCCCAAGATGAGGGATTAATTTTAATAAAAAAAAACAGAGCAAAGAAGAAAGAAAAATAGCTTGCTATGCTCAGGACTTGGAGCAGGGTAATAAATGTCTTCCCCAAGATGAGAGATCAATTCTACAGAAAAACAATAAAAAGCAAAAAATAAAAACATAAAGCACTTATGCTCAGGACTTCAATCAAGGCAATAAATCCCCTCCCCAAGATGAGAGATTGACCCTTAGATCTGTTGCAGATCCTGTTGTTGCACCTATTAGCCTTCCCTCGCAACGGCGCCAAAATGTTGGAGTCCGGATATGAACAAAATTCAAACCTTTCTCCACGTAAATTATCAACCTAAGGGTGTTACTTATTTCAAGACTAACAACAAAGTATATGCAGATACAAGTACATGAATTGTTGTAGATCACAGGTTTAATTCCACAACACATAGACCACTGTAATAGCAATTAAATAAACTGTATAAATCAAAGGGCATTCACATCAATTAATAATAAACTGTAACAGCAGTAAAGAAATCACAATAAAACGCAACACTGCAAGAAAAAGGGAAAACGCAGCACCTGATTAGAAGAGTGGGCCTAACTCTCTGATCAGGGTTGTGGTAAAGTCACAAATTACAAAAGAAACAGCAAGATGTTGTGCATTCAATTAATCGAACATGTTTTTGTTACAAAGCTGTCTCTTCTTGCTTAACCCTCTATGCCTTCTCCTATACGTTCTATCCTCCTTGTTCTCTCTAATTTGTGCCCTTTAAATATACAAGCAACAAAGGGAAATAGACTGATTACAAAATTTCAATAAGCAAGATGAGATCTGAAAGATCTTTCCATCATGATTCTATTGGCACATGTTGAATCTGGCAATTACAATTGGGGAAATTTTGGAAAATGGCCACAACAGAAAATCTGCAAATATGTCCTTCGAAGAACCCTTCATTTCTCTCAATCAAGATCGAATTTTAGAAAAATTCTCATTAGAAAACTAATTTGCTCCGTTCTACACAAAACCTATGTTTCAGATTTTCAAGATTCTTCTCCATTTGCCTGAAACATTCAATGCAAAATTGTCTCTTGTTATTCCAGCGAATTTCTGAGTTGGAATATTTAATTATCAGCTAAATATCAAATCTGCAATTTGGAAGAGATCTTGGAGGCTAAATAGTGAGTTATGTTATAATGAATTCATTAATAAACCATCATTGGAAAAATCATGCATAATAATCATTAATTTATTAAAATAAAGTAGAACAAGTAGTATTTATCCAAAAGAGCATAAATAATTATGAAATGGAAATATATAATAAATTATGATAAATAATGTGATAAAAGAACATTAGCAATGGATGAAATGGATGTTAAGAAGTGATAATAATAATACAAATTAGAGGTCCAATAGACGCTATGCCACAAATTTTCCACAAAAAAAGACCAACAAAAAACCATCAGGAAGATCATCAAGTGAAGCACTTACTTCACAGTTCGAATTGGATTTGACTCTCATCGCATTCACGGTCTCATCAGTGATGGGTTCTATGTGGTACTTGGATAGTGGAGTTTTTTCCCATATGACCGGCAAAAAAAATTCTTCAAAAGCTTGGAGGAGAAGGATCTTCAGATGCACATCGAGATGGGTGATGATGGGAGGTATAGCGCTATCAGTGTAGGTAAAATTACCTTTCATAGAGAGTCAAGTAATCCACTCACATTAAAATATGTCATGTATGTTCCTATTTTAAATAATGATTTGGTTTTTGTTTCTATGTTGTAAGCTCATGGCTATGATGTGATATTTTGTAAAGGGAAGGCGTTCCTTCATCACAAATCCACGAGATAGGTGAAAAGGATTTTCTTTTGAGTAAATAACCTCTACAAATTGGATATAGAAGATTGCGTTTCCTTGATCAAAAAAGCAGAGAAGGTGGAGGGTTGAGACATCGATGAGTTATGGCGCAGGATATTGGGCCATCTACACCATAGCACTTTGAGGATCATGCATCAAATTTTTACAGGACTTCTAAAGGGTGCACCTAAATAGAGAGATACATACAAAGGGTGTACAATGGGGAAGTATATAAAAGCCACATTTCATGGTAAGAAAAGTCGATCCAATTTGACCCTTGAGAGAGTTTACTCAGACGTGTGTGGACCATTCTCGACAACTTCCACAAAAAAAACAAAGGCATTATGTGATTTTTGTTGATGATTTTTCAATAAAGTGTTCGATTTTCTTCATGCAGAAGAAATATCAGGAATTGTCCAAGTTTTGTGAGTTGAAGGCACTTTTCAAGAAATATACAAGGAATAAGGTGAAGGATTTGAGGAGCTATAATGGTTGAGAATAAATCTCTAACGAATTCAAGAAATTTTGTGTCTAAGAAGGAATTTGAAGAGAATTGATAACACCTCATAACCCACAACATAATGGGGTTACAAAAAGAAAGAACATAAGTATTGTGGAAGAAACACGAGCTATGTTGCATGATATGGGCCTATCGTTTCATCTGTGGGGGAAAGCATGCAATACAACTGTATTTGTGCAGAACAAAAGTCCTCATCGGATACTTGGGATGAGTACATGAGAGGAGGATTTTTTAGGTAAGAGACTAGATGTGTCATATTTTAAAATTTTTGGTTCATCTGTTTATTTCCATGTAACCAAAGATGCCAGGAAGAAGCTAGATCCAACAATAAAGTTGGGCATATTTTTGGGGTACATTCATTAATCTCACAACTATCGGGTGTACTTGCTAGAACACAAGATGAAAGTGGTCAGAAGAGATGTGAAATTCGATGAAGAAAAATCCATGTGATTGTCCCTTGAGAGGGAGCTTGAATTGCATGCAGCTGAGGAGCTCTTGGCTCCAAAATAAGAACCTTGGGATGTGTAGCAGCTACAAGAAGAGGAACAGAGAATGGTATAAATCACTCATGTAGATCCATCAACCATAGATGGAAGGAAGTGCACTAGATAGGCTAACAGATTTTTGCTAGATGTGAGAGGCAATCTGGGAACACCCACATCAAAACGCATGCAAAGAAGGCCCTTAGAGCAGTACACTTGATACATGGATCTTATGATCGAAGGTATTGATATATAATCATCCTCTTTCGAGGAAGTAGTGCAGTAGGCAGTGTGGGTTGATTCCATGGTTGAAGAGTATGACTGCATTATTATAAATAGTGCATGGGAAGTTGTCACAAGACCACTGGGGAAGTTAGTTGTACGATCCAAGTGTGTCTACAAGGTGAAGCAAGAAGCATATGGGGGTGTGAAGAAGCACAAAGACATATTTGTGGCTAGAGGGTTCTCGCAGGTGGAAGGGATTGACTATGATGAGAATTTTGCACTAGTCGCAAGGTACTCATCTATCTGATCCATCCTTTCACTCTCAATGCAGATCGGATGGCCGATACATAATATGGATGTAAATACAACATTTCTCAATGGATTTATTGAGGAAGAGGTGTACATTTAGCAGCTGGAAGGTTTTGATACCTTAGAGAGGGAGTCACATGTTTGCATACTCAAGAGAGCATTGTGTGGGATGAAGCAAGCACCTCATGCTCGGTACACCAGTATCAATAGCTATTTCACCAGGTTAGGCTTCACCAAGAGTAAAGTGGATGCAAAAATATATCAGAATGTGGTGTATAGTAATATTTTTATTAGTGTAATTTATGTCGATGATCTGATACCGACAGGTGATGAGCAACTCATAAAGTCTTGCAAAGACAATCTTGCAAGATAATTTGAGATGAAGGACATGGGGCTCTTGCACTATTTCTTGGGATTGGAAATATGGAAAAGATATGGGGAGCTATTTTTATCTCAGGGAAAGTATGCTAATGAGATCCTCAGGAAGTTCCACATGGAGGGTAGAAAACCCATGGAGACTCCTCTAGGAGGAAATTGAAGGAAGGAGGATGCTACTTCAATCGAAGTAGTGGATGCTACTGTTTACAGGAATTTTTTGGGTTCACTCATATATTTGGTGAACACATGACCATACATATGCTACGCAGTTAACCAAGTTAGTCAATCTATGGTTAATCCTACCAAGCTCTTTTGGAAGGTAGACAATCATGTGTTTAGATACCTTAGAGGCACTACAGAGTATGGATTATGGTACAGAGAGACAAAGGGAGTGAAGCTTCAAGGCTTCACTGATGAAAATTGGGTAGGGATTCCATCTAATAGAAAGAGAACATCAGGGGGCATCTTCATCATAGGATCAACAACAATTTCCTAGTACAGTAGGAAACAGAGATCAGTTGCACTCAATTCAGCAGAGGAAGAATATATGGCGGCCACTCAGGCAGCATGTGAGGCCATCTGGATGAGGAAGATACATGTTGGTTTATTTGGTTGAAATATGGATCTGATGGTGATACATTATGATAACCAGAGCTGCATAAACTCTCGGTTAATCCAATTTTTCATGACATTTCCAAGCATATTGATATATGGTATCATTGTCTTAGATATTGTGTGCAGAGGAGGATTATGTCATTAGAGTACATTCCCACAGAGGAGCGGGATGCAGACATATTGATGAAGGCAATCGCAAGAAGAAAAATTGAATTCCACATAAACAGGATAGGGGTAGCAGATAATTCCTTTCTTTTTGAGAGGGAGTGTTTAAATGGAACCAATAAATGGCACCCAAAGGGGGCTTCTGATTTAATTTTCCCTTAATTTAATTGGAAAATAAATTGTAATTTCATCTCATGACATCTTATATTACTTAACTGAGTCAGGAATACTTATTTAGCTTAGGAAATTTGAGTTGGAGGCTAGAGATGAGGCATGTAGAGTTATCCCATGATTTTACAAGGTCCAATTACAGTTATTTGTAAGTTGTAATTAGTTAACTCAATTAGTTAAAATTAGTTTAACTAGTTCTAACTAAGATATGAGCTAGTGATAGGTCCAGTGAATTAAATCTGATTTAATTCACAAGTAGTGATCATTCAATTAACTGATAATTCACTATAAATAGTTGTTGCATGTCAGTTCTAAGGAAGGCCCAATTGAGATGAGTTTAAAGGGAAGATAAATATCAATTGTATAATTATAAAATTGTACAGGTCATGTAAAGATTCATCAGGAATCCTTGGATGAATTTAGAAATAAATTCTTGAGAATTTCCTATTTAATAGCGTGATAATTCCTCCAGGAATTCTTGAGCAAGGCTGGTCAAAAAGAGGCTGAGAATTGGTCAAGTATTTGACTGATTTTTCCTAGATTAGAGTGAGACAAACAGCAAAGTGCAGATATTTCTCAGAGAGAGAAACTAATTATATCGGTTTCGTGGTTAAATTTATACAATATACAAATATCGGGGTTTTGAGCAATTTCTTTCCTTAGATATATCTTGTGTTGTTTAATTTATTATTTCTTTCTCTTACTTGTTATGTGATTGTGCAATCATATTTGGTTTCTGTAAGTTGTAGAAGGATTGAGTATTTTGTTTTAGTATATTACAACATCAGATTGAATCCTGTTGATATAATTTCTATAGGATACTTGACATGACCCGAACTCCTAGGTCCCATTAAGGAAGTCGGGCCAACTGCTGACAACAAACTGACCTTTCACAACAACTTAAAGGGAAAAAAAGTAACTCAAGGGATGAGAAACCATCACAGGTGGCCAAAACCTCAGTTGGACCCCTCCTTATTTTCCCTAGGCCTTCAACCACACGCACATCAAGGCATCCATGGAGTTGGAAGCCTCCAAATACATGCACAATCTTGCATCTATGCAATTTTAACCCAAAATTTCCAGTTAGGAGCATGTGATCCTGTATTTTGAGCCTAAATTATAGTTCGACCTCCAGAACACTACCCATAACTTCTTGTAACTTATCAGATGCATAAATGACATAACAGCAAGGCTAAAAAATCAAAATTGAATCAGCTACCTGACCTAATCAGGCCTAACCATGACATTTATTTCGTCAAACATATTGAGAAGATGTAATCTACATATTATGACTGCATATATGAACATAGGGGTATAATAATTATCGAAGAATAATCAAGAAGGTCTAATTTTCTCTCATAATAGTTACAATAACATATGTTATCTCATGCATTCATTATCCATTCATCAACTAATCAAAACATGTAAAGAGTCATAGATAGAGCTTGTTATGGAAACATGCTTATAAAGAACATATAACCATAATAATAGCCATAATAGAACAACCATAAAAACGAAATAACAAATATTATAAATACTCATGAAATACAAGAGGAAAATATCTCTTATTATCATATAAAAAATCCAACCAAGTCAGGTACTTCCACGTACCACCCGACCATAGATTGAGTTGAACCAAATATTTATTTCATCCAATCACCCCTATGCCATATTCCAAGCATGAATGTGGGGCTCAAGACAAAAAAACATGGGCTTCATGGATATTAAACCACCTCCATCCTCAGGATTTACCATAATCCAGCTAAAATCGGTCAAGGGATCACTAGGCCCAAAATAAGAACATAAACAACCAGGGTTATCTGGAGATTAAACCACCTCCACCCTTAGGATTTACCGCAATCCCACCAAAAGAAGTCAAGGGATTACTAGTCCCAAAAAAAGCTTGGATTCTTTAGAATTTATTCACCAATACCCTGAGGTATTTTTCTTTCTCCAACCTTAGGATTTAATGGAATCCCATCAAAACTGGTCAAGGTATTCCTAGCCCCTCGAGAATTTTCTTGATACCAACTCACCCAATTCTAAAACCTTCTAGCAATCTCAAGCTCAACCGAAGGAAAGAACCCCATCATACCATGGCTATCCGGGAATAGTAAGGCAAGGTTGAAACCACTGTTACACCTGGAAAACCCATGCCAATGACATCAAGAAAACAAAAATATGCTCATGCATGTACCATGCATTAAAAAAATAGCTAGGAAATCACACATGCAACCTGTTACCTGCACGTATTCATGATAAATTATCTTGATATACCTTTTCCTTAATTGTACCTTTCTTTCCTTTCCTTCCTTGTCCTTCCTTTTCCTTCCTTTCTCTAATTCTAGAGTGCTCCAAGAATGATCTAAGTGTGTAAGAGTATGAGAGAATAAAGAGAATAGAGAGAGAGCTCTAAAACTGAACTAACAAAAATAGAGTGACAAAAGTTGTGAACTGATCCTCAAAAGCCTTTGTATCATTGAGGCCTCTATTTTCTTCAATTTCCTCTATTTTTCCTTCAATTTCCCTCTCATGCAAACATATGACCTTTCATTTCCCTTTTCTCCTATTTTCCTTTATTTTCATAAATAAAATGTAAATTAATGGCTCTTTGCCTTTACCAATTCCTTTTCCAATTTCCTTAGCAATTAACAAATCGAAATGAGACCCACTAGGATGTTTTTCCCAAAATTCAGGTTGGAATACATGTTCCATGACCTTGGTCTTATTTTTCCTTTATTAACTTTATTACATCAAATTTTAAACCGGGTTTGTTACAAAACCCTCCCCCTAAGGGGAACACCGTCCTCGGTGTTCTAAGACACCTATGACCAACGAGCCACTGAAAATAAAACATATTGCTTATGGAGCTTTATAACACAACTTGTTTCATTATTTACAATGACATCCTGCTAAAAACATGATAATCATATCATTTATTGGAGCTTTACAATGCACCTCATCATGGTATTTAAAATAAAAACCACATATACTTATGCACATTTGCTTCAACCAAAAAATAACCATATTGTTAATGGAGCTTTATAAATCCATCTTGATCTAATATTCATAATAGTATACACATATATACATATGTACAATTTCTTTAATGAACAAATAAAAGTATATGGTGCCCACATTAGTCAACAAGGGAATCCAAAGGCTCATGCATCCACCATCGAAGTAATATCAAGATTTAAATCCTTCCCAGGAAGTCCAGAATCCACTACCAAAGTCAAACCTGCATCCAATTTCCAGCGTTATGATCCTTGCACTATCTATTCCTTTAGTGAAGATTTACTGCCTCATTGTTCCAGGGCACACTCACAATGTGCATCTGATTCCATATGGAAATGCTAATGACCAAAACAATTCCATCTCCCGACGTTCTCTACTACATAGTCCCTCGGGAAATATGGTTACTCTCTTCCGTGTAGTCACTCACCTTCTGAGTTCCCTGGCATCCCCTTTCCCATTCGATCCATCCCTTGTAAATTTCTCCTCGCATGAGAAGGTCAAAAAATCAAGGCATATATCCACCTAAAACATATCATAATAGTCATATCATGCTCATATAAATCAATCAACACTATTGAGTACCAGTGTCCAACAATGGCCCTACTCATGAATTCTTTACTAACATATTGTTGCATGTTCCAATTCCTTTTTTGATATTGTTAATTCTTGCAGTCAGTTTCAACCACCCCAAACAAGGAATTTCCCTCCTTTCCTGTATCAGGCACATAGTTGTCATTAGACTCAAAAAGGAATTGAAATAAATTCAAATCATACCTCGTTGATGCCTTGCCAATAAGGTACACCTACAATTTTGTTTACTTCATATAATAACAATTCAAACTATCTCTTTAACCAAATTATCATGTATAAACATATCACGTCTGGTTAGCTCAAAGTGCAACCATCATAAATCAAATTCATAGATCACATGCAACCATCATAAATAAGAATCATAAATCACATGCATAATAAAAAACTGAAATAAAATATTGATACTTGTATTTCAATTGGTTCTTTTCTTTAGCATTTTTTCTTTGTCCTTTCCATACACACATTGAATCAGTTGCCAAACCCAACAAGAACCCAATTCCTTTTTTTCTCTTGACCATGTATACACATTTGTTTGGTTTTTCAAACCCGACAAGCACTCATTTTCTTCTCTTCACTTCAAGAACCAAGGGAATCTGGAGACTAAACCACCTCCTCCCTCAATATCAGTAACAAGGGAATCTAGAGACCAAACCGCCTCAACCCTCAATATTATCAACAAGGGCATCCAAAGACTAAACTGCCTCAACCCTCAATATCAGCAACAAGGGAATCTAAATACTTAACCACCTCAACCCTTAATATTAGCAACATGGGCTCAAACAGTCCCATACCTACTTGTCCCATCACATTGTACAACACATACACAGACACAGTGTACAATAGAACACATACACCTATACCCTATGTACAACATGACACATACACCTACACCCAATGTACAACCCAATACATACACCTACACCTAGTCTAAAACATTACACATATACGTACACACCATATAATACCACGAATATGCATGTAGTGACACAACGACTACACAATACCCCTAACAGAGTACCCTATATACACAACACGACATTTATGGCACATGCACATTACCACATGTACAAAACACCACTTGCACAATGTGTACACAATAACACATGCACATAGCACCACCTACACAACGTGTACACAACACCACATGTACATAGAATGACCTACACAATGTGTACACAGCGCCACATTTACATAGCACCACCTACACGATGTGTACACAACACCACATGCACACGTCACCTCATGTAAAACATGCACACAACACCATATGTACACATCATCACATATACAACATGTAGACATCACTGCATATAAATCATTTACATAGCACCATATTTACACAACATTGCATATAAAAAATGTACATAGCACCATATGTACAAAACACCACTTATGCGACATGTACACATTACCAGTACTACACATCTGGAGACCACACTGTCTGTAACCAGCAACCTACTTTTATCCATGCTTGTCACAGATTGCACTGCTTTCATTTCGTTGATGTATCCTACATCATTACCTATAATAGCATAAATGTATTCATAGTACAAGCACATAATATCACTTCATATCCACATGATACTAACATCATATATATGTCAGGGCTACTCTTCTCACTTGATTCCTCGTAAGACGAGAAACCTATTCATGCCATTCACCTACATAATAGTAATTCTTCCACAATCATGATCCCTTATGACCCTATCAAACAATGGCATACATACATACATATATATTCATATACATACATCAACTTAAATCCCCGATGACCCTATCGGACAATGAAATACATACATACATATATATACATATATACACATAAGCATAATAATGATCACAACATAATTACCAGATATCATAAGATCGAGGTTAAGAGAACTCCCTTTATCCATGCACAACATCCACAACATTGAGAACAACAACTCCCAACATAGTTAAGGCATATTATGCCTCAAATCCATTCTCCTTACCATTCATGTTACCTTTCTCATGATTTTTCTTGCACCCTTCATATATCCTAATGGACCCAACCAATTGAACCGGTTATCATATTCTTGCCTTCAACTGTCATTTACTCATGCATCGAGATTCATCTAGGTCTTACATTACCTGTTGGGTTTCATTTAGATCCCCGCGAGATCCATTAACTTTCCTTCTTCCCAAACCAATTCCAAATACCCCAAAAACATAAATAGAAAAAACAAGAAACAACCAAGAAGAAAACCATGAAAATAAATAGAAAGACAACACCACAAACAAAGTGGCATATCCATGCACTAGGCATAATCAAAACCAAAAATCAAGTGCAACAGATCACAAAATACCGAAGGAACAAAACTAGCAACAGACACCATGCCTCAATCCCCATGGTTCCCCAATGCTTCAAAGGGAAATCTAAACGCGAACCTTCTTCAAGATTCCATGGAAGACTCTTTTCCTTGCAATTCCCTTCATTATACTATCATAAACACACAATTGCCAGTGTATAAATAAATATAAAAATACATTGATTATCTTACCTTGTTGTACCTAATGTTATCACTCTAGTAATACTAAAGTTGTGAGATTTTTGGTTTTTAGTCAAAGAATACTAGAGGTAACCACATACCAACTTTTAAAATCTAGGATCTAGCCTTCCTAAGATTCAGAGAGGGCTCTCTCTATAAATTTTAACTTTGTTTTGATTTGTAAACATTAGGCTAGTTATGAAAGTGCAGCTTTGGTTTAGTTTTGGTAGATTTGGTGGGAAAAATCACTTGAAAGTGATGGATAGTGGGAGATATATTTGTCCATTGGGCTATGGAGTCAAAATCAAATAAACAGAACTAGGATCAAGGCCAAAAGGTCAAATTTTTCAGGGCAAGATAGATAACCCTTGAAGATCTTGGAAATTTGTTTTAATGGGGTGGTATGATCGGGATAAAGGGAAATTAAAGATCTTTTGATCTGGAAAAGGAAGTAGTAGGAAGAGGTCAAATGAGAGAGGGAGAAATTAAGGGTTCCCTACACTAGAAATCAGAGGAAAACATATAAATGATAACTAGTTAAAAACAGGGTGCTCTTAACATATCATGTAGTAATACTCCTAGTTATTCATTTAGATTCAGAAAAAACATAGATGAATGCATGTAACAAAGAAAGATAAAAATGACAAGTAAGGAAATACTTCACTCCAAATAGCTCATCACAGGAATCCTGAAGTATGATGCCAATTAGTTTGATCCAGCCTGCTACTCGAAATTTAAATCACAAAAGCTTTCAAGTCCAACAAAAATGACTATAACAATCTCCAGCAATTTTGTTCCACACAAAACACTTCTAAAGATGAAGTATTTATACATATTTCTTTACAAAATATCCTAGAAAACTTCTAGGAATTATCTTAGGAAAATCAAATATCTTTACAACAATAATAGAGGCAACTGCTTAACAAATCAGCAAGTTATCCTATTTATCCAAAAGAAATAGAAACTATTTTAAGGATAAGAAGCAGGTGGCTGCCTTGGTGTCCTCCTTGTTGGCTCTTAGATATTTTTTGGAATCTGATCTACCTTGTCTAATACACTTTCTCTGATTACCTTTATTCACTGACACTCTTTAACCATAATAAAAACTGTTTACTGCTGAAAAATTGTGTTTTGACTGTAAATCAGAAAACAATTTTCTTCTTCTTTAATATGTTTGTTATTCATCCTTCATAACAAATCTGTGAGTGACTGCCAATTCTCATCTTTAGGAATTTGTATATTCTTTGATCTTCTGAAGTTTTCATCAGCTTCAGTGTATCTGGAAAAGGTTGGCTTGATGAAAAACAAGTGTTTTATCTCATGTTGCAAGTAGAATAAGTCTTAAAAACTCTTGAGTAACACTTTTCCACTTGGAATGCCTTGACCTGATGGTTTATTTACCTGTTATTTTGCAAACTCTATAATATTCTTATCGTATTCATTCTGAGGCATCAATATATCATTAATGACCATAATGTCAAGCCGTCCTTTTTGCCTCAAATTTTTAAATTTAACCATAAACTTGGTTATGGCAGTATTCATACTTTCACACTTTTCTTCAAGTTTCCTCATCAGATTCTTCTTTGCAGTAACTTTCCTAATTTCTAGGATAGTTTCAGTTTTGTCTGTAATCTTGAGTTCCTCTAACTCCTACCTATTTTTGTTGTTAAGGAAGGTGATTAGCCTTAAAGCTTGCTCTAGTTTGTCAGCCAGTTCATTTTGAGTCTTTTGAATTTCTTCTTGTGCTTTTAGTAATAACTCTCTTTGCTCAAAAATTACCTGAATTGAAGGTTACACATCATGGATGGCTTCAATGACATTGTTCCAAAGGTGATTTTTGATGTATGATATTTTCTCCTTTAATGTAAATTATTTCTGAAATTTCTTCAACTCTTCATTCAGTCTGATGGCATTTTTTTCATGTGTCTTTGCACTTATCTGAGCTAATTTATTTGACTTCTCAAGATTTTCTACCATCTTTGTCAACTTGTTAATCTCATTTGTCTTTAAAAGCATTTCTTCCATTGCTTTCACTATTTTACTGGCTTCATCTATATGTTGAATTGATGTTGTAGATGATTCAGTAGCTGAGGTTGTGGAAGAATTTACTGGCATTGCAGTGGCCACTGGTTCTTTGGGTTCCAACTCTTCAACTAGAGTTGAAGGCACTGTTGTAGTGATTACAGGAATAATTGTAGGAATCTAAGGTTCTTTCACTGTTTCCTTTTCATGGACAAGTTTGTCCATCTGAATCTCCATCTCCTTAATTTGAGTTGTCAACTGCAAAATCAAGTTCATCATGTCATCTTTTTCTTTTTTCCCTTTTATTATTTATTTTGTTTGAGGGTGTTCACTTTGAGGAAGTTTGACCAGTTTCCTCAAAGCTGTTATGTCTTCATTCTTCTTTTTTACCAATAACTCTGTTGCTTTGATATTAGCAGGGTCATATCCCACCTGTAAAACTAGTTCTTCTAAGCCTTTAGCCCTTAGATCCTTGACATACAATGAAGCTTTTTCCATCTTCATCTGATCTTGCATGTTGGATATGGTGTTTTGTAGCTTTTGTGCACTCATGGCTTTAGTTGTGACAGTGGAGTAAAGCATCTCTGAATTCTTCCTATGGAACTCAATCTGATCAAGAGCATGGATCTTATCTGTCTGGACTTCCAAATCAACTTTCTTATAATCTGCCACTATCTTTGTATATTTGACTGTGGGCTGCAACACTGACATTATTAACTTTTTATTTGAATAATAAAATGCGGAAAGGATCATGTTTTTCACACTAGGAGTCTGTTTGAGATATTGAGAATAAATATTATTTGTTATCTCCTCATTCTTCAGCTTGATTTGTTTATATTTCTCTTTGATGTATAAGTCTTTATCCTCAGATGCCTGTGATGAAGAGGCTTCCATGCTTTTGTGTCTTTCCACCAATTGTGTATCTTCATTATTAACTTGTCCTTCATTCTGATTCTTAATAGATGGCTCATTGATAATCACAGTAGCAACATCTGTTTATGGCCCTTTGGTGTTTGTATCTATGAGCTCTATTTATTCCACATTAATTGTAACATTTCCTTTACTTGTTGAATCTAACTTGGGCATTTTGTTATATATGAGCTTGAAATTGGTTTTAGTTGTGGTTTCTTCCACATAGGCTCCTTATTCCCTTACTCTTTTAGTGGACTTCTCTGGCTGATTTGCAGTCTCCAAAGTATGACTAGTATAACTTTTGTCTACTGCATATGCTAAGATGTTTTTAGTCCACTCAATCTGATTTCCAAATTTTTCTATCTCTGGTTTTTCTTCATGGATGAAGGGTATTAACTTGCATTTAACCCTCAGCTTACTCAAGATCCATTGTGGATCATAATTCCAAGAAAAACTTTATTTGAATTTGAATTCCAATAACTGATTTGATGCTTCTTTCTCTGCATCTATGTGATTGCAGATGAATGGCCCTATCTGATTCTTTAGTTTGAATTGAGTTTTCTTCTTGGCTGCCATAAAATTTATGGAATCAAATTTTAGGATCTGCCGGATATACTCCAAGGAAAAGATCCTCATTGAAGGATGTTTGGGTAACTTGTAAGGTAACAAGTTTGACCCAAAGAATCTTATCTCAGTATGCTTCTCATATAAATACTAGTCACCAACCTTTCTCTGCTCTGACAACTGCAATATCTTTTTCATTTCTTCATTTATCCTAGGCTGCTCTATCTTTTTCAACATTGTGATAACTAGATGTATAAAAAACTATAAAATTTTTGAATAAGTGAACTCTGTACTTTCTTTTCTGAGAAAAGATGTCCAAAAAATGACAGATAGAGGATTTCCCTCTATGTCAACCTTTTGGAGAGTGACTAAAAAAGTATCTGATTGAAAGTATAAAAAAATATGGAATAGGAAGGAAGTATATTTGAATACTCCTTCAATTGGAAAATTGATCAATTGGTAATGAATATTATCTGCAATGAAACCAGCATAGTCAAATATTACTGATCGGGGTTGCCCTAGGGAGAAAGTGGATAAGAACCCTAAGATGGACTCATTTGTGTGTTCATCAGTAAAATATCTAAGGATGGAGGGAAGCATGGAAATCACATTTCTTGAACCTTCTGGGAATTTAGCAGTAGAATATGGGGGATTCATCTTAGGAATTTCTACATGTGAAGGCATGAATGTTTGGAAAATCATGAATCTCTTGGGAAAATCTAGGCCAATATATAGCTTGGTGAGGGCCTCTATGGATAAATGGATTGCTTGGGGTTAGGCTGAAGCTGTAGCATCTGGTTAATTGATTCAAAAGTAATAGTAAAATTACTTCTTTATTGGCATTTACAATGGCTCTTTGCTCAGGTACATAACATTGTTGACTTAACCTAATGACTTCCTAGCATGGGTAGGTTAATGGGACAACATACTTAGGCAAATGGGATTCCCAAATATGGATTTCTTCTTGATCATCTAAGGACTTCTCATAACACCAATTATGAATATCAAGCAGGTTAAACTCAACAATGGGATCTGCTATTTTATAATCAGTATCAGTTAATGGGATGTGATCAATATCAACAACAGGTGTTTGAAGAGGATTTACCACTATGGCAGTCTTAGAAGTTATAGCAGGGGTAGGTTTAGGTACTTTGGAACCTTCAGGCTTGCTTGTACTCTGCTTCTTAGGCATTTTGGCTACTTTCTGCAAGTTTAGAAAGTTTATAGGAGTATTTTACTTTAGTAGAGGATTTCTTGGATAAATTTGGAAAAGTATAGAGTTTTCTTTGGGCTTTCTTTCCAATTAGGTCTGTGAAAGAGGTTTACAGGCTTTTGATTGGGTTAAAACAAGAAACAAGGGTTTCTTGAGTATTTTAATGGGAAATTGGGCTAAAAACTCTTTTGAAAAGGGTTACAGAGGCTTAGGATACCTTTAGAGGTTTTATAGTTTGATTTAAGGCCTGGAATAGTTCATCAAACTGAGAAAAACTCACAAATTTCTTCAAAACATGATGCGCAACAGAGAAACAGGGTTTTTGGAAAAAATTTGACAAGGTCTGCAATGTTTTGAATCAATTTTTAAATTCTAAGTGTGTTTTAGTTCTTTGAATTGTCTTTTAACTTGATTGCTGGTTAAAATTTCAGAAAAATACCTTTTGTATCCAGTTATTGAACTTCGGAAGATGTTTCTAAGGTTTTCAATGAAACACAACTCCTGTAGATTTTATGGAGCAATGTACAACTCTTTAGCAATATTCAAAGGTCACAGGGTTAATCTTTACGGACTTTTGGTATGAAAATGGTGGGAAAATGGCTGAAAAAGGATGTTTTTTACAGTCGGGAAGGCTTGCACAGAGCTTAGGTTAATGCGTAGAAAAGGTAAGGAATGAATTACATTTCCAATGTTTTGTTATGCATTTTGGGGCTATTTGGAAATGCCATTTAATTGCAGTCACATCGGGCAGGAATGGCAGTTTTGGACCTCAAAGGACTGAAACAATCAGTGGTTATCACGCGGAATTACGGCGGTAAGCGGTTTTGGCTTGAACCCACGTGATCCAATAAGTAAAGGGCACGTGGAGGAGAGATAGAATTGTGAAACCACCCATTTCGCATAGATTTGGAGCTTGGGTGATCACGCAAATTTTCTACGCGATATTGTGTTTTAGCTGTCGGATCTGAGCTTTGAATGTGAACAGTCCAAATTGGTTTGGGAGTTGCATTGGAATGGGAGTGGGGTCGGGGTCGATTATATGTGGTGGGGTTGGTTTAAAAATTTTATAAATATACGTTTAATCAGAGTTTTAAAACCTTGGGTTATATTATATGATTAGGCAGGATAAGAGTTATATGTTAATTTAAACAGTTAGCCAATGTTTAAATTGCACATATGGGCATGGGTATTTTTATTATATAGTTTCTAACTTTTAACAGTTGTTTAAAAACTATAGGGGTTGGGATATTTATATTATAGATATGTTAAAACCAATGGGATGGGCGGGGATAATATTTCACGCATGGGGAATTAAAAACATTGGTTTAACGTAAAATAATGGGTTAAGGGGGTTATTTTAAATATAAGGGAATTAATAACATATGGGTAGGTGTAGTTATGGATTTAATACAATAATTTAGGTCTTAATATGAAAAAGGGTAGTGAAATGGAAACAAAACACATTTTAATCTCTAAGTAAAGTGTAAATCATAGACAAAATAAAGCATTGTTGCCTTTTAATATTATTTCAATTATACTTAGGATAAATGCATTTTGAGAATTTTATGAATGATTTTGAAAGGGAATGAAGTAAATTATTTAGGATTTTATTTTTACTAAGTAAAAAATGGGTTTTACTTAGGAAAAAGGGATTATGATTTATGAATGAAGGTTTAAATGCTGATGAATGTGGATTTAAAGTAAGAATTCAATATTTCTAACTCACCAGTCATCGAGCCTTGTATTCGGTCCCAACAAAAGTCAGAGAAATGCTCTAAGACTTTTTGACTGATAGTTTAGAATAATGAATGTTTGTAAAGGAGGGGAAATTACTGATTTTACCCAATGATGCTTTATTACATGATTTCTCAACTGCTTTATACCTAGCCATCTTTATTTCTAACATTTTTTCTTCATCTTTATAGGTGCATTTAGGCTTGCAACCTTAAAACATTTTTCTTTCAAAGCATAAAAATATCTAATTCTACCTTATTTCCTCTGAGGGCTTAGATTAAACTGTTGAGCTCCTTATTATTCTCTACCTATCTACTGATTTTTCAAGTTTAAACTATCTGGAAAATCTTTATTCTCTACCTAAAACATGAAATTGAAAGCATGAAAAGTCAAGATTAAACTATTTAACTGATCATGGATTATGGCATTTATTGACACTCTGCACATAATCATTATTCTTGCAGTAAAGTAAAAGTAGTGGCATTTGGGCTTGCTCACTTTTAGATCTTATTTTATCTCTTTTTTCTTTCGGGGTCTATATTTTTCTAAGTCCTTTAATCTTTCTTTTAGGACTTTTTACCCTCTTTTTGGCTTTTTATTATTTTTTCATTTTTTCAAAATATGGGAAAACAACTTGCAGAAAGCAAGGTATGTACATATTTACAAGAATTATCAAAGTCAATTCAAAAATTATGAACCCTATTATTATAGGACCCTAACAGTGGCTCCACTTGTGGATGGCATTTCCTGGTGAAATGTCAAGAACTTTAAGACTAGTAGCCTTAGGAATTTGACTATGATGACCCTGTAAATGTATTCTGATGTCTACAATTTATTCATACTTATGATATTTACCTCTCAAAGCTTAGGGCCTTCTCTCCGGGCTTCAAATTTGTTAGGGAAACATCCAATCCAATCTAAAATATGCAATGTGTATGTACAATGATCAAAGTGAATACAAATTAACTATCTGTTAACTCAGGAGAATAGTAGTGCTTTACCATTATGCCATTTACTGGTCCTTCTTAAAGATCTTTTCCATCCATTTCTTTCAAAAAGAAAGCATTATTACCTCTATATCCATAAATCTCATAAGGTCCTTTCCATAGAAAATCAAATTTTCCATGTTTACCTTTGTCTTCTCTTCTGGCATCCCACTTTAAGACTTTATCTCCAATGTAGAAATCATCCTCTTTACTCTTTTTATCAAAACTTTTATTGATATTATCCTGGATGACTTAAGATTTGATATAAACTTCTTCTCTTGTTTGTTGCAAGTGAATAGTTTGATTGATTCTTCTTTGAATGTCATTTTTTTCCACTTGTAACTCTCGGATAATTTTCATCACTAGTACACCTAACGAGGATGGAAAAACAACATCCATTCCATAGACAAGTTGGTAAGGGGAGGTACCAATGGATTTTTTAGTAGTAAGTCTTTCTGCCCATAAGGCATTGAATAACTTCTTATTCCAAGTCTTTTTATTGTCTTAAAGTAACTTTTTGATGATGTTTACAAGGTTCTTATTTGAGGATTTAGCTAGGCCATTAACTTTGGGGTAATATGCAGTAGAATGACTCAAGGTAATATGTTATTTGTGGTAAAATTCAATCATTATCTTGGATTTGAATGTTGCTGCATTGTCAGTAATTATCTTTTGGGGACATTAAAATCTTGAAAGAATGTTACTTTCTAGCAAGGGAATAATGATAGTATTTGTGGCTTGTCTGGAGGGTATGGCTTCAATCCACTTGGTAAAATAATCAGTGGCTACCAAAATCCACTTATGTTGGCCTGAAGATGGAGGGTGGATTTCACCAGTGAAGTCTAAACCCCATTGTTGAAATGACATTTCAGTTGAAATAGGCTTTAAGGGGAGGGGTAATAATTTCCTCTTACCTTCAAAAATTTGGCACTTATGAGAGGAAGTTACATACTTTTTGACATCAGCAAACAAAGTAGGCTAGTAAAAAACAACTCTCAGAATCTTGTCTACAGTATTTTTCCAATATAGATGTCCTCCACAGCCACCTGTATGAAATTCTTCAAATATTTTGTCATCTTATTCTTTTAACAAACAATTTAACAAAATCCCACTATGATCTCTCTAAAAAAGTACATTGTCTAAAATACAAAATCTTACTACCTTTAGTTTTAGGAATCTGGCCTTCTTTCTTGACAATCTAGGAGGAGCTTGTAATTTTATTAGTACAAATATGATATATGTATACCAAGGTGAGTCTGAAATGGCTTCACTAATCGTTGATGCCGCCATCTCTTCCTGATCATCTATCTAGGCAATAAAATTTATATCTAGGGCATTACTATTAGATTCAGCCATAAGTCTGGCTAATCCTTGACCTTTGATGAGATTTGTGGGTTTTATCTCTATGTCATATTCTAAAATAGTGGCAATCCACTTACCTCTTCTTTCATTAGGACCATCATGAGTAAGAAGGTCTTTTACTACAAAATTTAGGACATAGGAAATAATGTGAGAGCAGAGAATATAAACTCTGAAGTCTTTAATGGCCTTTACCAAAGCTAAGGCTTGCTTCTCCATGATTTTTTACTTCAAAGGGGCATCTCTAAGGGTTTTTCTAAAGAAATATATGGGTTGTTCAAATATTTGGTCATTTTTCTGCAGTAAAACTGCAGAAATGTTGTGTTCTGAAGCAAATGAAAAAATTATGAAATCTTTCTTAAAGTCGGGACTTAATAGGACTGGAGTTTTAGTTAAGGCTTGTTTGATGGATTCAAATGACTGTTTGGCCTCAATATTCCATTTACGAATTGAATCTTTTTTAAGCATTTTATTTAGTTCTCTAATTATCTCAGCTAAATTGGATATGAATCTTCTTAAAAAATTAATCTTACCTAGAAAGGCTTGTAACTCTTTGATGTTTCTTGGTGAACTGATGTTAAGCATTGATTCTATACTAGTAGGATCTATTCTGATTTCTTCTGTAGAGATTATGTGTCCAAGTAACTAGCCTTCTTCTAATCCAAATAAACTTTTATTGGGGTTTAAAGAGATGCCAAACTTCCTGCATTTAATAAAATCCTGTCTCAGATGATCCAAGTGTTCATTATCAGTTTTAGAAAACACAGTAATGTCATCTAAGTAAATCACTAAGAAATCATGTATTTCCTTTGCAAAAGTTATGTCCATAGCCCTTTGAAAGGTTTCCCCTCCATTCATTAGACTAAAAGACATTTTTACATACATAAAAGTGCCCCAAGGAATAGTAAATGTTGTTTTGGCTTGATCTTCTTTTTGGACTAAAATCTGGTTGTATCCTGAAAAACCATCTAAAAGTGAAATCCTAGAAGAGCCAACTACCCTTTGTAATATGTGATCCATTTTAGGTAAAAGGTAATTATCTTTTAAGTACACTTTGTTTAGATTCCTAAAGTCAACACATAATCTTATCTCTCATATTTTCTTTCTTGTTGGAACTAGGTTGGAAACCCAATCATAATATATGATTGGTGCAATTATATGTGCATCATACATTATTTTCACTTCTTTTTCTATCAAAGGCAATAAAACAGGGTTAATTCTTCTCAAATTTTGTTTAAAGGGCTTTTGATATTCTTTTATTGGAATTTTATGTTGAATTATGTTGGTGTCATAAGATTTGAGATCCTCATAACTCCAAGAAAAAACATCTTGATATTCCTTTAAAAGAGTAATGTATTTTTCCTTTTCTTATTGAGGTAAGGTTTTGGAAAGTTTGATTTTTTGGGTTTTAAATTTGTACCAATATTTCATTCTTCTATATGAGATCTAACTTGCTCCATTTTGGGTTTTCTAGCTACATCATTTGAGTCAAAAAGATCTTCTAAGGGAGTTAAACCTTTGGGTAATAAATTATCCTTAAGATTCAATATGTCAGATTCATCATCCATAATTTCTTCAATATCTACTTTCTCTAAGTTATCAATATCTGATTGACTAAATCTAGTTGGTTTAGCAAAGTTTACTTTATTTACATCTACGTTATTTAAATCAATTTCACAATCCAAATCTTGATCTATAGTACAATCTGTGTCTATTTTACAGATCTGAAATTTACCTTCATTGTTTATAAACTTGTAAATCTATTCATCTTGAGAAAAAAATTGCCAATACTTGAGGTTGTCTGGAATTATTGGCCTATGCTTTACTTGAGTAGTATATCTATGATTAGGTTGGAATGGTAAATTGCATGTACTAGCAAAGGTTGCTAGGCAATGAGCCTGTATATTTTGTTTTCTAGGTATAGCAGCAAATTTACATTCCAATAAATCATCAGTTAAATCTATCACAGTGTCTCTGTATATTCTTAGTCTAGGATTGTAAACAGAATATACTCCATTTACTTTTTTTATGACCAACTCTAAATCTCCCATGATTAATATTCTTTTGCCTCCTAAGTTCCTAATAATTTGGAGTCCTAGAATGAGGGCTTCATACTTAGCCATATTATTGGTACATTTGAAACCTGAAAGCATGGCCTTCTAAGTTATTAATCTCCATGTTAGTTATCCAAACTCCTGATCTTGCTCCTAAATTATTTACTGACCCATCAAAGTCTAAATTCCATAAAGATTCATGAAATATATTATCATTGTTTGGTGCTTTCTTTTTTTCTATTAGTTCAGTTTGGCTTTCATTAGTTTTAGAGTTACATAAGATAAAAGAATCAAGGTCAGTTGGTGTAGAGTAAATGGGGTAATTTATAGATCTTTCTGCACTACTGACCATATACTTCATCAATGCTTCTCTATATAACTTCTTAGGTTGACCAAAAACTGATATAGTAGCACAGGTCATGTCCAATTGTAAATATCCCTGTAACTTAGCTCCCCATGAGTGAGATAGTAACATTCCATATTTAGGTGAGACATCGGCTACTACAATGTCCACTAATTTACTCTTACCAGGATATTGAACTAGTGTTACACACAAATCTTTGATTAAACCTAGGCATTTAACTTTACTTGAATCAAATGAGAACAAATCTTTGTAGGGCCTTGTGATTTCTACATTGAGAGTTTCCATTATGGCTTTGGGCATTAGATTATGGGAAGCTCCTGAATCTAGCATTGAGTTGTGTAAAATTTGATCATGAATGGTAAGGTTGATATAAGATGGAGGAACTGCTCCATCTGCATGTTTTCCATTCACATCTGGGCCAAAAATCAATTATGGTTGATCATCATTCAAATTTATGGAATCTTCTCCATCATTTTTATTTAATGTTTCAACTATGGTTGATTTATACAAGTCATGTTTTACCAATTCTGTCAGAGGAATTGGTATTTTTAGCTTTGAAATTTCAGATTGTATGTTGAAAGTAGGCTATGATTTACTTATTTGAATCAATTTTTCTTTGGTAACTGTAGTTTGTGTTGGTTTGTCTTGTTTTTCTATAGCTATGTTTTCATTTTCAATTGATTTGACATTCTATGTTTGAGTTTCTTGTGTTTTACTACTCCTACTTTTCTTTTCAGGGGTTGTTTGTGAAGCAGTAGATGTTTTTTTAGACTTATAATTATCAGCAGGTGTTTTTGAAATGGCAGTTTTTGGATCCACTGATTTAGGATCAGCAGAGCATTTTTTAGGATCTAAATTTTTTGTTTTAACATAATTAGAAGCTTTTGCAGCAATAGATTTCTGTGAATCTTTTGTAGCTTGAGAAACTTCTTCAGTAATATCAACAATTTTAGGGCTTGATGCATTTTTAGGAATAGAAATGTCTTGGGAAGAACTAGAGTTTTACTTATTTTCCCTTGGGAGAATTTGCAGAACGTTTGTTTTGGGAGCTTCTACTATTTTCTTATTCTCAATTTGGGTAGTTTTCTTGGTAGAAGACTCACTTTTTTTCTTATTTCTAAGGTTATATTAACTTTGTATTTCATTTATTGCATAATCATAACCTTGTTTATAATCAAAGGATTCACTTGAATCTAATTTGAGTTGTTGGAGTTCAAATAATTCCTAATCTTCCTGAGTGAGAAAAATGGTATTATTATTATCTATTCCCATTAGATTTATTGCATCCTCATCATCATCATTATTCTGATAACTTTCAGCATAGTTCTCTTGGAAGGGGGAAGGGGGGCCTTATTGTCTGGTCTGGGGTTGTTTCTTTTGCTTTTCCTGAATTTGTGTTTTTTCTAAAATTGGGATTTATGATTTGTTGTTGATTATCCCATTGAGGTCTTCGCTCTATGTTATCTAGTCTATCCATCATCCTCTCTAAATTTTTAGCTAACATGTCTATTTTTAGTTTGAATTGGAAGTTTCTTCTTTAATGGTCACTCTTCTCTCATTTCTTAGTCTAGATTTTCTGGCTAAAATGTTTACTTCTACACTAACAACATTTTTTTGCATTCTGTCTAAGGTTTCTACATTTCTTTCCCTCAACTGATAAGCCATGTCCATGTCAAATCCATCAGGGAATTTGAGTAAGACATTATCAAGGGTGGGTTTAATATTTTCAAGGATGGAATTGTAAACATTGTTATAACTAGTGCAGTAGTCTTGAACTGACTCATTTGAAGCTCTTCTCATCGCATCAAATTCAGACATTATCTGGAGTGGATTCTTTTTCTTTTCCCATTTATTTAAAAACAGTCTATGAAACACAGCTAAACCAGTTACACTACCAGCAGCAAGACCTTTAAACCACTTCTTAACTTCTCCTATCAATGTTTGTGCAAATAACCTCATTTGAACATCTGAATCATCAATCTCATGGAGTTCAAAGAAATCTGTCATTTTAGTTATGTGTTGTTGAGTTGTATAATGGGTTGTGGCATAAAACTGTGGTATCTTACTTTGATAGTCTTGAGGCATGTCATGAAACTGTACTGGTAATACAAGGGGAGCATACCTAGTAGCCATAGCTTGAAGTTTAGATTGGCTAGGAGGCAAAGTAGAAGTGCTTGGGGCTGAACTGGAAGTGATAGCTGATGAACTAAAAGCTGTAGTTGAAGTGCTAGGAAATGAAACCGGAATGTATATGGAACTACTAGGGAATGAGGATGATGTGTTTAAAAAATCAAAAGGTGAGCTAATGGATATATTGGATGAAGTGACTGGTGGAAATAGTACTCTAGGTTGTAAAGGTAATTTAGGGATAAATGGATCTATAAATGTGGTAATGGAAGTTATATATGATGTGACAGCATACAAAGATGAATCTTCATCTGGTATTATTGTGGTATGTAACTGAGAAAATGGAGGTCTGTTTGTGTAGGTTAATAATTGAGCTAATTCAATAGCTTCATCAATATCTTTGAGAATAGTAACATTAATTTATTCAATTTTAGTCTAATCTTGAACTTTCTTTGATTTAGATTCTACTGTAATATATTTATGTTTTGTTTCCAAGAATGAAATGAAAACAGTGTCTAAAACAGCAATATAAATATCACTTTCAGATTGACTTCTAAACAAAGAATGTTTAAATTTCAGATCAAAATCTATATCTTGCAGACTAACTAATTCTTGTGGTAATGAATTGACTCTTTTTAATGATACTTCAGCTTCTAAATATTCTAACTATTTTTTCTTTTTTTCCAATTCGGTTTGGGTTGTCTACTTTAACAGCAGGTTTAGGATCTGGGTTAGACCTGGTATAATAAACTTTCCTAGAAGCCAGAATTACTGTTTTTAATATCCAAAACTTATAAAAGTAATCTTAAAGTAAAAGGATGTTTAAAATGATTTTCTTTAAGACTAGTTTTATAACTAAGGATTGGTTAGTTCCTCAGTATGGTCGCCAATAATGTTATCACTATAGTAATTCTAAAGTTGTGAGATTTTTGGTTTTTAGTCAAAGAACACCAGAGGTAACCACAAACCAACTTTTAAACTCTAGGATCTGGCCTTCCTAGGATTCAGAGAGGGCTCTCTCTATAAATTTTCACTTTGTTTTGATTTGTAAATATTAGGCTAGTTATGAAAGTGCAGCTTTGGTTTGGTTTTGGTAGATTTAGTGGGAAAAATCACTTGAAAGAGATGGATAGTGGGAGATATTTTTTTCCATTGGGCTATGGAGTCAAAATCAAGTAAACAAAACTGGAATCAAGGTCAAAAGGTCAAATGTTTTCAGGGCAAGATAGATAACCTTTGAATATCTTGGAAAGTGGTTTTAATGAGGTGGTATGATCAAGATAAAGGGAAATTAAGGATCCTTTTATCTAGAAAAGGAAGTAGTAGGAATATTTCAAACGAGAGAGGGAGAAATTAAGGGTTCCCTACACTAAAAATCAGAGGAAAACATATAAATGATAACTAGTTAAAAACAATGTGCTCTTAACAAATCCTGTAGTAATACTCCTAGTTATTAATTCAGATTCAGAAAAAACATAGATGGACAATGAAAAGTAAGAAAATACTTCACTCCAAATAGCTAATCACCAGAATCCTGAAGTATGATGCCAATTATTTTTATCTAGTCTACTACTCGAAATTTAAATCACAAAAGCTTTCAAGTCCAACAAAAATGATTATAACAATCTCTAGCAATTTTATTCCACACAAAATACTTCTAAAGATGAATTATTTATACATGTTTCTTTACAAAATATCCTAGAAAAATTCTATGAATTATCTTAGGAAAATAAATTATCTTTACAACAATAATAAAGACAACTGCTTAACAAATAAGCAAGCTGTCCTATTGATCCAAAAGAAATAGAAACTGATTTAAGGATAAGATGCAGCTGGCTGCCTTGGTGTCCTCCTTGTTGTCTCTTAGATATTTTTTGGAATATGATTTTCCTTGTCTGATACTCTTACTCTGATTCTCTTTATTCATTGATACTCTTTAACCATAATAAAAATTGCTTACTGCTGAAAAATTATGTTTCGACTGTAAATCAGAAAATAGTTTTCTTCTTCTTTAATTTGTTTGTCTTTCATCCTTCATAACAAATCTGTGAGTGACTACCAATTCTCATCTTTAGGAATTTGTATACTCTTTAATTTTCTGAAGTTTTCATCAGCTTCAGTGTATCTAGAAAAGGTTGGCTTGATGACAAACAAGTGTTTTATCTCATGTTGCAAGTAGAATAAGTCTTAAAAACTCTTGAGTAACACTTTTCCACTTGGAATGCCTTGACCTAATGGTTTATTTACCTGTTCTTTTGCAAACTCTCTAATATTTTTATCATGGTCATTCTGAGGCATCAATTTATCATTAATGACCATAATGTCAGGCGATCCTTTTTGCCTCAAATTTGTAAATTTAACCATAAACCTAATTATGGTAGTATTCATACTTTCACACTTTTCTTCAAGTTGCCTTATCAGATTCTTCTTTGCAGTAACTTTCCTAATTTCTATGATAGTTTCAGTTTTGTCTCTAATCTTGAGTTCTTCTAACTCCTGTCTGTTTTTTGCCGTTAAGGAAGGTGATTAGCCTTAAATCTTGCTCTAGTTTGTCAGCCAGATCAGTTTCAGTCTTTTGAATTTCTACATGTGATTTTTGTAATAACTCTCTTTGCTAAAAAATTACCTGAATTGAAGGCCACACATCATGGATGGCTTCAATGACATTGTTCCAAAGGTGGTTTTTGATGTATGATATTTGCTCCTTTAATGTCAATTCCTTTTGCAATCTGTTCAACTCTTCATTTAGTCTGATGGCATTTTTTTCATGTGTCTTTGCATTTATCTGAGCCAATTTATTTGACTTCTCAAGATTTTCTACCATCTTTGTCAACTTGTTAATATCATTTATCTTTAAAGACATTTCTTCCATTTCTTTCACTATTTTTATAGCTTCATCTATATGTTGAATTTTTGTTGTAGATGATTCAGTAGCTGAGGTTGTGAAAGAAGTTACTGGCACTGCAGTGGCCATTGGTTCTTTGGGTGCCAACTCTTCAGCTAGAGTTGAAGGCACTATTGTAGTGATTACAAGAATAACTGTAGGAATCTAAGGTTCTTTCACTGTTTCCTTTTCATGGACAAGTTTGTCCATGTGAATCTCCATCTCCTTAATTTGAGCTGTCAACTACAAAATCAAGTTCATCATGTCATCTTTTTCTTTTTTCCCTTCTATTATTTCTTTTGTTTGAGGGTGTTCACTTTGAGGAAGTTTGACCTGTTTCCTCAAAGCTGCTATGTCTTCATTCTTCTTTTTTACCAATAAATTTGCTGCTTTAATATTAGCAGGGTCATATCCCACCTGAAAAACTAGTTCTTCTAAGGATTTTATCCTTAGATCCTTGGCATACAATGAGGCTTTGTCCATATTCATCTAATATTGCATGTTGGAGATGGTGTTTTGTAGCTTTTGTGCACTCATGGCTTTAGTTGTGATAGTAGAGTAAAGCATCTCTGAAGTCTGCTTATGGAACTCAATTTGATCAAAAGAATGGATCTTATCTGTCTGGACTTCCAAATCAACTTTCTTATAATCTGCCACTGTATTTAGAGATTGACTGTGGGCTGCAACACTGACATTATTAACTTTTGATTTGAACAATCAAATGCAGAAAGGAGCCTGTTTTTCACACTAGGAGTCTGTTTGAGATATTGAGAATAAATATTGTTTCTTATCTCCTCATTCTTCATCTTGATTTGTTTATATTTCTCTTTAATGTCTAAGTCTTTATCCTCAACTGCCTGTGATGAAGAGGCTTTCATGCTTTGTTGTCTTTCCATCAACTTTGTGTCTTCATTATTAACCTTTCCTTCATTTTTATTCTTAATAGATAGCTCATTGATAATCACACTAGCAACATCTATTTCTGGCCCTTTAGTGTTGGTATCTTTGAGCTCTGTTTCTTCCACATTAATTGTAACCTTTCCTTCACTTGCTGAATCTAACTTGGGCCTTTTTTTATATATGAGCTTGAACTTGGTTTTAGTTGTATTTTTTGCCACATAGGCTCCTTCTTCCCTTACCCTTTTAGTGGCCTTCTCTGGCTGATTTGCAGTCTCTAAAGTATGACTAGTATTACTTTTTTCTACTGCATCTGTTAAGGTGTTTTCAGTCCACTCAATCTGATTTGCAAATTTTTTTGTCTCTGGTTTTCCTTCATGGACGAAGGGTGTTAACTTGCATTTAACCCTAAGCTTACTCAAGATCCCTTGTGGATCATAATTGCAAGAAACAATTTCTTTGAATTTGAATTCCAATAATTGATTTGATGCTTCTTTCTCTACATCTATGTGATTGCAGATGAATGGCCCTATCTGATTCTTTAGTTTGAATTGAGTTTTCTTCTTGGCTGCCATGAAATTTATGGAATTAGAGTTTAGGATATGCCTGATATACTCCATGGCAAAGCTCCTCATTGAAGGATGTTTGGGTAACTTGTAAGGTAACAAGTTTGACCCAAAGAATATTATCTCAGTATGCTTCTGATATAAATACTAGTCAGCAACCTTGCTCTGCTCTGACAACTGCAATATCTTTTTCATTTCTTCATTTATCCCAGGCTGCTCTATTTTTTTCAACATTCTGATCACTGGATGTAGAAAAAACTCTGAAAATTATGAATAAGTGAACTCTGTACTTTCTTTTTTGAGCAAAGATGTCCAAAAAATGACAGATAGAGGATTTCCCTCTATGTCAACCTTTTGGAGAGTGACTGAAAAATTACCTGATTGAAAGTATAAAAACAGATGGAATAGGAAGGAAGTATATCTAAATACTCCTTCAATTGGCAAATTGATCAATTGATAATGAATACTTTCTGCAATGAAACCAGAATAGTCAAATATTATTGATGGGGGTTTCCCTGGGGAGAAAGTGGATAAGAACCCTAAGATGGACTCATCTGTGTGCTCATTAGTAAAATATCTAAGGATGAAGGAAAGCATGGAAATCACATGTCTTGAACCTTCTGGGAATTTAGCAGTAGAATATGTGGTATTCAGCTTAGGAATTTCTACATGTGAAGGCATGAATGTTTGGAAAATCATGAATATCTTGGGAAAATCTAGGCCAATATACAGCTTGGTGAGGGCCTCTATGGATAAAGGGACTACTTGGGGGTGAGGCTGAAGCTGTAGCATCTGGTTAATTGATTTAGAGGTAATAGTAAAATCACTTCTTTATTGGCATTTACAATGGTTCTTTGCTCAGGTACATAATGTTGTTGACATAACCTAATGACTTCCTAGCATGGGTAAGTTAATGGGACAACATACTTAGGAAAATGGGATTCCCAAATATGGATTTCTTCTTGATCATCTAAGGACTTCTCATAGCACCAATGATGAATATCAAGCAGGTTAAACTCAGCAATGGGATCTGCTATTTTATAATCAATATCAACTAGTGGGATGTGACCAACATCAACAATAGGTGGTTGAAGAGGATTTACCACTATGGCAGTCTTAGAAGTTATAGCAGGGGTAGGTTTAGGTACTTTGGAACCTTCAGGCTTGCTTGTACTCTGCTTCTTAGGCATTTTGGCTACTTTCTACAAGTTTAGACAGTTTGTAGGAGTATTTTACTTTAGCAGAGGATTTCTTGGATAAATTGGGCTTTCTTTCCAATTAGGTCTATGAAAGAGGTTTACAGACTTTTGATTGGTTTAAAACAAGAAACAAGGGTTTCTTGAGTATTTTAATGGGAAATTGCACTAAAAACTCTTTTGAAAAGGGTTATAAAGGCTTAGGATACCTTCAGAGGTTTTTTGGTTTGATTTAAGGCTTGGAATAGTTCATCAAACTGTGAAAAACTCACAAATTTCTTCAAAAAATGGTGCGCAACAGAGAAACAAGGTTTCTAGAAAACATTTGACAGGGTCTGGCCTTTTTCTTGGGGCTTTTTGATAGTTTCTATCAATCGATTTTGAAATTCTAAGTGTGTTTTAGTTCTTTGAATTGTCTTTTAACTTGATTGCTAGTTCAAATTTCAGAAAAATACCTTTCGTATGCAGTTATTGAGCTTCGAAAGATGTTTCTGACGTTTTCATTGAAACACAGCTCCTGTAGATTTTCTGGAGCAATCTACAGCTCCTCATCAGTCTTAAAAGGTCAGAGGGTAAATATTTGCGGGCTTTTGGTATGAAAATGGTGGAAAATGGCTGAAAAAGGTTGTTTTTTTACAGTCGGGAAGGCTTAGATAGAGCTTAGGTTAATGCGCATAAAAGGTAAGAAATGAATTACATTTCCAATGTTTTGTTATGCATTTTGGGGCTAATGGGAAATGGCATTTAATTGTAGTCACATCAGGCAGGAATGGCGGTTTTGGGTCTCAAATGATTGAAACAATCAGTGGTTATTGCGCGGCATTACGGCGGTAAGCGGTTTTGGCTTGAACCCACGAGATCCAGTAAGTAAAGGGCACGTGGAGGAGAGATAGAATTGCGAAACCACCCATTTCGTGCAGATTTGGAGCTTGGGTGATCGCGCAACTTTTTTACGCGATATTGTTTTTTAGCCGTTGGATCTGAGCTTTGAATGTGAATGGTCCAGATTGGTTTGGGAGTTGCATTGGAATGGGAGCAGGGTCGGGGTCGATTATATGTGGTGGGGTTGGTTTAAAATTTTTATAAATATACGTTTAATCAGAGTTCTAAAACCTTGGGTTATATTATATGATTAGGCGGGATAAGAGTTATATGTTAATTTAAATAGATAACCAATGTTTAAATTGTACATATGGGAGCGGGTCTTTTTATTATATAGTTTCTAACTTTTAACAGTTGTTTAAAAACTATAGGGGGTGGGATATTTATATTATAGATATGTTAGAACCAATGGGCGGGTGGGGATAATATTGCGCACATGGGGTATTAAAAACATTGGTTTAACGTAAAATAATGGGTTAAGGGGGTTATTTTAAATATAATGGAATTAATAACATACGAGTAGGTGTAGTTAGGGATTTAATACAATAAGCTAGGTGTTAATATGAAAAAGGGTAGTGAAATGGAAAAAAACACATGTTAATCTCTATGTGTAAATCATAGACAAAATAAAGCATTGTTGCCTTTTAATATTATTTCACTTATACTTAGGATAAACGCATTTTGAGGATTTTATGAATGATTTTGAAAGGGAATGAAGTTAATTATTTAGGATTTTATTTTTACTAAGTAAAAAATTGGGTTTTACTTAAGAAAAAGGGATTATGATTTATGAATGAAGGTCTAAATGCTGATGAATTTGGATTTAAAGTAAGAATTCAATATTTCTAACTAACCAGTCATCGAGCCTTAGGTCCAGTCCCAACAAAAGTCAAAGAAATGCTCTGAGCCTTTTTGACTGATAGTTTAGAATACTCAATGTTTGTAAAGGAGGGGAAATTAGTGATTTTACCCAATGATGCTTTATTACACGATTGCTCAACTACTTTCTACCTAGCCATCTTTATTTCTAACATTTTTTCTTCATCTTTATAGGTGCATTTAGGCTTGCAACCTTAAAACATTTTTCTTTCAAAGCATAAAACTATCTAAGTCTACCTTATTTTTTCTGAGGACTTAGATTAAACTGTTGAGCTCCTCATTATTCTCTACCTATCTACTGATTTTTCAAGTTTAAACCGTCTGAAAAATCTTTATTCTCTATCTAAAACATGAAATTGAAAGCATGAAAAGTTAAGATTAAACTATTTAACTGATCATGGATTATGGCAGTTATTGACACTCTGCACATAATCATTTTTCTTGCAGTAAAGTAAAAGTAGTGGCATTTGGGCTTGCTCACCTTTAGATCTTATTTTATCTCTTTTTTCTTTCGGGGTCTATATTTTTTTAAGTCCTTTGATCTTTCTGTTAGGACTTTTTACCCTCTTTTTGGCTTTTTATTATTTTTTTTATTTTTCAAAGTATGGGAAAACAACTTGTAGAAAGCAAGGTATGTACATATTTACAAGACTTATCAAAGTCAATTCAAAAATAGGAACCCTATTATTATAGGACCCTAACACCTAACACGCTGATAGGTAACTGAACACGTACATGTGTCATCTCTCAAGAGACTCCAATTCCTTGATGGATCCATCCATAAATGGAAACTAGTTGTTATACCTATCAAATACATGCTCATGAATCTAGCAGATATCCACATAATGTCAGACAAAATCAAGGTTAAGAATACTTCTTGTATTCATGCAAAGCACCCATTCATTTGGAATTGCAGTTTCCAAACATAGCCAAATGAATTCTCACCCAATTCCTTTCTTTTACCTTTCTCTTGATGCAATTGAGTCTTATTATGTGTTATCACATCACCCAACTATTACTAATTAGATATATATAAATGAATCAACTATTACCTTGTCACGCTAATGCCAAGCATGTTTCCTTCCAACTATTCACACATGTTAGTCACATGTTCCAAATATCAAGACATTATGTCTATTAATTTGAAATCAACCTTTACCAATACTAACATCCGTGTCATAATTTTCCATCAAATCATATTCATTAGTCATAATCTACAAATATCACCCACTTACATATCATATGTCTCAACTCATAACATGTTAGTAAAACCGTCTTAAAACAAAATCATTCCTTCATGCAATATCATAAACACATATTCATATCATGCACTTAATAAAACATTCATACAGCCTATAAACATACCATGTTAGATAAACCAAATATATGACCTAATCAAACTCACACCTCAATGTATCTCAAGGGAGGCTATCACATCTGCACAAGTCGGTCTAGATTTGCATGACACAATATGAAAAATATATCAACTTATACTTTAATATCATAACCATAACCATATGCACAGGCTAATCCAAATTAGCATGATACATATAACAACAAGATATTAAATGAAATAACAATAATCATCATGTGTATGACCATAATGCATATAACAAAAATTTAACTACCAAACATGAATAAACGATGCATGTACCTATGACTGCACTGAAAAACTAGCATCTATCATGCATGTAACCACAACAATAATAGGCTGGAAGGCATGTAGATAGCCATATTTCCTATAACAACCATTAACCAACATACCTGCATGCCATACATACAAACATGTATGATGATTCATTTTTACTTCGAGGTCTAATGTTATAACCTCACATTGATAATTTTCTTCTCCTGCTCTATCTCAGCCAACATATCATCGTCATGATGACACAAACTAGATACAATGACCTCATGCACGACAACCATGACCACGAAAATGCATGCATAACAACATGCATCTAGCCCATCCAGTCCAAGTTCTTTAACCATGCATTGATACCAACCTATAACCACCCCTCCCACATTTTCCCACTTTAACTGGTGTGTCAGGGTAAACATGAGTTGAGGGTTATTATGACATGATGTGGCCTCCTATGTCCCATTAAGGAATTTATGCCAACTACTAACAACAGAATGACCTTTCACAACATTCTACAGGGATCACAAGATACTCAGGGGCTGAGAAACCATCCCAGGTGGCAAAACCCTAATTTGGACCCCTCCTTTTCTTCCATGGGCCCTAAAACACACCCACAAAAAGGCCTCTGTGCAATTGGAATCCTCCAACTACATGCACAAGCTTGCATCCATGCGGTTGGAACTGAAACTTTTCAGTTAGGAGCATGGAGTCCTAGATTCTGAGCCTAAATTCTAGGTCAGCCTCCATACCACTGCCCATAACTTCCTGTAACTTCTTAGATGCATAAATGACATAAAAACAAGGCTAAACATTCAAAATTTAGGTAGATACTTGACCTAACCAGGCCTAACCATGACATTCATTTTGTTAAACATATTGTGAACATGTAATCTACTAATCATGAATGCATATCTAAACGTAGGGGTATAATACTTATCTGAGAATTATCAAGAAGGTCTAATTCACTCTCATGATAGTTTCAATAACATTTTTTAGCTCATACACTCATTATTCATTCATCAACTAATCAAAACATGTCAAGAGCCATAGCTAGAGCATGTTATGGAACCATACTTATAATCAACATATAACCATAATATAATAGCCATCAAAACCACATAATAAAAAGTATAAGTACTCATGAAATACCAGAGGAAAAGAGATATTATTATCATATGAAAAATCCAACCAAGTCAGGGACTTCCACGTACCACCTGATCATATTTTGAGTTGAACCAAATCTTTCTTTCAGCCAATCACCCCTGCTCCATATTCCAAGCCTGAGTGTGGGGCTCAAGAAAAAATAACATGGGATTCCTAGATATTAAACCACCTCCACCCTAAGGATTTAATGCAATCCCACAAAAACTGTTCAAGGGATCACTAGGCCCAGAACAAGAACAAAAACAACCAGGGCTATCTGAAGATTAAACCACCTCCACCCTCAAGCTTTACCGCAATCCCACCAAAACTGGTCAAGGGATTACTGGGCCTAAAATAAGCTTGGAGAATTTTTCCATCTCCACTCTCATGCTTTACCACAATCCCACCAAAATCGATCAAGGGATTCCTAGGCCCTTAAGAATTTTTCTACGACCACCTCACCTAGTTCCAAAACCATATGGAAATCCAAATCTCAACCAAATTAAATAACCTCATCACACCAAGGATATCCAAAAATGGAAAGGAAAGGCTAAAATCGCTGTCACACCTAGAAAAACCCATGCCAAAGACAATAGGAGAACCAAGTACGCACATGCATGTAAAATGCATTGACAAATTAGCTAGGAAATCACACATGCAAGATGTTACCTACAAGTATTCATATTGAAGGTGCTTGATCCAATTTTTCCTTGCATTAGAAGAATTTTGAGGTCTAAAATTGGCCTCCTAAGAAAAATGTACAACCAAAAATAACTTTATAAGAACTAATAGGATTCAAGATGATGATTTCAACCATGGGGGATGATTCACCATTTTTGGAGTAAAAAACTAAAAACATTAAAAAATAATAAGATAATAAAACTACTTTTTCAGCTTGTATTTTCAACTTATCTCCCTAAGGTTTTACTAAAATTTTGAGTGGGAGTACTCGTTGGACACAAAATTTAATTCCTCATATGAGGAGTACCCATGTCGCATATTTTTTATGGACCCTGCTACACGAAAAATGAGAAATACATGGAAAATCATGATTGTAATCACTTTTTTTATGTATTTCTAATTTTTTCGTGTAGAAGGGTCCATGAAAAGTATGCAACATGGGTACTCCTTAGATGGGGAATCAAATTTTTCATCCAATGAGTGTTACCACTCGAAATTTGAATAAACCCATAGGGAGATAATTGAAAATACAAGTTGAAAAAATAGTTTTTTCTTTTTTCCCTTTAAAATTTGATGATGTAATCTAATCTTATTTTATTATTTCCACTATTATTTTATAATTTCCTTAGGATGCTCATTTTAGACCTCAAAACTCCCCTAATGATTGTCCCTTACTTTCCTTTCCTTGTCCTTCCTTTGCTTCCCTGTCCTTCCTTTGCCTTCCTTTCTCTAATGCTATAATGCTCCAAGAATTCTCTAAGTGTGTAAGAGTATGAAAGAACAGAGAGAGAGCTCCAAAACTATACTGATAAAATTTAGACTGACAAAAGCTTTGAACTAATCCTCATAAACATTTTAATCATTGAGGCCTCTATTTTCTTCAGTTTCCTCTATTTTCCCTTAAATTTCCCTCTCATGCAAACTTGTGACCTTTCATCTCCCTTTCTCCTATTTCCATAAATAAAATGTCAATTAATGCTTCTTTTCCTTTGCCAATTTCCTTAGCCATTAATAAACCGAAATGACACCACGAGGATGTTTTTCCCAACATTCAACTTGGAATACGTGTCCCATGACCTTGGTCTTATAGAATAGTAGTTGCAGCCATGAATGTTGAAGATAGCATGGAAGTTGTACAAAATTAGAATTATAATGAATTTTTCATTTATTGGACTCCTAAAGAGATATAATTATATCATGAACTTATGTTGTATAAAATTGATGATGAATATTGCACTATATAAAATGACATGTGGAAACAATCCACATACAATCTTACTTTTGAATGAGTAGAGGACATATATGGACAACCTCGAACAATGGAAGAGCTGCACTAGAAACTGAAATTTGAACCCTACAACAAAAATAAAAATTTGAAGAAATTCAAAGGATACAGGATCTGGAAGGAAATAAAAAGAAATGGATATCTAGCTAATGTCAAAAAAATATAATTGTAATACTAGCTGATACTTAGACCAGCGAGCATCTTAGTTTATATTTTTGTGGTTGCAATTAAGGGGAAGTGTTCGAGAAAATAATTCCGACCACCTACTCCTACCTACTAGCTATCATAATTGTTAATCCATGTGTCATAGTTGGTTTGAGTTCGGTCCAGTTCGGTTGATTTCTAGTTGAGTTTCAGTCTAGTTATTAATTATTGTTATCTCATATATCTGATATTTAGAAGACTACTTTGATCCACATTTTTCAATCTTTAACATGTATGATGTCTATGGAAATGGTTTAAGGCATGAGAATGCCAAAGAAATTGATGAATAAAATCGGTAAGTAGTGTGAGGAAAATTTCACTAAGCACATTAGAATTTCCAGTGTGAGGGTTTATGACCAAAAATCAAATAACATGACATCGTGATGTATTTTTTGACATATGACAATGATATCAAGAGAGGACTAGCATGGAATCTACCACTGATAAAATCCAAAAAATTGGGAAAGATTGGACTGCGCTTAGATACGGCATAGGTTGTGCTTTTAGCATTGGAGTTGGTCCCATAGGAGGTACACAAAGTGAGAACCAAATATTGTTTGTGTCAGGTGAAGATGAAGGACAACAATGAGATCAACATCATGCATGTCTTCCTAGTTTGTGCGAAGGAGGAGCCATGTATAAGTCATGAAAATCGATAAGAAGGTGAAGAAGTGCATGATGGAAAAGGCCAGTAATGGCTGCATGGGATCAGATTAACCATGATATGTCTGTATGTGAGAAAAGGCCACATAGGAGTGGATGTTCTATAGGTTGTGCTAGGTTTAGGTATGATAAGGGACTTATTTGAGTATGGAAGACAATGGAAACTTGTTGTTAAAGTGTTGTGAGAAGTTTCATGGTGGATATTCTCAACATGAAGGAGTTGGGACAACGTCCAAGGATCGCTTTGGATCTCAATAGCTCACTCCATAGAGAAAATCATGTGGAAAAAAATCTTGTTGCAGAGAAAACTCGTGTAACAACGATTGAGATGAGCAATGATGTAGTTTTAGAAGGACTTCATCAGCGAAAAGTTGTTGGTGTGTGCAGGTATAAAATTGATTTACTAGATGGAATAGTTGAATGATGAATGCTTGTAATGAGATATCATCACATGGTTGGTAAATGAGCTAGTGTGTAATGAGTAAACACCCTAAGGGATTTTGGTCCAAGTTGTGAAATCATGTCATAGGAAGGTGTATTCTCCTAGGAAGTTGTAAGACCTATTGTTAAAGCATACATGTTGCATGGGAGAACACATTATTATAAGGCCTTAAGACGTTTTTTAGGCATGCATGCATTGTACTGGAAAATGGAGTCATCAAGTTATGGAATGGACCACTTGGAGAGGTATCAAGGTCGCAAGTGTACATGCATCTAGCTTGAGGGAAATGTGAGATGTTTGTTGTGAGATGGTTGATGAATGATTGTGACCAGATTAATATCCCCAAGTTAAGTTTAAGGGAGGGATTGTTAAGGTGGTTCGGTAAATTTGACTCATCAAGTTACTGGTGATTTTTGGGCACCACATTTATGGGCACCCATGGTTTTTCCCACGGTATTAATTTTTTATAAAGCCTATTTAAAATCCTAAAATCTCAATTTAAATGTGTCTCAGTGGTCATTAAGAACACAACAATGGTGTCTTTAGACACCACCACTTCTCTCGGTGCTTTATGATCCTAGCATCTCTATCACCCAATTTATTATTTTTTCTAGAGTGGCCATCTAATCAATATCAATATTTTTGTGAAATGAGAATATATAATTTTTAAAAAATTTTAAGTTTATAGATGAATTAGAATAAAAATTTAGCAATATATATATATATATATATATATATATATATATATATATATATATATATATATATATATATATATCGCGCTTAGACATAGATACTTATACATGTATATTGCAAATTTTAAATTATTTTAAAATAAAAATTTAATTATATACATTTTAAATATAAAATTATTGTTAATATATTTAATAATGAAAATTTATAATTATATTTAATATAAAATTTAATTTTAATTTAATTAAAAAAATTCAAGAAAAAAAATTAACAATTTATGCATATTAATTCAATATAAAGTAAAAAAATTGAAAAATCCCAAAAATGATCGATTCATTTCGAGTAGGTTTTATATATATATATGAGAGTTAAACCCCATTTATATACACACGAGAATTAAACCATAAATTTTTTAAGGTGAGATTTTAACTTCAATCTAGTTTATTGGGTTTAGAATAAATGGTGACATAATGTTTTGTTAAAGTATTTAGTGGTAAAAAGGTTATTTTTTGTGGGAAAATTTCATTCATGTTAAAAATTAGTGTGGTTTAATTTGAATGTAATTCCAAAATAATTTTATCACTTAAATTCTCTGGTATTTAAACCACAAATTAAATTTAAATTTGTGAATAATTTCAAGACTTACATTATCTAATAAACAAACAAACAAAAAATGTAACATCAATCTAATAATAACTCGAATGATAAAACTAAAAATATAAATTAAATCATTTTTATAATTACATTAAAAAAAATGGAAAAAATATGAGATAATATTTACGAGCATGAAGCATTCAAGTTGAATTTGTCTTTAGCATGAAGCATTCAAGTTTAGTTTGTCTTTAGAATGAAGAGCGTATATATTTAAAAAAAAATTGAATTTAAAAAAATATATTGAATGATATATATTAATAAAAGCGAGTATTTAATATTTATAAAATAAATAATTATAGAGATTTTTACATTATCTTATAACTAAGGAAGGAGGCATTGTGTATGGTAAATTGTATATTTAATGTTATAGTAATGATAATATAAATTAATTCAATATATATTAAAAAAATTTAAAATTATATTTATAAATTAAAATATAATTTTTTATTAAGGTTATCTAAAGTGATTGTAAGGAAGGAATAGAATTATTTCTACCTAATTTCAATTTTCACAAGTGATATTAGTGATGTTGAAAGCATTGACAATATATGTATATTACTTATATGGAATATATAAAATTGTACCTATGAAAAACAATATTAAATATATATTTATTTTTTTAAATATATTATTAAAGAATCAAATTTCAAGTTCATTTAATTTAGTGAGACCGGAGAAAAGGATGGCTCTAATCTTCTTTGAAAAAATTTCTTGTTTCAAAATCTCAAAATGAAAGGAGTGTGTTCTCACAACCAAAAGTGTATAAAGATTGATACAAATTTTTAGTCTATGGACACAAGTAGTTAAATATAAACACACATTTCTTGTTGGGTTTATAAAGATTGATAAAAAGCTTTAGACTATGGACACATGTCATTAAAGACAAATACATATCTCTTGATTTCATAAAGGAATGGCTCACAAATCCAATTAAATATTTTAAACACATCAATAATATGGAAATAAATGGTTACAAAGGTGTTACAAAGTCCAAAGTCACTTGGACTCGTACATTGGGAGCAATGACACATATAGGCTTCCACTCCAACTAATTATTGAATTTAAAAGTTGAGGTGTATATACTCTGATATAAGTAGCTCAAGCAGTCAAAATTTTTGATACACTACAATAGTACCTTTTTCTGGAGGAGATTGGATCCAAAGAGGAGAATGCAAAATTTTGGGAATGTTATACTTAAAAGCTAAGAATTCGTTTCATAAATCTCATTAATCATGGAGATTTGACTCATTTAGTATTTGAATCTTGCAGGGAACTATGAACCCAAACTAGGATACAAAGGATTTCTATTAAAGAGATTAATAGCCCACAATATTAGTAGTGGAGGATTCTCTCTAATTTAAAATTCCCATCCAACTCAAAAATCTGCATGTATTCACCATCAAACAATGAAATTTTAACATGGAACATCCTTCAGGAAATAATTTATGATACCCCGATGGGGTTGGAGGAACAATCAAGAAGGGAGCTCAGGGGAGGCACCCCCTACCCCATTGACTCTCAAGATCGTTAAGGAGGGGGATGGCACATCCTAACCCCCCCATGAACCATATGTGTGAGGCACTATTATGCATGTGCATGGAGTACAAGGATTTATTGTTTTATATCTCAATTATTCAGTTGGTTAAGAGAAAAATGCATTATGTAAATGAGATATGTGGGACATCGAAGAGATTTCTAGACACCCCTACAAGCCTGAGCCTTAGAAATTATGCTAGGGTGGGTATGCATGCCTAGGATCTTGACTTCGGCAACTTATGTTGGCAAGGAATTGCAGAGACCTTTCCGATAGTTAATCCTAAAAAAAGTAGTAGCTTACCGCTTTTTCCAAATTGAGGTGTGGGTTTCTACATGAAGTGTGATAAAAATGGCAAGAACTTTTGGTCGACAATAGGTCTTGTTTCTTGTACAGCTCCTGGAGTTGCAAGGTGAGGTTTGAAGAAGAAGTGTTTTGGTGCAGATTGGTGGAATGGAGCATCCAATCTCTCATAGCATCAATTTTAGGTAATCTTGGGTTGCTAATATATTTTGTCTTATTTTCACGTACAATTTGTATTTTTTTTTCCTTGGTTCATTTTCTCTTAATTCTGGTCAATTCAATGGAAGCTTTGTTGGGTTTGCTCATTAGGACTCTAATGTCTTTGATTTTACCTTCTCTTTCTGATGTGATTGTCTTTCATCCTCCTTGCTAGTAGTGGGTTTCCTAGGGTTCTGGTGTTGGTTCTGTTGTTGCTATCTGGTTTTAATTTTTTCAATTGCTTGTAAAGTGTGGGTCATCTCTGCCTTCTAGTCTAGGGGGAATGGGGAGATTTTAGCTTTAGCTGGTGGTATGATTATTTTGTCTACATTAAAAGATGGTATCTATATTTGGAGTGGGAGGATTTTTGGTTATTACCTTCTTTGGGTTTGTAGGTTTTTGTGGACTGACTAGGTCAATATGCCCCGTCTGCATGGTCATAGCTGACATGGAGCTGGGGAAATAGGTCAGACCAACCAATCCCACACTGAGACTTGGGCTCAAGAGGTAGTTGGTGCTTACTATGGAGCGACCTCACTAGGAACTCCAGTTGAGATTTAATGGCTGAAAATATAGGTTAGCATGGATAGACAAGCATTGCCAGATTTTGAACTTCTTGACATATTTTTCTTAGTGGATACTAGACTGTGGGCACATCAAAGGACATAGAAACCAGTATATGCACATCTTTACTCTTCACTGGGATTTGAAGTCTCTTCTAGGGAAATTTCTTAAGGAAAATCATGATGAAAAAAATGAAATAATTTCAATTCTCAATGACCTTTGGGAGAATCAATAGAGAATGTAGGATAACCTTGAAGAACTAGAAGCTTTCATGGACCATATGGAAAATCACATTCAATGTGAATTTAAACTCCTCATTCATCCAGACACAAGGGTGGAAAATCCAACTTCGGTAACCTCATCTGATTCCTAGAGTGGTTCTCCTTTTTGGTTGTTGCAGGTTGTTTTTGTGGTTCTTTGGAGATGTGAAGTTTCGGGCGATGAAATCGCTCTTGCTGGATGTAAATTTTTTTATCTATCACATATCAACCACCAAATGTAGTCAATTTGAGTTTGTTATAGTTTTGTAAAAGTTTTTATAGTGATGTAATCATTTTCTTGATAGAAAGCTCTCAATTTACCGCCCCACCCCACCCCCCCCCCCCCCCACCCCCCCCCAAACCAAAAAAAAAACTGAGGGATTGGGTTGATGTTGTCTCTATAAAGCTTACTATTAGACCAACTCCCAACTTATTATGAATTGTTGTTATATTCTAGAATAGTTGTAGGAATTATATAGTCCTAAGGTATTTTCCCATAAACAAGGATACAAATAGGTAGAAAGTTCTCCCTCTAACTATAACTTGGGTAATCTAGCTAGCTTGAAATGATAATCTCTTTGAAGATAAATATACCATGCCTTTGTAATGTGTTATCCAAGTGTGAACATACCTCCTATGTTTCCTCAATAAAATGAAGGAAGCACGTTAAGAAATCCCCTGCAGAAGAAATAAATAAAGACTTTGTACTTGTGATTCAAGGAATGTAATGAGAATATTGTATACTTGTAATTCAAGAAATGAAATGAGAATTCAATTTGCGCAACTTCATAAAAAAACCTCTTTTTCATGATATTGTGCTCACAAAATCAACCTTGTCTTACATTTCTTCTACAAGTGCTTATTTCAAAATAAAAAATATAAAACATATAGGTTATCTAAGGATAAGATGGATAAGATGGAGTGCTTATTTCAAAACAAAAACTATAAAACATATAGGTTATCTAAGGATAAGATGGATTAGTATTGAAAAATAGAATTTCAAAAATCAATGATAAGCTCTTCCACAATTACATGAATATATTCATACTCCTTGGTTTTAAATTTCCTTTACTTTATTTAGAGCTTTATGCTCCTTGTTTTTCCATGGACGTACAGATTCACAGAAATTATAATTTATAAACAAAATTATTTATATATAGCTAAAAAAATTAAATATGTATTTAATAATAAGACAAAAAAACTTTTTAAATATTTACATTATGTTTTGGAGATTTTATTCAATAATAATTGTTCTCATAGTTAATTTGACAATTGAATTATAATTACTCCTTAGGAAGGGTTTATATTGGAATTGGGCTTAAGGAATTTCAATTTATGCATAAACGAGTGGACAAGATTTCAATAATAATTATCCTCATGGTTAATTTGACAACTAAATTATGATTAAGCCGTAGGAGTGGTCTATATTGGAATTGGATTTAAGGAATTTTAATTTTTACATAAATGGGTGGACAAGATTTGATTTAAAGAGAATATTCTTCATCTAATACATCATCCAATTGATAATATGAAAAGTAATTGAAAAGACTTTCAGTTTCAAATCAAAGAATAACAAATTTAATTTAAAAATCATTGATTTCACCACGAGTTAAACACAACCAAGTGTTTACTAAAAATTTCTTATCAAATTATTCAAATTATATATAAACACTAAAAATTCCTTATCAAATTATTCAAATTATATATTTATATATTTGCCCAATTGTTCTCCCATATTTCACTTCAAAATGACCATGTGTTACGACGTTGATCAAGCGTCGCAGTGGGATGAACCCACATCAAGCTAGAACACAAACCATTGTTTTCCTATTATAGTTTCGCATGCAAGCAGACCTGTTGAACCCCCAAAAGTGCTAATTTGTTAGTTAAAATAGATTTAAGTGAAACTCAAAGAACCAGTCATATCAGTATGTAAATTGTAATGAGCACTCTCATTGAACGCCAAATTAACTAAGAGACGATCAAAGACTGGCAATAGAAAAATTAATACTGGAATAACCATGAATTAAGAAAAAGGAGAAGACTAAAAATTGAGAAAAAAATAAAAAGAAACGCGATACTAGGAATGGGTTGTAAGTGTTTTATGTGTATTTTCATTGCATGATTGCATTTGTATTGCATTCATGGCCATATTCTAATGTTGTTGGCAATTGCGTTTAGTCTTCACTTTAATACTTACTCTCAAAATTGGTATTTTTATTTGATGGTATATTTTTGGAATATTTTGGAATTTGGCCTAGCTGCTTTCACTCAATTGGTTTAGCTATTTTAAAAAATATACAATCAAAATAAATTTTGTGACGCCACACAATGGTAGAGGTGCATGATATGTAATGTTTCCTCTTTAGACCTCCACACTAGTATGTTACTTTCGGCCTCAACATTTTGGAGGTATATGAATATTGTTGGTTATGTAGTTGCATATGATTTCTCTATATTTGTCAGCGGTGAGGGTCTCTGTTAAACTTCATCGGCGCATGTGAGTGGGTCTCATTGGTATAATGTGGTACAGACTGGGAGTATAATCTCGTTATGTGGCGGAAATACTCTGACGTAATCCCATCGGTGGTGTGGATATCTGTGACATAATCAGTAGGGGAATATTTCTATATCCATTCCAACAGATCTTACATATTGTCCCGTTAATATTTTTTTCAATATATATACTACTTTGTATTATCAGGGAACATTTATGGCTGACGCATAAACACTCCAATGTCATTGTGGGATAGTGTTTGAAATTTTCTCTATAGGGTGTTTGACAGTGAAGCCGGTAATGATGATTCCACAAAACGATTTCCTAGACTGATGTTTCTATTGAACAAATGGTTGGCCTCTTTCAATATATTGAGACCGTGAAAATATTGTGGTTGCATGTATTGTAGTAGATGGTGGCACTGCCCAAGTTACTGGTGTTTTTTTTTGTTTCTAATAGACTGCACTTTAATTGTTGGTGTATCCATGTATTGAGGATATGGAATTTTTCATGGGCTTATTTACATTTTTGGTATTATCCTATTTTCATGGCTTCCATGGTGGAGGTTTCTCAGCTCATGAATTATTTTTCGTTGGCTAGAGGGATTTTCCATGGGAGGTGGTTGACATTTGAACCAACTTTCAGGAATGACACTTGTGGAAATTTTCTTTACACTCTAGTTGGCCCCTGGGGAACATTATGACAACGAATCGATTGGGTGGGATTCAATGTCTAATCATTGACATCAGGATGAATTATTTATTCTGGGGGTCCTTATGTCGATGGTAGAAATTCTTTATTCTCCATGTGGAGCATAAATGAACATTCCCTTGTTCAACTTACCTTTATGGCATGGTACTAACATTTAGATTTTTCGAGGTGGTTGGTACATATTACTTGATCGGGGCTTCTGTGGCCTTGATTGCTTGAGGCATCTTACTGTGCAACTACTCATATTTTGGTTATGTACTGACATGGTTTTTTGTTCTTCGAGGGAGTGGTTGTAAGGCACTGTCAATTCTAAGTTTCTAATTTTGACATGCTTTTTGGCATCTCTGACCTATGGTATTTCATATACCAAGGGTCCACATGGCGGGTAATGTCAGTAGGACTGAGTTGGAAGGTATCTTCAGAGTCCTTGATGTTGATGTGGAGGTGCATGAGGACTTCATTCTTGTCACCCTGGAGGCAGAAAAGGAATATGGCCGACGGGTTCACAAGTGGGGAACATAAAATCTTCAAGGGCGCCAGATGAACATCCTTCACTTGGCATTAGGACATATGGTATGCATGCTGGTACCGGGTACATCGATGGATGTCCTGCAATTTTGGGCAAAGGGCAGAGGAAAAAATAGAAAAACAAACTAATTCCTACAACGTCGGTGACGAAACTCCTTAGTTTCAGGCATGATATTATGTGGGACAGGGTAAGTAGCCTGCTAAAAATGGAACTAGTCGAGCGTTGGATTTTCTCTAATATTCCACCTCAAAACATGCAAGAATGGGTGCGTACACAATGGATGTCTATGCTTGGTTATGCCCTACATGGGAGTCATTTGATGAGTTTGTGGTTCATTTTTCACTTTATGCACCAAGATGACCTAGAACTCACACTCAAGTGTCCATGGGTGAGAGGGTGTAGTTATTTATTATTGCACAGGTGGTATGTAGGTTTTAATCCTCTGCAAAACACTCCAAGAAACAAGTATGTCTAGGTGAATTACCTAGGCTACCACTTGAATTCTGGACCAAGCGGGTAATAGCGGAGATTGGTGATACTATTGGTCGTTTTTTCTATGTTGACTCGAAGTTAATGGGTGAAGAAAATAAAAGGGTGGCTTGAATTTTAGTGGAGATAGGGCTCTTAGAGGGGATCCCGGAGAACATTTACCTGGAGTGGAAATTTTTGTCACGTAGTCAGAGGTTGGACTACTGGGGCTTGCCATACAGGTGCTTAATGTGTCACCATATGGGACATCTACAAGCTCGATGTCCGAAATATTCTCAAATCATGTTTGAAGGCATCATCACGGGGGTCGCTGGAAGTCAACACATAATTCAGGAAAGGATCAACATGTGTATTACACAGGTATTGATTCCTCTGCAAGATATACTCTAAAATATTATGATAATACTAGTCACTCGGTATCCCCTTCTACATATCCATCCACTGAACATATTTCTCCTGGGGAATTTCGGGTTGTGGACTGTTAGATACTAGAGCCACAGCCCCTCCCCATTATTCCATTACTTCTCATGGCACCTCTCCCCCATTCCCATGTTACTCTAGATGTATATTCACCTATTTTCTTACTGATGACCCATTGACTTGTAGGAATCCTAAACCTTACTCACATGTTCAGACCCTGAAAGCTCCTTATACTGTGCCATGCCTCACAACCACATTTTCCCCAAATCCTAACATACTAGCCCAATATCCCCACAGTTTGATTAGTAGCGATATAGAATTTCTCATTCGAAACCCTGTCATGTACTTAGACACACTTACCATCCACCAGCATAGGAAATCCCCTATTTTCATTAGCCCTAATTCAGCATGCAAGGTTACGGTGCGCTGTAAGGGGAAGAGGGGATCTTGTCATCTTAAAAAGAGACATGAACAAATATTTATAGTATTTGGATTCCATTTAATTACGTGGCATTCCCATATTATCCATTGACTTATCCCAGGCCATTGAAGAAAATATGCCCGTAAATGGGGGTACATAATGAACTACCTCACCTTGAAATGCAGGGGATTTGGGGTTGGATAAAAAAGACTTCCCTTCAAGAAAAAATTTGGGTCGATTCGTCATTTATTTTTATTTTAAGGAATCAATGATGATTCCAGATAAATCAATCTCATATTTTGGTGACATCCTACCTGACTGGTGCATGGCTGAAAAGGATGCACATGGTTTATCAGGGGGATTTGTGGTTCTATGGGATCGAAGATGGACCAAACTAAGGGAATATAAGTTATTTGTTGGCATATTGGTATAAAAATTCAAAAACATTCAAAGATGATAAGTATACAGGACTAGATGGCTATAAATTTGACTTATATATACATTTTTTTGAGTTGATGGGGGAGGAACTAAGAGACATGGTGGAAGAATCGTGTATTGGTAGTAAGGTCCCAGGTTCTCTCAAATCATACTTTATTGAAATTATCCCAAAGGTGATTGATACTACTTCTTTCTTCGACTTCTGATTGATATCCCTATGAAATACCTGTTACAAACACTTTTCTAATATCATATCAAAAAGGTTAAAGGATATATTAGCCCTAAATATTTCTAAGGAACAATTCGGTTTCCTGAATAACAGCCCAATACATGATGTTGTAGATATAGCACAAGAGGCTATACATACTATACATAAAAATAATATGGAATCAATGGTTATGAAGATAGATCTAAATAAGGCCTAGGAATATGTTGATTGGTCTATCCTGTGAATTATACTCTCTAAATTTGGTTTGGCTATCTAGGTTATTGAGTGGATTATGGGTTGTGTATCTTGTGTTCAATATGCATTGTTTATGAATGGATATCCATCGATTTTTTTCAAAGTCGGGAGAGGCATTAGGCAGGGGTGTTCCCTCTCACCTTTGCTCTTTATTCTTTTTATGGATGAGATCGACCTCAAGATAAAGGAGGCACACAGTATAGGTTTATTCATATGTATCAAGGTGGGGGTGCAGACAATTGTCACTCACAACTTTTTTGTTGATGATTTTTTTGCATATGGGATCGTGGAATGAGCATAATGAATGGTCATGGACCAGATTGTTCAAAGATATGGTTTTTCATTTAAGATGATTGTAAATAAAGACACATCCATAATTATTTACTTTGAATGTCCACAGGTGGATATACTACATATCAATGATCTATTTCATTTCAAAAATCAATAGTTGAAATATAGATTCACATACTTGGGGTTTAGATTGAAACCAAACGGTTACAAAATTGCAGATTGGCAATGGATAGTTGACAAGTTATATAGGAAACTTCGTGCATGGACCAAAAAGTACTTGTTCCTTGGTGGTAGGTTGATATTTCCATAGGTTGTGCCGAAAAAAATTATGGTGTGCAGGGCTTACTTGTACATACTACCTACATATATTTTAAATAATATAAACGATATTATGGCAAAGTTTATTTGGGAGGCCACTGAAAAAATACAAATACTGTCTTATTAGCTAGAGTAATATCATGATCCTGAATGATATGGGAGGATGGGATTTACTTAATGTCAAAATATTTGGATGGGCACTTATCATTAAATCTGTATGGAGAGCACTTTCAGGGATGGTATATGGAGAGATATCATTATATCGAACTATCTAAAAAAGAAAGAGGTTGTCGAGTGGATAAGAAATGGACAAATTGGAGCTACCAAGGGTTCTTGTATATGGAACGATTTAAATAAGATTAAAACATGTTTTCTTGATAGGATCATAAGGAATTTTGGTTCAGGTAATCACATTCTCATCAATGGTGATATAAAAGGAGTGGAAGGAAGAAGCATATTATCTTAACAGACCTTGTGGGTAATTCACTCAAGGGGATTTTTTGTTTTAGCACAGGTGATACTCAGATGGAGTGGATTGTTTCCCACATGGCGTAGCACAGTGAACATGGGACTGACGGCAAGAACACTAGAAGAATGGAATTTATATTTTAGTTCTTTGGGACGAGCTAGAATTTTCAGGAGGATGGAAGGTGATAAACTTGCATGGGAAATTTGTCTGAAGGATAACTCAGTGGTAGTTGCTAAGGTATATAGGTATATTATGAAATCCCTTTTCACTTATGTTCCTGTATGGTTTTTAAAAATTTGGAGGTTGAAATTTCCCATCAAGATCATATTATACACATGGTTGGTCTAGAAAAATAGAATTCTAACATGGGAGAACCTGTTGAGAAGAGGCATATATGGTCTAGGTAGATGTACTTATGTGTAAAACAAAAATGGAAACTAATACACACATTCTCCTGGAATGTGCCATCGTATTACAAGTATAGATACACATTATGAGGTGTAGAAAATACCTTTTAGACGCTTTTGATCCATATAAGAGTGTCTAAAATGGTGGATGAACAGGGGGGAAAGGCTACAAGAGGTTCCAACATATATTTTTTGGGAGATATGGAAGGAAATTAATAATATTATTTTTTATAATTATGGGCCAAATCACAATTGGATCATTATGAAGTTCTGTGCATGGCTCGATTCATAGATGGAGGGTACTCAGTGAAAAAAGGACCTCTCCATCTGATTCATGCCTCCCCCGATTTCTTTCTCAATTGGTTATTTTGATGGATCCATACAAATAGGGTGATGTGGTTGTGGTGTGTGGCTTGGGATTGAAAAAAAACACATTACAATATTTCATGGTTTGTTGGTGTGGGCAAAAACACCAGGGCAGGGGTTGTGGCACTCTGGGGGTTATTATGATTCACCAGAGAAAAGGATATTGATATATTACACATCTTTGGTGACTCAAAAACCATCATATATGGGATCACAAACAACACATATTTTTCCCCTCCTCATCTTGACAGCTGCATTGCGCACATTAATATTCTCAAATAGACTTTCATCCAGATCACATTTCAACAAATTTATAGGGAAGCAAACATTGTTGTTGACTCTCTATCGAAGAAAGGTCTATGGGAAGCAACAGAGAACATGTTCTACTCTCACATGGAAGACAACACTATCAGGGAAGAAGGATATATTAGATTTCCTTAATTTACTTTTTTTGGGCTGCCTTAGTTTATGGTTGTATTAATTATGTTTTTTGTTAGGTCCCTATATCACTAGTATAGCCCCTTATTATTGTTAGTTTAAACCCCTTATTGTTATTATTGTACCCTTGTAACCCCCATTTTGTTATTATTGTGCCCTTAAATTATTATTGTTAGGTCGGCTAGGATTACATTAGGGCCCCATGGAATCCTATATATAGAAAGGAGGTTTTGTGAATTGTATCATCCAAGAATTGTGCATTTATGTAATGTATTGGAGGTTGCCCCCTCGAAGTGGCTTATTTCTAAGGCGTTTATATCTCTTTTCTTCTACTTTTGAAGCTGGTTACACAACATTTTTCTGGAATATGTACAGGTTGTCCAGATCGGTTTTTATTATATGGCAACATAATAGACTGTTTGTTTTTGTAAACAAAAACTGATGTGGTGGTTTCATAGTTTGGAATATCAACTGATGATGTTTTTTTTTGTTGATAATGTATATTGACATGCATAATGTTACATGTGATGGTACATAATATAAACCATATTTTTTTTTGGCTGAAAAATGAATAAATAAATAAAATAAAACTTTGTAGGTAAAAATACATATGTCAACCGAAGATTGTAAATATACAATAATAGACCCATCTTAAGTACAAATCTAACATGAGCCTAGAGGGATCAAATTTCTTCACGTGCAAACTTCTTTAGAGTGAAAAATACAATGTGTAATTTTTCATTGTTTAAATTGTATTTTTGAATGTTATATAGAGTATATATAGGACCAAATAAACATTTTAACCATAAAAAACTTATTTTTTCATGATATATACATAAAAAAAATTTAAATAATATATAATATATAAATATTTTCAAATCAGTTAATATAGATTTTAAATATTTTATTTAAATCTCCTATTGAAATATTTTTCAAAAGTATAAGGTTTAAACATCTTACTCACATTTTTTTACATCTAATTACTTTACAACATATTCATTTTTTTTATTATAGCCAACATTATTTTTCTATTTAGAGCACATTTCAACTCGATGGAGTTGTTATGGCCTAAATCTACCTCAGACTGAGAAAGGCAGAATCTAGGGTAACATCAAACCATGCTTAACCTGGTAGCTAGCCCTACCAGATCAGCAGAGGGCTCTCTCCTTGTCAATCTCAGCAAAAAATGATCAGTGAGGCTTGAGATGACTTGAATGAAGGCTGATTTTAGGATAGGTATATATGTAAAAGAGTTTGATTTTATTTTGATGGTGTCTATTGGATCAAAGAGAAAGGGAGATTTTGGGTCTAGGGAATGAGGCCTAGTTTTTGCAGAGATCTGAATGGGGCAAGGTAGGAAATTTTTTTGACGCTTTCAATTTTGAATGAAATGGATAGCTCAGACCAATGAGGAGTTGAAGAGGGAAATATACTTTCAGGAATCCTCTTCAAACAGTCGAAAACATAGAAAATTAAACAAACTCTAGGTAGAGCACTGCAAATCTAATGAATTCCACCTTTATCCTTGTTTGTTTAACTTAAGAAGAAATAAGAGGGAAGATGATACACATAAAGCACCAGTAAACTTACATTAACAAAGAGAAACACATCATCAAAACAAATAGCCACATGAATCCCAAGGAGTGTTGCAAACCCTGGTCTATTCCTTTGCCAAACTGCAGAGATGAATGTACAATGATGCTCCAAACAATCCCAAGTGTCCAACCATGCAAATGACTGAAAAACTACAAGATATAGACAACACTACCTCATCCCTAGCCTCTAGGGGTCGAGCTCACAAGTCTAGGAGTTGTTTCAACAAGATCTAAACTAATAACTGGAAAATAGGCAGTGGAACAACTTGCCTCTATAAGATAGGAAACTGATTCATTCAGCTGCAATTCACCTTTTGATGGATGAATCTACTTCCATGAGTAAAAATTTGAAAAAATTACATCAATACCCATAAAATTACATCAGGTTACATCAATATTTTTACATTTGGAGATAAGAAAGTCAAACTGGCCAAAACTAAGCAAAAAACAGAGTTACTGAGTCAAAACTGAGCAAAAATCCCCAATGCATCGCGCCTGATTTCTCTACGCGTCGCGCTAGTTTGGAGCCGATTTTGAAGGCCTTCCCTATGTCCAAATTGAGCGCAGGATAGCTCGTTGGAAATATATACCTATATAATTTCCAACACAAGTGTAATTTCTGAATTTGGATTCCATTTGCCCCTCCAAAAATGAGATTTCCCAACATTGTTTCCTGTGTGTCCAAAAAGGGGCAGAAAGGTCAATTTTAGGGTGTTTTGACCCTTCTGGAAGCCCAAAACTTGTCAAAATATCTTGTCCATATGTAGGAATGCACAAATTTTCATGCAAAATCCAAAAATACAAAGTTTTACCCAAGAGGAGCTTCCAATCATAAGCGCGCGCAACGTGGTGTGACGCGTTGAGCTGAAAAATCTGTGTTTAGGCCAAAAAAAATAAAATTTGCAAAATGTGTCCCAAATTTCTTGAAATTTGGGCTAAGTGTCCTCCATCATGCACTATGCTACGCCAAGGAAGCTTCGGCCAAAATTTGAAGTCTATCTTGCCTTTTCCGACGCCTTAATGCCCTCTTTAACTTAGCCTTCAGGATCTTGATTCGTGCCTTGCAAACATGATTTCTTGCCCAATAATGATTCGCCATGTGCCTCAACATGTTATTTTCTTTGTTAGCTTTCTCCAACAGCTTTTGGTCTCCTTGGTGCATGCAATTCAGTTGTGGAGTCACTGTCTCGGTCATAAGAGGTATCTGTCTCCATGATTTCCAAAGTCTATATTGTCTTGGATGAATATGAGGAGTTTGGTGTCTTTGGTTTTGTTGCTAAATATGTGATAATAAGTAAGGGAATATGGAGGGAAAGGGTAGGGGAAATGATGGAATATTATGCCAATTAAAGAGTTTAGGGACAGTCACCAGGTTTCTTGGGATAGCCTTGGGGTTTGGGAAAATTATAATTGGGATGTGGGATAGTGGGAATGGGATAGGAAATGAGTGATTTAGGGATGTAAGGGGATAGGGAAATGGGCTGTTGTAACAAGATAAACAGTGATGAGAGGATACAAGGTGGGGAAAAGGAAGTGATTGACACAAAACCAATTTCAAAACCCTAAGGAAACAATCCTTTGAACAATCAATATAGGGTTTGAATTTTTTGTATTTAAATCCTCATAAACAACACAAGACCATGTTCATTGGAAATGGAGAGGTTGCTTGACTTACTTGGACAAAGAGAGACCGAGCCGATTTGAAAATTTGGAAGAAATGGAAATGAATTTTCTTACGGCCCTACGCGTCATGCAACAAACCCAATGCGTCGCATTCCTCCAATGCGTCGCGTAGGAAAAATTTCAACACAGTGGGGACCGACCCAATGTGTCGCGCCTGCCCAATGCGTCACAACACCCATCCAATGCGTCACGCAGGGAAATTTTCACAAATTGCATTCAAAATGCTTCTTTTGCTCTTCAAGAATTCTCCTTGGTTCACTCTTGCACACCACAGATTTGAGCACATTTGGAAATTTTGGAGAAGTTTATGGTGAAATTGGGCTTGCAACTCTATGCATCGCGCCACAAGCCCAACGCATCGTGCCCTTTTGCAGGGGACATTTGGAGACCTTCCCGTTTTCCAAATTGGGCATGGGATAGCTCGTTGGAAATCTTATTGAGTCTACTTTCCAACCCAACTAGAATATTTCAATTTGGAGTTTATTTTCCCTGTCAAAAATCAAATCTCCCAAGACTAGTCAAAATGTCAAAAATGAGGCTGCCTCAAGGCAGAGTGCTGTTACAGTCAACTTTTGAAGGTCTTCCTCAACTCCAAATTGAGCTCATGATAGCTCATTGTAAAGATATTTGTGTCTAGTTATCATTTGACTCATCAATAAAGTCGTTTGGCCAACCAAGCTAGGAGAAATCTTGATTTTCCCAAAGTCACTTCAGAGGTGCATCAATTCTCCTGAGGCAACTGTATTTTTGACATTTCTTCTAAAAACATGACAGCTGTGTAAAAATTGAAGGATTTTTTTCTTCCTTGGCCTATTTTGGACAAAAACCTCTCTCATTTTTCCCAAATTCATCTTTTATTTCTTGGAAACATTGTTGGAGTAAAACCTATCCCGATGTGTGGAACAAGGGATTTGTCGAAATGAAGTGAAATGAAGGGGATAAGGGGCTTCTAAATTCTTGATAAAATTTTTGGAAGTAGGGAGGGATGTTAGGAAGCAGGGGAAAGTGGAATTTTAGAGATTGAATGAGGGGAAGGGGTCCAAAAGGGCAAAACACAGGCCTAGCCTAGAAAATTGCCAAGTTGTAGCAAGAAACTAGGGTTTTTGCGAAAATGAAGAATTTGGGGAATCTCAGTGATGGGAATTGTTTAATAAGGTACATTAAGGATAGGGGAAGGTGTATGAACATCAGGATACAATTTTTGCTGATTATTTGACCATCTAAGATAAATTTCCTTCAAAACCCTAGGAGAGGGAAATGAACTTTACCTAGGCACAACTGAAGCATGAACAAGGTGTAAAATGACCCATTGGAACCTGACATGATGATGAAAACCCTCTGAATGATGGTACACTCAGCTGAATGGTGACATGGACCGACATTTGGACAACTTTGACAGGAGTGAAAACAAACCCTAGACCTAATACCTAGTGACCAAATTTTACTTGAAGACTCACTGAAATGACAAAATTTGACCTTGACACCTTAAAATCACTTTTTAAGAGCATGTTTTATCACTGGAGGAAGGTTGCAAAGACTGAAACTAACATTGGCTCCAATGGGGATGGTATCTCCTTGGAGGTGCCAAGAACTATAGATCTTTGGAAAGCAGACAGTGCCTTCATCCATTGGGCAATGGAGTCATAAAATCAAGCTGAAATGCATGACTGAAAACTGATGACTTGAAAACACAAATTGACTCTCACTCAACTAAAAACTGACTCGATACTTAAACAAAACCGAAAAACTGGAAAATATGCTCAAAGTAGAGCTTATTCATAAAAACCTACTCTAACAGTTTCATTCATCACCTGATCAAGTGAAATGAAACAACCAATGCAACCATGTAAGCATTTCCGCTGCTGTTTGGATTCTCCGCAAGTGCTCGTTTATGAACAACAAGAGAGAACTATTGAAAGGCAACTCCCATGAAAACTTGTGAACATATCCGTTGAATACTATAGATTCTCTATCTGCCTCCAAAAACACTGCATAAGGATCTTGAAGTTCATGCACACTGGGACATAGCTCATCCAATGGATTACTTTTCTTCTCCTCATACCATGAATGCAAAACTTGATCTGAGCTTTGTGATGAGGCTTCTACTGAAAATGACAAAGAAACTGGCTACCGGATCAAGTTTATATCAGCACATGTTTCAAGCTCACATGTAGTCAATGGAGAAATATTTTGACTGCATACATCATCCAACACATCAGCTATTGGATCATGAAAAACTTGAAAAGACTGCTGCAACCCATGTTCTATTGTTTCTGATGAGATTACATGATTTCCTACAGGCTGCTCATTTGAATATATACTATGCAATTTACCCTTCAAAAACTGAAATGATTCAAAACAAAATGGTACAGAATCATATTGTATCATTTGATCGTATGTGCCAGCTTCCAAGTCTTCATTTGCAACTTGACAATCAATGGCATTCGGGGGCTACAAATCTGGATATGAGAAGTCTTGAACAAGGTTTTCATTGCCCTCAAGATGGTCCAGATCAAGACTTGTTGACAGTTCATTTCTGATTTCATGGAAGTTGTCTCTGATGAACTGAAACGAATCAAAACAAAAAGGCAAAGATCCTTCACTTACTTCAAAATTTGCTGCACTTTCCTGATTATTGCCATATCTGATATGTGACGGCTGAACATTGTATTTGAACTGCTGAAAGTGAAATTCCTCCTTCCACAAACTAGCTGCTGATTTGTCTGCAAGATTAGCTTCTGTTTGGAGAACATAATCATCATCATGCTGATCAAACTGAGGCAAATCATCAGTATAAAACACATCATCAAGCATACATGTCAAATCAACAGAGATCTCTTATCCAAGATGATCTACAAAAGAATCATTATCAGATTTATGACAATTGGGATAAGAAACAAAATGTTTTGGATCAGCAACTTGTTCTTCTTCAATTAGCGAGCCATGGGCTTGAACATTATACTCATTCCTTGAGATGATCCTCTGCATCATCTCTTCCACTGCACTTACCAAAATGTCAAGCTTTACCTCTAGAGATGTCGATTCCTCTGGATCTATGTTTTTCATCTCTTATTCTTTCAACCTTGCCCTTCAGATCAGTAAATGAGCCTACATCTACTGCACTGTTCTACATCTCTTCAAGTGTTGCAAGATTCCTTTCTCTCAGCCGAAACTCCATTTCCGGATCAAAGGCACCCGGGTAGTGCAAAAGAGCGGATCCAAGAGGAGGTCTTATATTAACTGTCATCGAATAATAAACTTGTTTAAATCTGGCAGAAAATTGCTGTACTGTCTCCCCTGGCAGTATTTTCAACTGGTTATACTCTTCTATAATCAAGAAAGGGTTCTGTCTGACCACCCACCTCTCGAGGAAAACTTTGACGAACTGCTGGAAATCTAAGATGCTCGCATCAGGCAAGGTTTTGAACCAACTCTTGACTTTGCCTTGCAAAGAAAGAGAAAAAAGCCTAATACTGACATCCTCTTCATCAACTTCAAAAATTTCAAGAAAAGACTCAAAATTCAGAACATGTCTCTCAGCAGTGATGTTGTCACGTTCACCATCAAATATTGGTAGATATAGGTGATGATTTTTAGGGAAAGCATGGGATATAGGAGGTAAAATCATAGGCTTGTATCGATCTGGAATTTTACAAGGTATAGGGGTATGTACAAATGTTGTAGAATCAGTCTTGGTATTTTGAGGTTCATCAGTTTGAAGATGGTCATCACAATATTCGGAAGAAAGGTCTTGATCAAGCTCAAAAGCATGCAAATCTTTGGTATTCACAATCTTCAAAGGGAAGGAATCAAATGCAGGCCAAGGATATTTTCTCAAATACAATATACTTTGTAAAGCCTTCTTAAAATTCTCGGGGAAAGATAAGAAATAATTTATGACAAAGAAAAAAATGTCTTGGATGAAATTCCAACTTGAATACCTGATCTTTCCGTATTGTCCTTTCATGTTTCTGCTAATCAGGTTCATCCCCCAGTGGAGTCCTTGGATCTAATCTCGAAACTGATTTAGAGTCGCTAGGTGAATCATTTCAGCCTTGCGGTGTCTAATTTTTGTCCACCATCAACAATCAGATCTGAACTTGATTAGATCTGACTGAGGAAACCAAATGTTTAGTTCATAAACTAGACCATAGATTGACTGAAGCAGCATTCATCTACTTTCGCTAATGCAAAGCAAGAGCGTTTCGAAGGCTACCTGGCTAACTTCAAGCTTTGTCTGTAGTTTATAAGGAAAACAACAAACTTTTATCCCCAGTATGGTTGCCACTATGTTATGGCCTAAATCTACCTCAGGCTGAGAAAGGCAGAATCTAGGGTAACATCAAACCACGCTTAATGTGGTAGCTAGCCCTACCAGATCGGGAGAGGGCTCTCTCCTTGTCAATCTCAGCAAAAAATGATCAGTGAGGCTTGAGATGACTTGAATGAAGGCTGATTTTAGGCTAGGTATATATGTAAAAGAGTTTGATTTTATTTTGAGGGTGTTTGTTGGATCAAAGGGAAAGGCAGATTTTGGGTCTGGGGAATGAGGCCTAGTTTTTGCAGAGATCTGAATGGGGCAAAGTAGGAAATTGTTTTGACGCTTTCAATTTTGAATGAAATGGATAGCTCAGACCAATGAGGAGTTGAAGAGGGCAAGAGACTTTCAGGAATCCTCTTCAAACAATTGAAAACATAGAAAATTAAACAAACTCTAGGTAGAGCACTGCAAATCTAATGAATTCCACCTTTGTCCTTGTTTTTTTAACTTAAGAAGAAATAAGAGGGAAGATGATACACATAAAGCACCAGTAAACTTAAATTAACAAAGAGAAACACATCATCAAAAAAAAGAGCCACATGAATCCCAAGGAGTGCTGCAAACCCTGGTCTATTCCTTTTCCAAACTGCAGAGATGAATGTACAATGATGCTCCAAACAATCCCAAGTGTCCAACCATGCAAATGACTGAAAAAATATAAAATATAGACAACACTATCTCATCCCCAGACTCTAGGGGTCGAGCTCACAATTCTAGGAGCTTTTTCAACAAGATCTAAACTAAGAACTAGAATATAGGCAATGGAACAACTTGCCTCTATAAGATAGGAAACTGATTCATTCAGTTGCAATTCACATTTTGATGGATGAATCTACTTCCATGAGTAAAAATTTGACAAAATTACATCAAGACCCATCAAATTACATCAAGAGTTTTACATTTGGAGATAAGAAAGTCAAACTGGCCAAAACTAGGCGAAAAACAGAGTTATTGAGTCAAAACTGAGCAAAAATCCCCAATGCGTCGCGCCTAATTTCTCTACGAGTCGCGTCAGTTTGGAGCCAATTTTGAAGGCCTTCCTGATGTCCAAATTGAGCACAGGATAGCTCGTTGGAAATCTCTACCTGTCTACTTTCCAACACAAGTGGAATTTCTGAATTTGGATTCTATTTTCCCCTCCAAAAATGAGTTTTCCCAACACTGCTTCCTGTGTGTCCAAAAAGGGGCAGAAAGGTCAATTTTAGGGTGTTTTTAACCCTTTTGGAAGCCCAAAACTTGTCAAAATATCTTTTCCATATGTAGGAATGCATAAATTTTCATGACAAATCCAAAAATACAAATTTTTACCCAAGAGGAGCTTCCAATCATAAGCGCGCACCATGTGGCGCGACGCGTTGAGCTAAAAAATCTGTGTTTAGGCCAAAAAAAACAAAATTTGCAAAATGTGTCCCAAATTTCTTGAAATTTGGGCTAAGTGTCCTCCATCATGCACTATGCTGGGCCAAGGAAGCTTCGGCCAAAATTTGAATTCTATCTTGCCTTTTCTGACGCCTTAATGCCCTCTTTAACTTAGCCTTCAGGATCTTGATTCGTGCCTTGCAAACATGATTTATTGCCCATTAATGATTCGCCATGTGCCTCAACATGTTCTTTTCTTTGTTAGCTTTCTCGAACAGCTTTTGGTCTCCTTGGTGCATGCAATTTAGTTGTGGAGTCACTGTCTCAGTCATAAGAGGTATATGTCTCCATGATTTCCAAAGTCTATATTGTCTTGGATGAATATGAGGAGTTTGGTGTCTTTGGTTTTGTTGCCAAATATGTGATAATAGGTAAGGGACTATGGAGGGAAAGGGTAGGGGAAATGATGGAATATTATGCCAATTAAAGAGTTTAGGGATAGTCACTAGGTTTCTTGGGATAGCCTTGGGGTTTGGGAAAATTATAATTGGGATGTGGGATAATGGGAATGGGATAGGAAATGGGTGATTTAGGGATGTAAGTGGATAGGGAAATGGGCTGTTGTAACAAGATAAACAGTGATGAGGGGATACAAGGTGGGGAAAAGGAAGTGATTGACACAAAACCAATTTCAAAACCCTAAGGAAACAATCCTTTGAACAAGCAATATAGGGTTTGAATTTTTTGTATTTAAATCCTCATAAACAACACAAGACCATGTTCATTGGAAATGGAGAGGTTGCTTGACTTACTTGGAAAAAGAGAGACCAAGCCGATTTGAAAATTTGGAAGAAATGGCAATGAATTTACTTGCGGCCCTACGCGTCGCGCAACAAACCCAGTGCGTCGTGTTCCTCCAATGTGTCGCGCAGGAAAAATTTCAACACAGTGGGGGCCGACCCAATGCGTCGCGCCTGCCCAAGGCGTCGCGACACCCAGCCAATGCATCGCGCAGGGAAATTTTCACAAATCGCCTTCAAACTGCTTCTTTTGTTCTTCACGAATTCTCCTTGGTCCACTCTTGCACACCACATATTTGAGCACATTTGGAAATTTCGGAGAAGTTTATGGTGAAATTGGGCTTGCAGCTCTATGCGTCGTGCCACAAGCCCAACGCGTCGGGCCCTTTTGCAGGAGACTTTTGGAGACCTTCCCGGTGTCCAAATTGGGCGCGGGATATCTTGTTGGAATTATTATTGAGTCTACTTTCCAACTCAACTGGAATTTTTCAATTTGGAGTTCATTTCCCCTGTCAAAAAGAAAATCTCCCAAGACTGGTCAAAATGTGCAAAATGAGGCTGCCTCAAGGCAGAGTGCTGTTACAGTCAACTTTTGAAGGTCTTCCTCAACTCCAAATTGAGCTCATGATAGCTCATTGGAAATATCTTTGTGTCTAGTTATCATTTGACCCATCAATAAAGTCATTTGGCCAACCAAGCTAGGAGAAATCGTGATTTTCCCAAAGTCACTTCAGAGGTGCATCAATTCTCCTAAGGCAACTGTATTTTTGACATTTCTTCTAAAACCATGACACCTGTGTAAAACGTGAAGGATTTTTTTCTTCCTTGGAATATTGTGGACAAAACCCTCTCTCATTTTTCCCAAATTCATCTTTTATTGCTCGGAAACATCGTTGGAGTAAAACCTATCCCGATGTGTGGAACAAGGGATTTGTCGAAATGAAGCGAAATGAAGGGGATAAGGGGATTCTAAAATCTTGAGAAAATTTTGGGAAGTAGGGAGGGACGTTAGGAAGCAGGGGAAAGTGTAATTTTAGAGATTGAGTGAGGGGAAGGGGTCCAAAAGGGAAAAACATAGGGCTAGCCTAGAAAATTGCCAAATTGTAGCAAGAAACTAGGGTTTGTGCGAAAATGAGGAATTTGGGGAATCTCCGTGATTGGAAGTGTTTAATAATGTACATTAAGGATAAGGGAAGGTGTATGAACATGAGGATATAATTTTTTCTGATGATTTGACCATCTAAGATAAATTGCCTTCAAAACCCTAGGAGAGGGAAATGAACCTTACCTAGGCACAACTGAAGCATGAACAAGGTGTAAAATGACCCATTGGAACCTGACATGATGATGACAACCCTCTGAATGATGGTACACTCAACTGAATGGTGACATGGACCGACATTTGGACAACTTTGACAGGAGTGAAAACAAACCCTAGACCTTATACCTAGTGACCAAATTTTACTTGAAGACTCACTGAAATGACAAAATTTGACCTTGACACCTTAAAATCACTTTGTAAGAGCATGTTTGATCACTGGAGGAAGGCTGCAAAGACTGACACTAACAGGAGGGACAGAAAAACTTACACATCAACTAGACGGAGGGATGCACAAACTTACACATCCCCTCATACTGGGATGTAGAATGAGCTCTTAGCTCAATGAACCTCTCAGCTGAATTAATATGCAACACAAAAATTTATCCAAATAAATCTTGCTCAATGCATTGAAATATTGAATTGAAATGAACGAGAAGAATAAAGTTAAAGGTAGAATGAGAGTGAATTTGGTGCTCAATTAAATCAGATAATACCATCCAAGCATATCTCAAGAAAAATATAAGCACAACTAGCCAGTTTTCAAGGTACAGTTGATAAATCTCATCTTCATCTGATGGTGGGTGAGTAGAGACCTATCAACTATGCACATGGGGACATGAGGAAGATGGAAACTTATTGACTATATCAAGAAAAAAACCCAACAAATATTGTGCCCTGATACACACATCTACAGCAGTGGGGGTGTTTATTAGATACAGAGATAAATACTGCCAATATAAGTGAAGATGGTGAACATGCAACCCATAATTTTCAAGGTTAGCGAAGGTGGCTCCACCAACCCTTTGAAAACTATCATGTTTTTCTTTGGCCCTGTTTGAATGGAAGTTTTACTTATTTAGGAGTACTAAGGACATCACCTGTTGCTTTCATGACATGAGTAGATCTGGCTACCATTGGGAGTTTTTCCTATTTAGAAACCCTAAATACACCAAAGTCTTTTTCATGGAATGAGCAGGCAAGTCTACCACCTTGTCTTCATTGATATTTAACTAAAAATGGCCAACACGAATATGAAATACTAAAACAAAAGGAAGTTACAAACATTTTTTTACCCAATCTCAAACCTAAATGGATTTGTTCTTGGTTTTACATTTTTAGAATTGATGTTTATATGATTATAAATATCTATTTGTTCCTTTTAAATTAATTTTATTGATGATATCATTTATAAGATTGTTACTAAATTTTTTATTTTCATTATAGTTGTTGAAATAATTCAAAATTTTAATAAATATAAGTGAATGTAATAGTTAATTTCATTAGTGTGAATCAAATTTCCCAAATATTCTCAAATATTGCTAATTTTCTAGGTAAAATAGATTTAATCAAAATTCAGAAAAGATGTTGTATGAGTATGTATATTTTACTTCGTAGTGTGTTTGATCTTTAAGTTAACCAAGAGATGATAAGGGATTAGTGATAGAACAATTAATAATATCATCTGATAATATTAATTTAAATAAATATCATCTCTAGATCTAGGTGTCAAACAACTCAAGACTTCAATGATTTTAATGAATCATGTGCATATAATTGGGGTGTTCTTATGGCAGTGATTTGACTCGCATTCCACCATGTATCAAGTCTGGAGTATGGTGGTGAATATATCAAGTCCACCCCCTCCTACATTTAAAGCACATTACGCATATGTAGATTTAACTTGTTGTCTAGCGTCCCTCATTCTTCATTAAAACATTGGGTGCTCTCAACATGGTCATAAATTCCATCAGTTGCATGAAGGTAGAGACTTCGCTTAGTTTTATGGCTTTACATTTGTTTTCTCTACAATCATGGTCCAATAATGAGGGTGGTCTAGTAGAGGTGGCAGAGGATGAGGTCGACTGCCCTTGCTTCCCTGATATGGGCATGGGGAGAAACATTTCTATTGCAATATTTTCACAGCTACAAAATAATGGTGGCAGATGCTGAAGCACAGGAGCTCCTGGTCATGGGTGACCATCTTTATTCCCTGCGCAACCTCCTCGAATGCCATTACTGGGACCAAGAAGATACTAATGAGTTACTAGTAATAAATGTATTGGACATGGAATACCATTTACATCATGCAAGTTCAGCTTACCAACGCATTGCTAGACTCCTAGGTATGCAACTACAGGGTTCATAGACTCACTCGACTGAAACAATGGATGATTCCTTGCTTTATCCAATGCACACAAAAACTCCCCGTGACAGTCCTCATAGCTCCTCGCCACAATTATGCCAATAACATGGCAAGTCGAAGCCTATCTCTATTGGTTTATGTCCCTCCTACGGCAAAGGTAGCGGTCACAATCGCTGGGTCAGCGGTAAAGGTGGTCAAATCAACAACTCTCTCTAATGGAACTCTGAATTTTCATCCTCCTCTATCTAGCAAGCTTCCTCAAGGTTCCCTCTACCAGCTGATCCAAACTATTAAAAACCATGTTGTGTGGTCCAGGAGGACCCCCTTGAGCACTCGTTGGCATTTCTAATATTAAAGGTAGCCTATATTGTGGTTTATATGTCTTATTTTTCTTGGACTTAGATATGGTTTATTATATTTTGCTGCAATGTAAATGTTAGGAGGCTCTCTAGTTTATCCTTTGTGAGAAAATACCTCTCCACACCTTCTTTCATCATATGCTTTCTCAACTTTAGGACCATGTTCATGGTCAATCTCTATTGAGCTCTAATGCTCAGAAGTATGTACATTTTGTAATTCTACTGTAATACAAATCCTCTTTACCTAAAAAAAAAAACTTAAATAAATATTACACACACACACACACACATGAGAGTTAAAACATAAATTTGATCTTTATAAAAAAAGTGATATATTGGCAATGCTCATTTGCGACTATAGCTTGGAAATTTACAATTCCATTTTGCAGAGAACCTTTTCACATTCCTGCAAGTTGGAAAGAGATGTTAATCAACTAGGAGGAATGTCCATGGAAGAGAAAATCTAAATCTCTTACTCTTCAAAGTTGGATGGCACTCCCAAAGTACTTGTGATGGTCAATTTGGATAGCTTGCAATAAGAATATATTTCAGGATGATCAACCTATTCTCACGATTGTTGCAAATAAGGTTATTCAAATGATGTTTGAATTTATTTATGCAAAAGGATTTAATGCAAATGATTTGAATAATTTATCTGAGAAGGATAGGAATTAGCTACAGGTAGGGACTCCATCAAATCATGTTGGTAGCTTCAGTATCAAACCATTTCAACAAAAATCATATATCATCATACTTGATCGTGATCAATTCAAGGAATGGAGAGTAAAGAAGGGATGTCACTCTTTATTCTTCGATGGTGCTTTGAAAGGTAACCCTGGGGTGGTTGGGGTGGGAGGGAGGGGTGGGGGGGATTACAAGCAGGATGAAGAATCCATTGAATTTGAATACATACCATGATAAGTTTTAAAAGCAGGTCTTTGTCGTGGATGTAGTTAATATGGCAAGTGTTTCTACACCAGGTGTTGAATTGGCTCCAATGAATAATAGTGTGTCTGCTATACCTTAGGAGGCTGATTTTAAATAGTTGATTTTAGGATGTTTTTCCACAAGTTTTTGCTATATTTACAGTGTAATTTTGTATATATGTGTGGTCTTTTTTAGAGATGGTATAAGGATACTTTGACAGAAATTATATATTCGTTGATTAAGGTGGGTAATATAGGGTTTGTCTAAAAAAAATTTATAACAAATGAAGCATATATTCTCTTAAATGTAATAAATACTAATCTACAAAACATTTTTTCTTAATACAATAAAACCGTTTCTTTTAAAATAAAAATAAAAAGTAATATTTTATTTAAATGCAACATCAATATAATAATAACTTAAACAAATAAAAAGAGACCAAAGTATAAATTAAATAATTAATATAATTACTTTATATATATAAGCATGAAGCATTCAAGTTAAGTTTCTATTTGCCATACATATATATAAGCATTCAAGTTAAGGTTTTTTTGGCATGAAGCATTCACAATCATGAAGCATTTAAGTTTGGCATGAAGCTTTCAAGTTTAGTTCAGTGTGTCTTTATCAAAACGACCATATAGATTAAAAAATATTTCAAAACCATGAAGCATTCAAGTTGAATTTTTCTTTGGCATGTGTCTTTGGCATGAAGTATTCAAGTTGAATTTGTCTTTGTCATGAAGCATTCAAGTTTATTTTAGTTGGTCTTCAACAACAAGAACAAATGGATTTAATATACATATGAATAATATATATATAAATTAATTAATTCGAATAGTAATTAAAGTGAATATTAATGACTATTTATTATATTATATATTTATATATATGAATATTTGTTTTTTATAAAATAAATAAATAGTAATTAAAGTGAATATTTTTTTTTATAAAATAAATAACCATAAGAACTTTTATTTTTCCATGGTGATAAATAAGATGTATTATATATTTTATATTGTAATTTATATTAAATGTTAAAATAAGTAATTGTAACAAGTTTATGTGATAATAAATGTTATAAATAAGATGTATTTTATATTGTAAAGTGTATATTTAATGTTATGATAATTATAATATAAATTAATTTGATATAGTATTTAAAAATAGTTAAATTTATATTTATAAATAAAAATATCATTAAATATAATTTAAATTTATAATATATTAAATATTTTTAATAAAAAATAAAAAATATATATTTATAATTAAAAATATATTATTAAAAAAATAAATTTCAAGTTCCTTTAATCGAGTGAGATAGGAGAAAACGTTGGCTCTATTTTGTTTGAAAAATGTTTTTGTTCCATAATATTACAATGGATGGGTGTGCTCTTACATCCAAAAGTGTATAAATATTGATAAAAAGATTTAGATTATGGATATAATTATTAAAAATAAATATATATTTATTGATTTTATAGAGGAATCGTTTTCAAATCCAATTCAGCTTTTAAATACCTCAATAATATGGAAAGAAATTATTATAAGAGTGTTACAATGTCCAATTTCACTTGGACTCTAGTAGATTAGGAGAAATGACACATATAGGCTTCCACCCTAACTAATTCTTGACTTTAAAAGTGGAGGTTACCAAGGATTTAAAGTTTTCGATACACCATAATATTTTTTTTCTTGGGAGGAGATTGTACTCTAAGAGGAGAATGCAAAAAATTGGGAATGATATACTCAAAATTGAATAAGTTGTTTCATAAATCTAAATAACCATGGAGGTTTAACTCATTTGGTATTTGAATCTTAAACTCAAACTAAGATACAAAGCCTTTGCTATTGAAGATATTAATATCCCACAGTATTAGTAGTTGAGGATTCTCTCCAAGTTCAAATGTCCATCCATCTCAAAAATATTCATGTGGTCACCATTAAACAATAAAACTTTAACATAAAACACTCTTCAAAAAAGAAGCTATGAGGGATTGGGTTGATGTTGCCTCTATAGAGCTAACTCCTACACCAACTCCCACCTTGTTATGTGTTGTTATTATAGTCTAGAATAGTGATAAGAATTAGATAGTTCATTGGTTTGAATAATGTATGGAAGGGGAACTCCATTGAAGAAGCCCTAAGACATTATGCATGAACATGAATACAAAGAGGTAAAAATATTTCCCTCTAACTAACACATGGTGAATTTACCTAGATTGAAACCATAATATATTTGAAGATAAATATACCATACCTTTGAAATGTATTATCCAATTGTAAACATAATTCCTATGATTCCTCAATATAAGGAAGGAAGTATGTTAAGCACTCTCGTAGAGAAGCAATAAATAAATATTTTCCTTGTGATTTCGGTTATAGAGTATACAAATAATCCCATACTAAACCTGGGGCCGGGAGCATTCTACATCTCTTACACTCTTAACATCTTTTAAGGTTGGATTAGGTAGTGACACAAATAAATTTTGTGAGTTTATGGTTGTAAAATTGGTCTTGATGCTACTTCAACAAAAAGGAATTTATCAAGTCTAAATTCGTGAAAACTTTGTATTTCTGATTAAAGGAATGATATGAGAATACTTTGTTATTTTGATTCAAGGAATGATGTGAGAATTCAATTTGTGCAGCTTCATAATTAAATCCCTTTTCCATGACATTGTGCTTCTAAAATCAACCTTGTCTTACATTTTATTTACTCGTGTATAAAAATTAGGAACTATAAATCATATAAGATATCTAAGAATGGGGTCGCACTAGAAAATAGAATTTGGAAGATAGCTAATAAAACTCTTACACAATCATATGAACATATTCATACTCTTACATTCTAAATTGATTTTACTTTGTTTAGAGCTTGTGATCCTTGCCTCTTTAAGGAAAAATCATGTGCCTTCAAGATAATGATTGAGTTTTTTCTATGTATTTAAATATTTTAATAAAATTTTGTATAATGTTTCATTAATATAATTCCTCATTTAAAAATTATATATATATATATATATATATATATATATATATATATATATTAAAACTATAAAATTATAAAAATATTTTGCAATACTGTCTTAAGATTTATTAATCAAATTATATTTTATAAAAAAATATTGCAAAATAAATAAATAAATAAATAAAAATAAAAATATAATATAATAAAAGAACAACTTTCAAATATTTGTGATAGTAGATAGTGTTATGAAACCAACTCCAAAAATATAAGAAACAAAGAGATAAACGCCTTATAAATAAGCCACTTCGAGGGGGCAACCTCCTATAGATTACATAAATGAACAATTCTTGGATGATTCAAATGACAAAACCTCCTTTCTATAAATAGGAGTCCATGGGGTCACAATATAATCCTATCCAGCCTAACAATAATAATGTAAGGGAAAAATGATAACAATATGTGGGTTATAGGGGTACAACAATAACAATAAGAGGATTACACTAACGACAATAAGGGACTAAACTAGTAATATAAGAACCTAACATGCTCCTCTACTTCAAAAGAATGTTGTCCGCAATGCTTGAGTAGCTCTAGATTCTTCTATATAAATTCTCATCCTCCCATGTAGAATCTTCAATGGGTAAGTTCTTGCACATGATGAGATACTATGAAATTGATCGATTTCGTAGCTGTCGAGTTCTTGTTTTTGTGACTGCTTCAGGTTCCAATATGATTTTTCCTTCCTTATCAAGTTCGGGAAATATTGTTTGACCTGGAAATTTGTCATCTATAACCATCTTTAAGCGTGAAACACGGAAAATTGGATGCACTCACGAAGAAGAAGGAAGCTCCAATTTGTATGCCATAGTACCAATCATTTGCAACACCTTGTAAGGACCATTGTGATTTGGTGATAATTTATTATCCTTCTTAGCTTGCTTGAGGGACATTTGTTTGTATGGTTTTAGCCATAAAAATACCCAGTATCCTACATCAAAACTTCTCTTGCTGTGATGTTGATATGTCTGTTGTTTCATTTGATTTTGTGCTAAATTTAGGTTATCCTTTAAGATTTGGAGAACTTGTTGTTGATGCTCGATGTGATCTTCCACTCCCTGAACCTTATAATTTTCTCTTAAAGATGATGTGATGGATAGTGGATGATATCCATAAAGTGCCATAAATGGGGTCATTTTTGCTGCAGTATGGAAGGAAGTGTTATCCCACCATTCATCCAAAGGTAACCACTTGACCCATTGTGTTTATTTATCAAAGACAAAACAATGAACATTTCCTTCCAAAAATTTGTTCACTATCTCAGATATACCATCAAATTGAGGATGATAAGATGAGCTATGAGCTAGTTGAGTACCCGAACAAGAAAATAATTCCGTCCAAAAATTTCCAGTAAAAATGGGATCTCTATCACTTACAATAATCTTTGGGTTTCCACATAGCTTTTGAATTGTTTCCATAAATGCAGTAGCAATTGTACTTTCTTTAAATGGATGAGATAATGCACAAAAGTGTGCAAACTTGGTAATTCTATCAACTACCACCATGATGACACTCTTTCCTTAGGACTTAGGTAAACCTGTGATGAAATCCATTGAAATATCCTCCCAAAGTTGACTTGGAATGGATAAAGGTTGTAGAAGACCCGACATCTTAATTGTCTCAACTTTATTTTGCTGGCAAACCAAAAATTATGCCACAAAATTTTGAATATCATATTTAAGGCCATCCCAAAAAAATTCTTTCTTTGACCTGTGGTAAGTTTTTAAAATTCATGAGTGTTCTCCTAAAGGAGAAGTGAGTATTTCTAAAATAATATTTTGCTTTAGTTGGGAATTATTACAAAGATATAAGCGATCTTTGTACCATAAGGAATCATTTTTCCAACTAAATGTATCATATGTACTAGGATGTTGCTGCAAATTTTGAATGAGTATCCACACTTCTTTTTCCTTCTTCCATTCATCCCTTGCTTGGGTTATCCAATCTGGTTGGATAATAGAAATGGCACAAAGAAATGCTTCCACCTCTTCATCCTTTCTTGAGAGTGCATCTGCAACAACATTTAGCTTCCATTTTTTGTAGATGATTTCAAAGTCATAACCCAACATCTTTGTGACCCATTTTTGCTACTCTACTGAAGATATTCTTTGTTCCAAAAACTGTTTAAGACTATCATGATCATTTTTTACCTTGAAGTGTCTTCCCATTACTTAAGGTCGTCATTTCTTTAGTGCACATAGTATTGCCAACATTTCCTTCTCATAAATAGATTTATGTAAATACTTTCCTTTGATTAGATTACTTTCAAAAGCAATGGGTCTTCCTTCATGCATTAAAACAACACCAATTCCATTTCCTGAGGCATCACATTCCACAATAAAGGGTTTTGTGAATTCTAGCATAGCTAAGACCGGTGCTAGGCACATTGCCTCTTTAAGATGTTCAAAGGCCTTAGTTGCTTCAGGAGTCCATGAAAATGCATATTTCTTCAATAATTTTGTGAGATGTGCTTCTATTCTCCTATAACTCTGAACAACTTGCAATAATACCCTGTTAACCTAAGAAATCCTCGCAACTAGTTTAGGGTTGTGGGGACTTTCCATTCCTTAAGGGCTTTAATTTTGTTAGGGTCTATCTTAACACCCTCATGAGATACAATATGACCCAGATATTCCACCTCTTGTACTCCAAAGAAACATTTGGAGGTTTTTGCATATAATTTTTTCTCCTCCAATAGTTTGAGCACCTTGTCAACATGTTGAACATGATCCTTCCAAGACCTGTTGTAGATTAGTATGTCATCAAAAAATACTAACACAAATTTTCTAAGGAAGGGTTTGAAAATGGAATTCATCAACCCTTGAAATGTAGAAGGTGCATTGGTAAGGCCAAAATGCATGAACAAAAATTCATAATGACCCTCATGAGTTTGAAATGTTGTTTTCAGAATATCTTCAACCTTCATTCTAATTTGATGATATCCTAAACCGTAAGATCCAACTTGGTAAAATAAATTGCTCCATGTAATTCATCCAATAATTCATCAATCACAGGGATGGGAAATTTATCTTTAATAATGAGTTTATTGAGCTCCCTATAATATGGACACATGCGGCTTGATCCATCCTTCTTGTGCACAAATACTACTGGAGCAAAGAAAGAACTTTGACTAGGTTGAATTAAACCAGCCTCTAACATTTATGGAATTATACATCCAATTTCTCTCTTTTGGACATAAGGATATCTGTAAGGACTGATGTTTGGAGGAACACTTCCTAGAATCAAATGAATAGAATTATCATGATCATGAATAGGTGGGAGTCCTTTGGGAGTTTCAAACACCTTGGAATAATTGTCCAAGACTTTTTTGAGATCTGGAGAAATAGATGATTTTGATGTTGGAACTTCTAGTGAGCATAATTGTGCAATTATGCCTTGTTGTGAATTATTTAGAAGATTATTTCTGACATTAGAGCTTATTATATTTCCCAGATTCCCTACAATACACCATAATTCGACTTCCTTTCCTTCCGAAAACTTTCAAGAAAAGTTCTTGAAAATTAAAAGCTACCATCCCCAAATATTGTAACCATTGTACTCCTAGTACAACATCAGCACCTCCCATTGGAATGGAAAGCATTGGACTATTCAATACATATTCCCCCATGGTTAACTTGATATTATGGGATTTTCCAGAGAAATTTATAGCTCCTCTATTTGCAGCCATCACTTGACATTCTGGTGTTGGGTATCGGAAGTTATTTAATTCCTTGGCTACCTTACAATAAATAAAATTATTTGTACTACCCAAATCAGTCAAAACTATTACCTTTTTCTTATGGATATGTCCTTCTATCTTGAGATTTTGAGGAGTGGTAATTCCTGCCAATGCATTACACGATATGATCAGACTCATTTCTTCTTTCTCTAGCATTTTTTCGTGGTGTATATCCTCTTCTTTTGTATTTTCCTGTTCATTTTCTTCCTCCTCTTCATAAACTATGTAAAATAATTTATTCTCAGCACACTTATGACCTTTAGTGTATTTTCTATCACAACTGTATCAAAGCCCTTTTGCTCTTTTTTATTCCAATTGTTGTGGTGTCAAAATTGTAGGTTATGCAAGTCTAGGAGTAGCAACACTTCCAAATTTATAGATGTGAGTGGTAGGCTTCCTTGTCGTCATAATTTTACATTCAATTTTTCTTGCAAACTTGAATTCCTTCTCCAATGAATCAGGTTCGCAAAGTTGAACCTCATGTTGGATATTATTGATCTGAAATGAGTGTATTAGTTCCATTGTGTTAAGTGTCCTTTTAGTTAAATAAACATGTGCAAATTGTCTCCATAAGTTTGCCTAAGGTATGAGAGTTTTAACCATGAAAATTAGATGAATTAGTGAACTTTAAGCATGTAAATAGGCCTTAAAAACACTGAACAGCAGTTCATAACAGAGAAAAACATTCACACATAAATTTTACACAGTAGGCATGATGAAGCAATTCACCCCTCCTGGGCTACATCTGCTGGTCTAGCTCCCAATGGCATGTCCCTCTTTGTCATTATGCTCAAAATTGTAGATTACATAAGATTTCAGGCCTCTAATAGCTATTTTCTCTGCACAAATGGCTCCATAATGCTCAAATTATTCTAGGTAGACTCTTGTTTCACCAAAATTAGCCGAAAATCGAACTCTCCATACCTTTTTCCCAATGACAGTTAGAAAAAATCCACTAAATCTGGAGACTAGTAGTTAACTACAGATAAATTGATGGTTTAGCCCTAAACATAGGGCACGCTCCAAATATGGCAGGAAGTTAAGTCTTGGCATTAACTGTGATTGGCGAGGTGGTCACATGCCACCCCCGCCGTAAGTTCCGATCACGTTGGAACTGGGAGTATGGTTCTGCAGCATCAAACCATCGCATTTAACGTTACTCTGCATGTGATCAACCATTTGACAAACCGTCAGATTTGTTGGAACCTGGAGTGCAATGTTCTGAAACCTTTATATTAAATGCCTTGTGACATGTGAACACATTACACCACCAAAGGTTATGGATAAGGTTGTCGCCAGTTTAAGTTTTATGCCGTGGTTTGAAAGCACATGTGAATGCTCTTCTTCGCAACGGTTTGTTTGCTGGCGGTTAGTGCGAAGGCCATAGTCTTGGCGCATGGTTTCGTGAGAGGGGGGGGTTGACCCTTTGGGGCTGGCCTCCCAAGCCCTCAACGCCAACTTTAAAAAAATTTAAATATGTATTCACACCGTAATAGGTTAAGTAACATGTATAGGTGGGTTGGAAAATGGACTTGCGTGCGGATAGGAGGCCGCAGGTTGGACCCCTGTCGACTCCACATAAAATTCTACTCCACCCTTGTGAGGATACGTGGTGGCCTGCGGACTTGCCACATGTCGCTCAACCATTGGTCCATCCATAAACACATCCAACGGAAAAAATCAACTTTCGTACCATCAACATCCAATGACCCACAATGTGCCACATGGCGCCATCACATTGGATCAGAAGAAAATGGAATATTCCAATAATATTCTGCTAACTATACCTGTAAGCTAACTGGGCATCCAGTCACCAAAATTTTTTGTTTGGGAAAATGAACAAAGCGTGATATCTTCCTCATACAACATCATTTTTTCAAACCATTAGCGGCTCCGGAATTGCAATGACGAGACCTTTCGGGTCGCTCAGTTTCAGACCTATTTCGAGCACTTTCATTTTTGAGCATATGATTTGATCTCCTGATCACTCCTCCCCACTGGGAAGCTTTTGGACCCAAAAATATCTTTGGACTACTGAACATGAATATGAGGATACTGTGTCCCCACTCTTCCAACCTTTATCCACTGACATTTCCATAATTTCATTAATTGGAGATTTTCATGAAACAACAAATTTTTCCTTGATTCTATTGACCAACCATTTTTGTTTTTGCATTGTCATGATGCACATTTACTGAAATTTCAGAACAAAAATATATATTTGTATTAAAAATCTTGTTTCTACATTGGTATTTAATCAAAGAAAACTTAAAATTACTCTCACCTTGCATCCTGTCCTTATGGAAATTTTTTGCTAAATTAGCCTTGAACTTGTGTCGATTCTTGACCAAGTTTCTTCACCATTGTACCATGCCTTTCTGAAACCAGCAATGAAAATTTCTAAATCATGTGCCTTCTTTGTCAATTTTCTTTTCCCTCTCTTTGGCTTTTGCGGCTTCTTTCACTGACACTTTGTTTTCAGCACCGTCCAACACCAATGTCAACTTCTGCAACTGCTTTTCATCTTCTTTCAAGGACAATCTGCTTTCAAATTGAAACAACTCATTATATACATATGTATTTACATGAAAAGGATTATGTAAAACTTCTCTTCGTTTAATCATCATCAATGTCAATTTTTGGCTTGCATTGACGAGCCTCTCCATCTGCCCTGCATTAACTAAAGAAGTGTCTATTTTTTTACGATGAGCTCTCATAATGTACTCCTTTCCATCTTTCAATAAATGGTATTTTTTCTCCTGGCGATGAAAGATAGCTTTCATGTCATACAAGTAAGGACTTCCCAACACCATACATGTTATATCAAGCGGAACAACATCTAATTCAACGGTGTCAATGAAATGTGCAGTTATTGTAAAGCGCAACATGCACTTCTTTGAAACCTGTACATTTTCATCCTTACAAATCCAACCAAGTGGATATGGTTTTGAATGTGGAAAGGTCTCAAGATTAAGTTATTGAATAAGTCTTTAGAGATTAAATTTTCTTGTGACCCACTTTCAAACAATGTGTCAACCTTGGTATGTTTGGAAATGACCCTCACATGAAACAATTCAATTCTCTTTTCTTCATTTGGAGCTTGTATGTGATAGTTAGATATACTAGAACTGGGTTTATTTTCAATCTCTTTCCCCTTTATGTTCTTTAGTCCCATAGCTATTATTTTTGTTTCAACTCCTGAATCTAACCCTAGGTCTTGTTTAGCTATTGCAACTGTTTTTCCTTTCTCCTTGTCTTTCTTTTTGGCCTTGAAACTTTCTGGTTTCAACTCTGGATGAAGTTTCCAACAATGGTCCTCATCATGGCCAGTTTTAGAACAGTGTTTGCAAAAGAATTTTCCCTTCTCTTTTCTATTATTTTCATTTCTCTTTTTCTTCCATTTGCCTTTAAACTCATTTTTCCCATTCTCATCTAAATTTTGTTTTCCCATTTCCTCTAAATGTGTGGCTTGAACACAAACCTCATCTAGGCTTGTAGGGTTAAACATGAGGATTTTATGTCTTAGGTAGGTATGTAAACCTCCTATATACTTGAGAGAAATGTCTTGGCTATGCAAATCTACTCCTAACAAAAGAGCTCTTCTCCTAAATTCTTGAGTATACACTTGTACATTTTCTCCTTTCAATTGTTTAAAATTTGTCCAGTTCATTATGGCTTTATGCATGTGAGATAATGGATAAAACTGTTGTTTTATTGCAGAATTGAAATCAGTGCGTGATAAAATAATCTTACCATATTTCTTGATCTCCTCCTTTGTCTTGGCTTCCCACCAAACAAGTGTTGCACCTTCAATTGTCAATGAAGCTAGTTGGATTTTGGTGTCATCATCATGAAAATTTTGGATTCTCAAATAGACCTCTAATTGCCTAATCCAATTATCTAGCTTTTCTGCTTTAACTTCACCATCAAACATTTGCAATTCAAACTTAACATCAAGTTTTAGAAAAGGACTTTTCCCCATGTTCTTTGACTTGTATGGCTGATGTACTAAAGATGATGTAGAGGATGATGAATATGAAGATGAGGGTGATGATGGCGACTTTCCACTGTCTCCATTTCCTCCTTTACCCTTCTTAGATTTATCTTCATCATTATGGCCTCCTAATGATCCTTTTCCTTCCTTGTGAACTTTGGACCTTTCCTCTTCTAGTTTATCATTCCATTCTTGATAAAGACTCTCACCATTTCACTCATGTCAAGGAATGTTTTCCTGAACACTCTTTCTTCCTCTTTGGGATCCACCTCTTCATGGGTTTCTTCTTCTCCTGGAGGCATGCTTGATGTTTCTTCTGATTCTTTTGGAGGTGAACTAGGTGGTGGAGAATGTGGCAGTCTTACCCTCCTTTTCTGTGGCTCACTTTGAGAACCTCTTGCTTCCACCAATTTTCCTTCTCCTCTCTTAAGCTTAAGCCTAGTAAGCATGAAAACCCTTGCAAACAGTTAACAAGTCCTTGCACATAAAAACACTAGAGATAAAACTCTAGCTCTAATACCAACTTGATCTGAAAGGAGTGTATCAGTTCTATTGTGCTAAGTTTCCTTTCAGTTCAATAAACATGTGAAAATTGTATCCATAAGTTTTCTTAAGCTATGAGATTTTTAACCATGAAAATTAGATGAATTAGTGACCTTTAAGCATGTAAATAAGACTTAAAAACACTTAACAGTATTGCATAACAGATAAAAACATTCACACATAAATTTTACACAATAGGCATGATGAAGCAATTCACCCCTCCTGGGCTACATCTGCTGGTCCAGCTCCCAATGGCATGTCCCTCTTTGTCATTATGCTCAAAATTGTAAATTACATATGTTTTCAGGCCTCTAAAAGTTGTTTTCTCTGCACCAATGGCTCCAGAATTCTCAAATTAGTCTAGGTAGACTCTTGTTTCACCAAAATTGGTCTAAAACTGACCTCTCCATGCCTTTTTCCCAATGACAGCTAGAAAAACTCTACTAAATGTGGAGACTGGCAGTTAACTGCAAATAAATTGATGGTTTAGCCCTAAAATTAGGGAATGCTCCAAATATGGTGGGTATTTAAGTCCTGGAATTAACTGTGAGTGGCGGGGTGGTCACATGCCACTCCCACCGTAACTTCTGCTAACGGTTTGAATTATGTCGATCACATTGGAACTGGGAGTATGGTTCCACATCATTAAACCATCGCATTTAACATTACTTTGCACATGATCAACCGTTTGACAACCTGCTAGATGTGTTGGAACCTAAAGTGCGATGTTCCACAACCTTTATATTAAATGCCTCTGCAACATGTGAGCACACTACACCGCCTGAGGTTACGGATAAGGTTGTCGCCAATTTAAGTTTTATGTTGCAGTTTTAAAGCGCATGTGAACATTCTTCTTCATGATGGTTTTTTTGCTGGTGGTTAGTGCGAAGGCTGCATTCCTAGCACATGGTTACGTGAGAGGGGGGGCTGGCCCTTCAGGGTTCGCCTCCCAAGCCCTCAGTGCCAACTTTAACAAAGTTTAAATATGTATTCGTGCAATAATAGGTTGAGTAAAATGTATAGGTAGATTGTGAAATGGTGTTGTGAGCAGATAGGAGGTCGCGGGTTCAACCCCCGTCGACTCCACATAAAATTTTACTCCAACCTTGTGAGGACACGTTGCGGCCTGCGGGCTTGCCACATGTTGCTCAACCATTGGTCCATCCATAAATACATCTAATGGCCAAAATTGACTTCCGTAATATCAACATCCAATGACCCACAATGTGCCACGTGGTGCCATCACATCGGCTCAGAATAAAATGGAATATTCGAATAATATTCCACTGACTGTACCTGCAAGCTGACTGGGCATCCAGTCACCAAAAATTTTATGTTTGGGAAAATGAACAGAATGCGATATCTTCCTCATACAACATCAATTTTTCAAACCATTCGTGGCACCGGAATCGTAACAATACCTTTCCAATCATTCAGGTTCGGACCTATTTCTAGCACTTTTGTTTTTTAGCATATGATTTGATCTTCTGATTAGTTATCCTTTAAAGTCCCTATGAAGACATCAAACATGTGTTCCTCTGTAAGTCCTCAATGTGATCCACCACTGAACCCTTTTGTCTGAGATTTATCAATTGGCTAAAGAATGTGTTTCTCTTTATATCCTCATAATGTGCTATCATTTCCTCCGTAAAATTTGACCAAGAGACAATTTATTTAAGGGAGAAAATCCATCGATACCACACAAATGTATTTTTTTCTAAATATAAAGTTGCAATGTGTACCTTTTGTGTGTTTTGCACATTATTGAGATCAAAATATTGCTCCATCTATAGTATACATGTTACGGGATCCTTTCCATCAAACTTCTTCATATCAATCTTTGGAATATGGTGAGTCTTCCCTCCAACATTCGAGTTTATGAAATCACGATTAACATTTTTTTTTTCTCATCATGAGTTTCCTATACTATATTTTTGCCATTAGAAATCATTTCTTGTATCAACTTTGTCAAAACTTACTTCAAACCTTCCATGTCTGCTTTTATATCATTCTTCATGTCTTCCATGTTGTCTTTCATTTTTTCATCGATCTTAGCTTCCATGTCATCCATATTAGCTTCCATGCCATTCTTCAAACCATCCATTCCTTACTTCAAACCATCCATCTTAGCTTCCACACCTTTATTTAAAACTTCCATTTCATTTTTTGTTGCTCTTTGCTAGAGAAAAATTTGGTGCACTTGCTCTTGTAATTTTGATATATCATGTTGCACTTCTTCATCTTCATGAGTCATATTAGAGTATTATGAGGGCTTAATGGGTAATGAATTCTATTTAGGGGGGATTTTAGAACCCAATACTAATATCTATGCTTCAATATCCCCTTTGAATCCCTTAAAACTAAGTTTTCAAACAAGACTTATGCAATTTGAAAAAAAATACACACCTTTTTATTGATTTTGAGAACCTCGATATTGATACTAAATTATTTTTGTGATTTCATATCTTCAAAATCTGAAATTTGGTCCTATAGTATCCCTCTAAATCTTATTTTGAATTCCATAGGTCTGACCTGATTTGGATGCTTCAAGGCAAAGTTATGTCAAATTTCCCACAATGACCTAATTATGGACTAGTTCAGTAGAGCGAACTTGTACAGTGTGACATATTTCATTGTTTCCTCCTTCAGCTCTAACATTGATACACAGGAAACTACAGCCCATGTACTTTCAACCATTTTTTATAGAATTCCAATCTAATGCTTAGAGACAGAGTTATGACGATTTTGCCAAGGTCACCTCTTTCAGATGAAATTTGGGAGCTTGAAAAAACCCTAACTTACACCAATCATATCTCCGCCAATATTGCGAACCAAGATCAAAAATATTTGCATGCAATTTCTTAGGATTTTAGCTTTGGTTGATAAAAATTTCATCTTCTGAAACTTCGTAGAAAAAAATTTATAGCGAAAATGGCACAATGACATGTTTGGTTCAGTGAAACCCTAGAATCCAAAGCTCTGATACCAAATTTTATGAAACCAACTCCAAAAATAGAAGAAACAGAGAGATCAATGCTTTATAAATAAGCCACTTTGATTGGGAAACCTCCTATACATTACATAAATGAATAATTATTGAATGATTCAAATGAAAAAACCTCCTTTCTATACATAGGATTCCATGGGGTCACAATATAATCCTAGCCGACCTAAAAATAATAATGTAAGGGAAAAATAATAACAATATGGGGCTTACAGGGGTACAACGATAACAATAAGGGGGTTACACTAACAACAATAAGGGACTACACGAGTAATATAGAGACCTAACAGATGGTAGCTAGTAATGCTTATGGTTTTTTTATTTAATAATATGATAGGTTTTCCAACTCTGATGAAAAAGGAAAAAAATAGAAAAAAAAAGAGATCAGTAACTTAATTTATATTTTTCCATCGGGGTGTTGTTTTATAAATGAAAATTTTTAATAATAATTAATAATTTAGAATATTTTTTAGAAATTAGTTAATAAAATAGATACAAAAAAAATTTGTTTTCACTATCAATTAGGTGAAACTTTACAAAAAAAGTCTAGTCATTAAAGATTGTGATAAATCTAATTATACAAAGAAAATAAAACAAAGGAAGTTATTGCAGTCAAATTACAAACAGATACCACTACTAAATTAGAGATCCTTTGTTGGATCTCTTAGAAGGAGATAACACTACTAAATTAGCACCCTCCATGACCCATTTTAAAGCACCAGTGACTTTTATGTGATGCAGAAAGACCCGTTGAAACCCTGAAAGTGCTAATTCATTAGGTAAAATAGATTTCATCGAAATTCAAAGAATCGTCCATATAAGTATGTATATTGTACTGAGAAGTCTTTTTGAACACCAAATTAACTGAAATATAAGCATATGCTAGTGATATGATAACTAATACTAGAATAACAATTAATTAAGAAAAAGAAGAAGACTAAGAATTGAGAAAAACATTAAGAAACATGATACTAGGAATGGGTTGTAAGTGTATGGTAAATTGCTCCAGAAGGTGTCTGTAGTTGATCCATCTCATCCTGGAGTGATTTATACATATTTTCATTGCATGATTGTATTTGAATTGCATTTGGAGCCATATTCTAATGCTATTAGAGCCCTCAATGGTCACTTGGCTCTTTATTCCAATTGCATATTTTTGGAATATTTTTTAATATGACTTTCTGTTCATTAATTAACTTCTTTTTTATTAGTTTGATTTATAAATATTCTCAAAATATACAATCAAAATGAATTCACAATAAAAAACAAATTTGTGTAATATACCCTTTAACTCATGCATGAGCATCTTACCTCCAAGTCAAAATACATTTTGACTAAACCTAGGGATCTTTCATTTACCAAGAGAGTTGGTTCCTCAATTGAGTGTAATTGTTTAATTATTTGTATGTCCTATGTTTTTAAGGAAATATAGAGAAATTGTGTAAATGAAATTGAGATTGTAATCAGACCTACTTCTTATAATAGGTTTTGAGAATGATGAATGAGTTAGAGAAATATTAGGGTCTGTTAGATCTCTTGGTGAATAGCTAGACATAGAGGATCCTAGAATATGATTTTGTTGAGAATTTTGTGGATCTAAATTGATTGTAGTTTTGAATCCTCTTTTATATAATTATGTAAACTGGAGACAAAATGTGTGTAGAAAAGAGTAGGAGGGCGAAGTATCGAGAGGATTGGAAGAGTAAGGCCAATTATGGCCATGAGGCCAAGGAGGGTTGATTCAATGTACATCAGACCAAGGAGAGGCCTTTTGTAATTTTGTATAGAGTGTGTAATCTAATGAAAAAACACTATATTTTGAGTGTTGAAAGAATTATTTTGAATGCCCTATTTTGTTCAATTGAATCGTTATATGAATCAAGTGTGTTGCAGGTGTAATTTAAGCTTAGGATGGATTTCTCATGGATTAAGTGCCACAAAAAGTATGTAGAGGTTGCAGAACCATTGTTTAAATCTTAGGAGGGAGAGTGTCCAAGAACACAAGTTAAATACATAGGAATCAACTACATAAAGGAGGCATAAATCCTTCGGAGTAGGGTCGAAGTCCCTTTTTTTTTATTTGATGAAGATTAGTTGTTTATCATGGATGAAAAAATGGATCAATGATCCAAAGTAATCAGGGTGTGCACTAGAAGTGTGACAATCGTAATGTATTAAAAAAAAAAAAACCTGAGTTGGATCATTGTGTGTAAACCTGCAAGAAGAAGGTCCAAGGAAAGAATAAAGGTGAGGCTTAGTTTATTAAGTATGCAGGACTATGTCATATAGCAAAGATTGATACCAATGATTGACGGGAAATATCCTTTTCTCCCGAAGTATATTACTCAAACAATCAAAGGAGGAGCACATAAGGTAGTTGTCGGGATGACTAGGCACCAGGAGGAGGTGGCAGTTAACCAGTAAGAAAAGCTTCATGGTGACATGGCTTACAGGGTGTTAGCAGGCTGTTAAAAAATGGAGATGGGAATTCTCCCATTCCCTGGGTTCCGTCTCCCAAAGTTCAAATCCTTACGCACCATTAGAAAGAACTAGGATGATGTAGGGCAGGATGATGTGGATTTTTGGTGATGAGGAATAAGTCAGGGTGATGTGGAATCCTTTCATTGGTGCGAAGATTGAAAAGCGGCCACGAAGGAGTGTTGACTCCTCCGGGAGGTACAAGGGTGTGCACATTTCAATAAAGCACTGGGGTCCACTTTATATGGATATTTAGAATAAAAGTTTTAAAAAAATATCCACTTTCGTAAGTTTATCTCCCGAAAGGAAAATCCTTTGCGCATATTTTGGAAGAGTCAAGGTGACATGAAGGTAATATTATGTGTAAATTCAATCATGTGGAAAGGTATAAATGAATGTCCAAAAGAAACACAGAGAGGGGCATATGCAAAAAGTGTGCATCAAATAATTGTTGAGTTGTCCCGCGAGTATGAAAGTTATGCGCGATGAAAATATTGGGACCCAGGTTATGTATCTTGGTTATATGAAGGGCTTTACAGTGCACTCATTATATTAACGGATTTAAAGCTACTCTTATTCTCACTAAATATGTGTTTGCGCATGCATATCATGTATGAAGGAGCTTAGCTCTAGTGGCTATCATTTAAAAGGGGCTTACCCCTTCCCCTGACTTATATGTTGTATAAATGGTGGTGTGCTTATGTATTATAACGAGGATTGAATCTAGTGATTTTTGTAAAGGTTTTGTATTATACCCTTGTAGCTCCTCCCACTAAAATTTTAATTAACACAAGTTTGGAATAAAAAGGGATTTATTTCTCATAAGGTATTGATGGAATTTCATGTCAAATTCAAATAGAATAGGGATGATGGTCAGATCCTAGCCACACCTGCATCAAAAGTGGAATTAGAGAAGGTTTTAAACTTGCTTATTTGAATGATTAAAGAAATAGTAGTAGCACTGGAAGAAAACAAACAAAGGAGATAACAGCAAAGAAGTTGTTTTAAACACAGAAATGGTGGAGCAAGGCATCATAGTAGGATTAGATTTGAAGTTAGAAAGAGGTAAAATTATTTTTGTTTTGAACTTCATATTGAGTCTGAAAAATGATGACAAAAGGGTGAACCGTTGAGGAAAATCACTAGATTTATTTGGAGGAAGGAGAGAAGAGTGTTCTGAGTTAAAAGAACATTGAAGGACTACAATAATGAAGACGTGGCTAGCAAAATTAAAGGTACAGATCTCTTGAGAATAAAATGTAGAGTAAGTGTGCATTATGTTACAACAGTTTAGAGACATAGCAAGTAAATGTGTTTCATTTTAGTTTGATTGAATACTGGTGAATTAATTTGAGGTCAAAAGGGAATAACATTGAAATTCTTTAGGAATTATAAAAGAGGAGTTATTTTTTAAAATTGGAGATGATTGCAAGGATTTTAAAGATTTGAAATGCTCTTGAGGAAGATTACTTGAAGAGTATAGAGTAGAAGTACTTTTGGAGGAGAATTATTTCAGAGGAGTGGACCAAAAGGAATATTGTTGAGCATAATATCTTGGTACAAGTTTGATAAAATATGTATGATGTTTTGTTAACTTTTTCCATGAAGAAATTTTTTTAGGAAATTGGAATATTTGTAGTAGCTATGACAATCAATTAAAACTTTGACTGATGAAGAGGAGCAAGCATAGCTCTTAGAAGGAGGAATTGTGACTAAACCTGGTGGTAAGATGAAATTGTTGAAGAGAGGATAGTAAATTTTTCAAGATAATTAAAGACGTGAGAAGATGAAGATGTGAAATCCAACAAATTTTAATGTTGAGGATCAGAGGTTCTTGAGAAGAGGTTCTACTACAAAGGACCTGAGGAAAAGAGGATACCAAGAGGATGACTTGGTACTAGTGACAAGTGGAATACTTGTTATAGATATGGATAAGGATTGTTGCAGCTCACAAGTGGAAAAGGATAGCTCATAGAAGAAGGAAAGAATGTATATTAATAGTAATGTTAAGAGTTCAAGGAGGAGAAGTAACAATCAAATGAATAAGAATGTCAAATAAGGAATAAAGAGGATGAGTGATGAGGAATTTGAGGAGATGGTTGAATTGAGAGAATAAATCAATAATTTGAAAACATTTCTACAAGAAATCCAGGAAGACCAGAGATATGGCTATATAATGAAAAAGAAGGTGAGATGGAATACATTACAAAGGAAGCTAAGGCAGAGGATGTAAGATATGTTGAAGGAAGAATTCATAGAAACTAAGAATGAAATGATAGTTTTTGAAAAAAAAAATATTTCCTTGATGAGAAAACACCATAAATGTTGAGGAAGAATTTATAGATATCATGTTGGAATATGGAATTAGTTCAGATCAGCATGAATATGAGGTTGTTGAGGCATCGAATGAAGAGCCTTATTTTTTTTAATCTGAAACTTCGTGTATGATTCCTGGATTGGAAGGTGATGATAGACACTTAAACTATGTGCTTATGCAGGTTGATGAATAAATGAGACTTCTAGAAGAGATGGATGAGATGGAGAAATTTTGCAAGCATGTGTTTATTGACTTTGAAGATCGTGGATTTGATATTTTAGTTGTTAAGACAAAGAAAATTGAAGGAGAGTAGGCCTTAATTTCTTTTTTAGAGGAGGAATATTTAGCATCATATCATGGATATTATGAAACTGAAGTAGATGAAATATAATTAGAATATGGAAAGTTACTTCATGAAGACATGATCGAGGAGGTTTCAATACTAATTGAAAGTATAATGTCAGAGGAAGAAATCACATATGAAGATGAGATGGAAATTTTAAACGAATGACTGATAGAATAGCCAACTAGTGAATGTTTCATGGAGAACACCAATGCAATTCCAAATGATTTTGATGAATTCTATGAAGAATTGAATTCCTTGGAGGATAGGATAGAAAGGCAAAGACTGCATATCAACTTGCAAAAACTAAGTTAGAGGAAAAGGAAATTATTTCAAGAACAATGGAGAGAATACTGGTCAGATTTTAATAACTCTTATGAAAGAGGAGGATGTACAACAGGTTGAAGATAGTAATAGCAGTGAAATTCATCCAAATATAGAGGTTGATAAAATTATTGATGAATTGTGGATGTTGATGAGGAAGACATCCAGGAGAAGATGCAGGATACTGAGGAGAACCAACCAAAAGGAAGTGTAGCAGACTCAAGAACTTTGCATTAGCAAATAAAATGGGTAGCAGTAGCATAAATTATGGAAGCCTAGAGAACTAAAGTAAGCAGAGCAACAGAAAGCCTAGTAGAGCATATAAGCATCTAAAAACTAAAGTTTGGGACCCGGGGGGATTTTCATCAGTATCAAAAACCACATGATCAGGAGACCATGAAATGTTTTTCACCTTGGGAGTATGATGCAAGAGCATATTACCTCCAAGTCAAATTACATTTTGACTAAACCTAGGGGTATTTAATTTATCAAGAGAGTTGGTTCCCCAATTGAGTGTAATTGTTTAATTATTTGTATTTCCTATGTTTTTAAGGAAATCTAGAGAAATTGTGTAAATAGGTGAGATTGTAATCAAACCTACTTATTTGCATAGGTTTCGAGAATCATGAATGAGTTAGGAAGGTACTAGGATAAATTAGATCCCTTGAGGAATAGTTGGGCCTATAAGTTCCTAGAATAGGGGTTTGTTGAGGATTTTTGTGGATTTGAACTGATTATAGTTTAGAATCCTCTTTCATATAATTATGTAAACTAAAGACAAAATTTGTGTAGAAAATATTAGGAGGAGAGAAGTATCGAGAGGATTGGAAGAGTAAGGCCAAATATGGCCATGAGGCCAAGGAGGGCCAATTCAATGTAAATCAAGGGAAGGAGAGTAATTTTGTAACTTTATACAAAGCATGTAATCTAATGAAAGAACAATATGTTTTGAGTGTTGAAATAATTATTTTGAATGCACTTTTGTGCTCAATTGAATCCTTGTGTGAATCAAGTGTGTTGCAGGTGTCATTTAAGCTCAGGAGGGATTACACTTAGAGTAAGTTCCAAGAAAGTATTCATAGGTTGCATAACTATTATTTAAAGCTCATGAAGGAGTGCTTCTAAAATGGATTTGAATGTTAGTTTTGATGTGCTAATTTCATCTTCAACTTTATATTAAAAATTTTGATCTTCGCTTCATGTACATGGACTTATTGAAGTGCTTATGATTGTTTAACAAATAAATGTATGGAGATTATGTTTAATTCTTGAACATAAAAAACATTGAAACTTAATGTTGAACATCAGCAAACAAACACACAACAAACCATCACAATTGATCCATTAACACATTGTTTTGATGAAGGATTTCACCCCTCCTGGGCTACATCTCCTTGGTCCAAATTCTAGGGCTTGGGCCTTTATATTAGCTCAATTGAAAAAATTAATTTTTACATTCAGCTGCAGCTCCTAAAACCTACTCCATTGTGTCCAAAACATCAAAATCTACCAAGAATGACTCTTCCTGAGCCAAAATTGGTCAAAAATTGCTCCAAATATGCTTCATTTACTTTTTCCCTAGAATCCTCCTCCAAAACTAGAGAGAACTCCAATTAGCACAATAAAAATAGGGATTTCATTGAAACTGGTGGAGCCTGTTAAACCTGCCGCTATTTAAAAATGTGTTTAATTAGCACTTAAACTGTGCTTAACAATGAATAACCCTGTATTAACTGCGCATAAGTGTGTTTTCATTAATCGAGGTTTAACAATCTTAAACCTAGATTATATTAATTAATCCGCAATCAATACTAAACTTTGTTGTTAATTTTCCACACCACATGTGGTCTTCGTAGCCTGGTCATATGGGGAGGGAGTTAGCCCTTTCCAAAACCCCACCTGTCGAACCTTATAATTCAAATACCATTGGTTTGCATGGACTATTAAGTCCGGCATTTGTGGTATAATGGTTATAATGGAGAGTGGTATGAGGGAGGTTGTGGGGTCCAGCCTTGACATCCGCCCGTCTATACATATTTTTTTCAAAAAATATTTGACCAAGTCTGAAGACTTTGGTTTATAATTTGACATGCGCCATATATATGTCCACCTTCGAAACCTTCAAAATAATTTGGAATACCATTGTAATTTCGACCTTATACCATAATGAAATTCGACCTTGGATAGGGTCCACTAGAGGGGGCATGTGGCATCCCCTGGTTGCACCACATGTCCACCTCTAGTTGGACCATTCCAACCAAAAAAATTCTCATTCAACCTTAGGATAAATTGTAAAAAAAATTCACCTCCAAAGTTCACTGGAGAATCCTATTGTGACACTTGCATTCATAGTGTCATTAGGCAAAAACTGGAGAATATTCCCATAATATACCTTATATGTTGATTGGGCTGCCATGTCATCCTTATGTCTTGTTCTATAATTTGTTTATTTGTTTAGGAAAATGAACAGCGGGTCATAACTTCCTCATACAGAGTTAGTTTTTTATGAAACGAATTGCATTGGATTCCTAGTGATGAGATCTTCACTGGCATTCGGGTTTGGATAATTTCTAAGTACTTTAATTTTTGAGCTTAATACTGAGCCTCTGATCATTCCTCCCCACTAGAATACTTTTGGACCCCAAAAGATACTATCAATTGTTCAGCATGTGAGGGTACAACTCCCTCACCTTCTCAGTCTCCATCCATTTTGCCTTGGAAGGATTTTGTCCCTTGAGTCCCACTCTAAGGTATTCGACATTCCCTCTTCTTGAAGTTTTGGTTCTTCTATCAAGTATGAGATCTTGTTGAATTTCATCAAGATATTTTGGCAAGAAATCATCTAATAATGGAAATTGAACATGCTCTCCTTGATCATCAGTCAATGGATGCTCAAAAAATCTCAAATTCTCAACATTAACGATAGAATATATTTGTATATAAGGAGGAAAATATAGCTTAAATGAATTTTTACCAATATTTTCCATAATTTTGAAAGGACCATAATGAATTGGCTTAATATTTTTTCCTTCCCCTTGAAGTCTTTCTTTGTTGATATATAACCAAACTTCGTCACCAACTTGGAATTTGTGATCAACACGGTGTTTATCATGCCTTTCCTTGTAGCTTCTTTGACTCTTTGCAAGCTATTCTTGCACCGTGTGATGTACCAACTGAATTTTCCCAATGAACTTATTTTTTTTATCTATGTTGTTATGACCATCAACAGCAACATATTTCTCAAAGAAGAATTCCAAGGTGATCTTGACAAGTACCCAAGACATTCCTCAAATGGTGATGTGTTTGTGGAAGAATGCTTTGCCCTATTGTATGCATGTTGAATGTAATACAACTATTCATCCCACAACTTGGGATGTATGCTGCAATAACCTCTAAGAATATGAATGACTGTCAACTTAGTGTCCATAATTTGCAACAGTTTTGACCAAAAATTCCCAACAAACCGGGAATCGCGATCACTTATAATAGAAGTAGGAAGACCAAAATGAACCCATACATTTTGAAAGAAAAGATGAGTTGTTTGTTCAACTATAAATTTTTTTTTTACATGCCATCAAAACACACATTTTGTTGAACCTATCTACAACTACATACAAGTAATCATGACCTTTCCTTGACATTGGAAGACCTCCTACAAAATCCATTGAGATACTCTCCCAAGGACGTGAAGGTACCGAAAGTGGACTGTAAAATCATAGTTTCCTATTTCTAGGCTTACTTATTTCACACAAAGAAAATCCTCTAATGAAACGAGATACACTATCAATCATGTGTGGCTAATAAAAATACCTTTAGAGATTCACTATCGTCTTGTCTACACCGAAATGTCCAGCAATCAATGAAGTGTGTGTCTGCCTTATGATATTGTTTCTTTCTCCCTATGGAATACATCACTTTCCCAATTGATACAAAAAAATTTGATGTACATGATAATCTAACTCTTCAATTTTGTTTCCTTGACTCAAGCTTTCATACACATCTCAAAAATCACTATCATGTGCATATTGTTCATTGTAACTTTCATGCATAACTGAATTTTTCTTGAGTATAATAGATGAATTTACAATAGGCCTAGAAAGAATATCAGCTACCTTATTGTAGATTCCCTTTTTATACCTTATAACCAAATAGAATTTTTGTAGAAATCCCATCCATCTGAAGTGTCTTGATTGCTGCAACTTTGATTGTGACTGTAAGTATTGTAATGGTTGATGGTTGGTATGGATAATGGTCTCCTTCCCCCATCGAATAGTGCTTCCATTTATTTACACTTTGTACCAATGCATATAACTCTTTTCATAGGTAGGATATTTAATCACAGCTCCATTAAAAATTTTAGAATGAAACGAAATGGGCTTACCATGCTACATGAGAATTGCTCCCATGGCGTAATCACTAGCATCTCTTTGGATCTCAAATGGCTATCTAAGATCTGGAAGAGACAATACCAGTGTTGAATTGAGATTTTGTTTTAAATTATAAAAAAAAAATTGCTACATATCTCCCTAATGGAATACTTTCTTGACACTTGTCAATGCATGTAACAGAGCTGCAATGGAAGAAAAATTAGCAATGAATTTCCCCCAATATTGTGCTGCCCCAAGAAAGCTTCTTACCTCTGTAATTGTATTGGGCTTGGGCCAATTCACAATGACCTCAACCTTGGAAGGGTCTATATTCAACTCACATCCTCCAATAATGTGTCCCAAATATACTAAATAATTCTTGCCAAACTCACACTTCGACATCTTTAAAAATAACTGCTCTTTTTTCAAGACATCAAGTACCTTGTTCACATGCATGAAATGTTCATCTCTTGATTTGTTGAATATCAAAATATAATATAAGTAAACAATGACAAATTCATCTAGAAATGGTCTTAATACATCATTCATAACTCTCATGAAAGTAATTGGAGCATTTGTTAGATAGAATGGCATAACTAGCAACTCAAGCAATCCTTGTCTAGCTTTAAATGTAGTTTTCCAAATATCCTCTTCAGCTATTTATAACTTGATGATAACCACTTCTTAAGTCTATCTTAGTGAAACACTTTGCATACCTTAACTGATCAAGAAAATCATCAACTCTTGGGCGTGGATAGTGATTCTTTACCGTGATTTTATTCAGTGCATGGAAATCCATGCACATGCACCAAGTCTCGTCCTTCTTTGGTACCAAAGAAATCGGTGAACAACATGGCGAAGTAGATGGGCATATGATACCTTTGTTCAGAAATTCTTGGATTTTCTTCTTAATTTCCATACTCTCCATGATTGACATGTGATACATGCTAACTTTTGGAAGTGGAACATCTTATTGCAGTTGAATATCATGTTGAATTTCCCTCTTGGGAGGTAACCCATTTGGTTCCTGGAACATCTCGCCATGCTGACTTACCACATCAAAAAAATAATATTTTAATTTTTCATCATAGCCTTAAAAATATTTGTATTCCATATCATCGTTTTTCTTGATCATGAGAAGCACAAAATTTTTACTTGCATTAACTAATCTGTTCATCTGCCCTGCATTAACTAAAGAAATATTGAGATTTTTGCGATGAGCTCTCACAATATACTTCACCCCATCCTTGAGAAAATGATATTGTTCTCATCACAATACCACTTTCCTATCAAAAAAATATGGACTTCCCAAGATAATTCCTGAAATGTCAAGTGGAACCACATCTAACTCAACTTCATCAACAACGTTTGCAATAATGGCAAACCAGAATATGCATTTCCTTGTAACCTGTAAATTGGCATTCTTGACTATCTAACCCAAAGGATATGTCTTATGATGTGGTACAGTTTGAAGGTTAAGCTTTTTTACCAAGTCTTCTGAAATCAATTTTTCTTGTGACCCACTATCAAATAATTCATCAATATTTGTTTGATTTGAAATCACCCTTACATGGAACAACTCTATCTGTGTTTCTTCATTTGGAGTGTTGTTCTGACAATTTGAGGAATTATTTCTTGATATGGATTCTTTTCCATTTTTGACCATGGCTATAATCTTGGTCTCATCACCGGAATTAGATCTAAGATCATGTTGTGTGGTGGCAGTCATATTTTGTTTCCCCTTGTTGTTTGGTTTCTTAGGCCTTAGTTCAAGATGTAATTTCCAATAGTGGGCTTCATCATGCCCCTCTTTGGAACAATGTTTGCATGTAGTTTTCTCCCCTTCTTTCTAAACACTTGCATTCTTCTTTCCCTTTCATTTTCCTCCCTTCTCTTTCCCTTTACCCTTTAATGGCTTCTTCTTACTACCCTCTTCCTGAATGTTCTTTCCCCTTACTTCAAGATGTGTGGCTTGCACACAAACTTCATCTAAATTTCTTGGGTTAAACATAAGGATAGTATGTCTCAAATAGGAATGTAAAACCCCAATGTATTTCAAGAGTGTGTCTTGGGAATTCGAGTTTATTCCTAACAACAAATCCCTTTTCCTAAACTCTTGGGTATATTCTTGAACAGTTTGACCCTTGAGTTGCCTAAATTTTTGCCAACTCATAATGGTTTTTTTCATGTAAGCTAAAGGATAAAAACGTATTTTAATTGAAGAAATAAAATCAACCCAAGAAATGGATATCTTACCATGGATTCACATTTCCTCTTGAGTCTTTGCTTCCCACCAGACTAGTGTTGCTCCTTCTAGCCTCAATGAAGGAAACTGGATCTTTATGTCATCTTCTTGTAGGTTCTGAATTCTGCAATAAACCTCCAATTGATGGATCAAATTGTCTGACTTCTCTGTATTTACCTCACCATTATACATGGGAAGTTCAAACTTAATGTCCAATTTGATTATGGAAGCTTTTCCTTTTTGGGTTTTTGAATGAGTATGGGTGGTTTTTGTGGTGGAAGTGGAAGATGATGCTGATGGAGATGATGAGGATGGTGGAGATGGAGGAGGCTTTCATCCACTTCCCTTTGAATCCTTCTCTTCATCCTTCTTTTCTTCTGAGGTTCCCTCTCCATGTGGAGACTTAGAATTATCTCCAACCATCCCAGTGTTCCTCTCTTCAAAGAGGATCCTAACCCTCTCAGTTAGGTCATAGAAAGCCTTCTTGAATGCTTCCTCTTTTTAAATACCTTGAGTCTCTCATACACCTGGCATGATGGCTATGGATTCAAGCTCAGCTTCTGGTGCAACTTGTAATTCTTCAATCCACTTAGACTCTGGTACACCTTGTACATCTTCAATCTCATCTGGAGGTAAAACTTGAGGTGCTTCAAGTGCAGCTGGGAGTGAAACTTTGGGTGGATATGGTGCTCCTATAGCTCTCCTTCTTCTGGTCCTAACCTCAAGAATAGCAAACAATATTTTCCCTTCTCCTCTCTGAAACTTCAACCTTGTAAGCATCAAAAATTTGCAACCAATAAAACCCTACTGGAACAAAACTCAAGAAAATCAAGCAAATAACCTTTGCTCTAATACCATCTTGATTTGAATTTGAATGTTATTTTTGTTGTTCTTATTTCATCTTCAAATTTATATTAAAAATGGTGATCTTTGCTTCATGTACATGGGCTTATTGAGGTGCTTATGATTGTTTAACAACTAAATGTATGGATATTATGTTGAATTATTTAACATAAAAAACATTGAAACTTAATGTTGTACAGTAGCAAACAAACACATAGCAAACCATCACAATTGATCCATTAACACATTTTTTTGATGAAGGAGTTCACCCCTCCAGGGCTACATTTCCTTGGTTCAACTTCCATGGATTGGGCCTTTATATTATCTCAATTGTGCAAAAATTGTTGTTTATGTTCACCTAAATCTCTTGAAACCTGCTCCGATGTGTCCAAAATATCAAAATGCACCAGGAATGACTCTTCCTGAGCCAAAATTGGTCGAAAATTTCTTCAGATATGCTTCATTTACTTTTTCCCTAGAATCCTCCTCCAAAACTGGAGAGAACTCCAGTTAGCATAGTCAAAATAGGGATTCCACTAAAACTGGCAGAGTTTTCTAAACCCGCCGCTATTTAAAACTAAGTTTAATTAGCAGTTAAACTGCACTTAACAGTGGATAACCCTGTATTAACTTCACATAAAATAATTTTCATTAATCGAGGTTTAACAACCTTAAACCTTGATTATATTAATGAATCCACAATAAATACTAAACTTCATTGTTAATTTTCTACTCCACCTGTGGTCTTCGTAGCCTGGTCGTATGGGGAGGGGGTTGGCCCCCTCCAAAACCCTACTTGTCAAAACTTATAATTCAAATATTGTTTGTTTGCATGGACTATTAAGTCTGACGTATGTGGTATAATGGTTATAATGGAGAGTGGTATGGGGGAGGTCGTGGGGTTGAGCCCTAACCTCCGCCCCTCTATAAATATTTTGTTCAATGGATATTTAACCAAGTCTTAAGACTTTGTTTTATAATTTGACATGCACCATATATATGTCCACCTTCGAAACCTTCAAAATAATTCAGAATACCACTATAATTTCAGCCTTAGACCATAATGAAATTCGACCTTGGATAGGATCCACTAGAGGGGGCACATGGAGACCCCTGGCTGCACCATGTGTCCACCTCTAGTTGGACCATTCCAACCAAAAAAAAAAGTCTCATTCAACCTTAGGATAAATTGTAAAAAAAATTCACCTTTAAAGTTCACTAGCAAATCCTGTTGTGACACTTGTCATAGTGTCATTGGGAAAAAACCTGATATATTCCTATAATATACCTTGTATGCTGACTAAGCTACCATGTCATCCTTCTGTCATGTTCTATTATTTTTTTAGCTATTAAGGAAAACGAACAACAAGTCATAACTTCCTCATACAGAGTCGGTTTTTTATCAAACATTGTTCTGGATTCGTAGCGACGAGCTCTTTGATTTCGTTATGGTTTGGAGAATTTCTAGGCACTTTCATTTTTGAGCTTAATACAAAGCCTTTAATCAGCTTCTGAGAAAGCAAGTTAAATATAGAGGAATATACTACATAGAGGAGAAGGAAATCCTTTCTAGTAGATATAAGTCCCTTCATTTGTAGTTGATGAAGATTATTTGTTGATTGTGGATGCACAAGAGGATCAATGATCCAAAGAAATTGTTGGGAAAAATATTGAGAGGGGGGGGGGTGAATCAGTATCTATAACACATTGTTTACTTTTAATTTTTATTTACTGATTTCTATACGCGAATTTAATGAACCCAACTAGCGTATATACGCGGCTATCTTTACGCAAACTTGCGTATGTCCAGAAAACTTATTATGCAGATAATTCTTTACTTAGATCAGTGCATCATTTATTCATCAAATGTTTAGTAAGCAGTAAGCATGTGCTGTAAGAACAGAAAAAATCATCACATATAAGCAACACGCATGAACACCAGGATTTAAGGTGGAAACTCAATTCAATAGAAAACCACTGTTGTTGTCGTCTTTGTCTTCAATATTTATTATAAAGAAAACTACTTACAATCCTGTACTGGCGCAGACTCATACCAGTACACAGGCACCCACCTACAAAAGGCTACAACCTTCTCTCGTTCTCCAGCTACTACTAGAAGGGAGCTCCAACCCCCTGATATTTTTTACCAACAGCCACTGGAAGGGAGCTATGAGCCCCTTACTGAAGGCTTCGACCCTCAACACAACCGCGAACCACGTTTCATCAATTTTCACACTGGATCCAACAGCTTCCAGACAACACAACTTTTAGGCCTATTTTCATTAGATTTTCAGACTAGATCCACTCCACACATTTAAGCTCAAAAAACATACATCAAGCTGAAACTTATAACCCCATAAATTCATTCACTGAATCATAAATCAACCAACCAACCACTGATCTTTAATCATATTCAACTAGAATCATAATCAGTATTCAAACAACCCAAATCTGTATGAAGACATCATTGACAGACAATAGTAAAACATCAAAATATATCAGACATTTCTTTCCACACACTTCCACAAAACCCTATATCTCATACATGCTTTTGCTTAACTGAACCCACCTATATACGGGCTTTTACATAGATGAACCTGTGTATAGATATGCAAACATTACAGGATTGTGCAACTCTTCAGAATAGATAACCAGCTCAGATCTTATCCTTCACCTCAACAAACTTTCGCCAGATCACAGATCTAACCATTTCATAAACAGATATAGAAAATACATTTTCATTTTAGGTCTAGATATCCTGATCCATAATTATATTCATAGGTGTATTATTGTTTCAGATATATCAATCAATTGTAACCCATTCCATGTAGATATACTTTAGAGTGAAGTATTCATTCAATCCCCAGACCTATGCACACTTTTTCACTATGATCTTCTTCTCCTTATATATATTTAGCCTTTACCAATACCATGAGCCAAAAACACACAATTGTCTATGGTATTCTTGGTCAGGATCAAGTAGATGACACAGTGACCAATATTATGGGCTAATACCATGGTAATGCCCCTTGGTATCATATTTTTAGAGCGCAAAAGGCATACGTGACTTGGATCATTCTTATCAGCGTGTATACGTGACTTGGCCTGTACAAACCCACGTATAGATCCTGCAATATGACTATTAACCAATCTTCTTCTGGAAATTACACATTTCTTCTGATAGACTATTGAGCTTCTCCAAAAGACATAAACTCCATCTTTTACCAGATATTTTCCATCAAGGACAACATCATCAAGTAGGTTGCCATCAAGGATAACATATTGCATCATATTTCCAACAAAAATTAGAGTGCGTAGTGCAAGCATGGAAATTGTAATGTATTAGAAAAGAACCAAATTTGTATCATTATGTGTAATCCTGCAAGTAGAAGGGTCGAAGAAAGAACAAATGTGAGGGCTAGTCTATTAAGTCTGTGGGACTTCATCATTTGATAGATATTGAGATCCATGATTTATAGGAAATATCTCCATATCCCATAGTATGTTACCCATGCATTCAAAGGAGGAGCACATAAGGGAGTAGTCAGGATGACTAGGCATCAGGCAGAGGTGGAATTTAACCAATAAGAAAATTTTTGGGGTGACATGTCTTACAGAGTGATGGAAGACTATTAAAAAATGGAGACAAGAATTCTCTCGTTCCCTTGGTTCTGTATCCATGACGTAAAATCCTTGTGCACCATTGGAAAGAATCAAGATGATGTAGGGTGGGATGACGTGGAGTTTTTGTGATGAGGAATAGGCTGGGGTGATGTCAAATCCTTTCGTTGGTGCCAAGACTAACAGGCAACAAAGGAGGAGTGTTGACTCCTCCCAGAGGTAAAAGGGTGTGCACACTTCAATAAGGGGTTGAGGTCCACTTTAGATGGAGATTGAGCACGAAAATTGATGGAAAGTTTCGCTTCCTAGAGTCTGTCTCCCAGAAGGAAAATCCTTTGTGCATATTTTGGAAGATTCATGGTGACACGGATTTGGGATGATGTGTAAAGTTGATCGAGTGGAAAGACAAAAATGAATTTATAATAGAAACACAGAGAGAGAGGCATATGCATAAATTTTTCATCAAGTAATTTTTGAGTTTTCATGGGAATTTTAAAGATGTGCACAATAAAAATGTCATTACCTAAGTTATGTAGCTTGGTTTACTCAATATATTAAAGGATTTGAGGCTATGGTGGTTGTACCCAAATCTAGGTTTGTGCATGTATATTATATACGAAAGAGCTTAGATTAAGTGGCTATCATTTAAAAGGGGCTTATCCCTTCCCCTATCTTATATGTTGTATAAAGGACCACGCACCTATGTATTATAATGAGACTTGAATCTAGTCGTTCCTCTAAAGGGTTTTTTCTACCCTTGTAGCTCCTCCCACTAAAATTTCAATTAAGGCACATTAGGAATAAAAATGGATTTATTTCCCATAAGGAATTGATGGAAGTGCAAGTCAAATTCAGATAGGAATAGGGATGTTTGTTAGATCATATTCATGCTTGCATCATTAACTTTCCATCATTTTAACAGACCCAGAGGTAAAAATACATATCTCTGTTGAGAATATTGTAAATATTGTAATATTCAGCACATACATTTATCCAAATGAATCTATCTCAGAGCATTAATGTATTGAATTAAAATGAACTTGGATAAGAAAGTTGAATGTAGAGTGGGATTGAAGTTGGTGCTCAATTAAATCATATAATACTAGCCAAACATATTTCCAGTAACAACTAAGCAAAGTGGATCATTATTCATGATACAATTGTTAAATTTCATCTTCACCTCATGGGTGAGTAGATACCTACCAACTGCACATGGAGACATGAGGGAGATGATAAAATTATCAACTATATCATCCAAAAAATAAACAAATAATGTGCCCTAATATGCACATCCACAACATTGGAGGTGTTTAATAGATACAGAGACAAAAATTCACAATATAGATGAATATGGAGCCCATAATGTTGAAGTTTGGCCAAGGCAGGTCAACCAACCACATTAAAATATATGTACTCTTCCCTGTTTTAATGGAAGTTTTACTCCTTGGGGAACCTTAAGCAAATCATATTCTTATTTAATGAATTGAGCATATTTACCTACCAATGGGAGTTTTACCTTGTCAGAGACCTTGAAGACAAAATATCCTTTTTCATGGCATGATAAGGCAATCTTATCATTGTCCCTTCTTTAATACTTAACTAAAAATGGCTAGCATGAATATGAAATAATAAAAAGAAATGAAGTTACATTTTTTTGTACTCATTGTCAAATCTAAATGGGTTTGTTGTTTAATCGTATCTTTATAGAATTATTTTTATATAATTATAAATATCTATTTTTCTTTATTTGTATTCATTTTATTGGTGATATCATGGGTTTGACATTTTACTTAATACATACATTAATGTATAGGATTTGTGCGGAAATTTTTATTTATTTTAATTATAGTTTTTGAAATATTTTAGAAATCTAATAGATATAAGTGAAATTAATTGTTTTATTTCATTTACAAGAACTGAGGGATATCTTAATGGGTGATGGACATGAAAATGAAGTGTTATGTGCTATGAGGTTCAATTTCAAATCCCTTCGCTTCACCTGCAAAAGGGACACATTGGCACCTAGAGGCTATATTTGTAGTGGTTAGAATTGACCTCATCACGCCACATAAATAACATTGAAATGTAAACATAAATAACATTGTTTTCCAAATCAATCTAGTGAAAATATAAGATAAATTCCAAACATTAACTGTAGTGATAAATCTAACTATTAAAGGACAATAAAAACATCAAGAATATTACAATTAAATTACAAATAGCTTGTTTACAATCAAATTACAAACAAGTTGTTTCATCATTGAATCTCTAAGAGAAATATATTGTTTTTGGATGTTGCCCAGGTAGACATGTATAAACCCTAGAATTTAATCAAAATTCAAAGAATAAGTTGTATTAGAATGTATGTATGTATATTGTATTGAGTCGATCTATACAAGTTATATATTTAACGTTAGAAGGATATTGAATTAGATATGAAATCCACAGAAGAATAATATCTTGATGAGAAGATATAATTTAGAAGAAAACTCATCTTTCTAGATGAAATTAAGAGGCCCATAGTAAAAAATAAGAACAAAATGAATTGTTGCAGGGATACAAGGAAAAGGATAAATACTTTTATGAATAAAGGAAAATAATTTTTATCCTAAATACTCAACAAGGAGAAGTCAAAAGAATGAATGAAGTGGGGACTAACCAGTTTAATGAACAAGAAAGTGATTATGAGAAAGTAGAAGCTAATAATATTATTTCACTAAGAAATGATCTAGAAAATGCCAATGATCAACTAAATCAATATCTGAAGTTTTATAAGAGTACCAAAATCCTTGATTATATTCTCAATAATAATATATCTCCTCTCATCAAAACTGGTATGGGTTACGAATGATAAACAAGCACTAAAAAATTTGAAGACAAAGAATCAATCAAATTTGTTGAAGCAGTTAAAGGACCTAATGGCAATACAACCAATTGAAATGGAAAAAACCACCATAATAAAATAAGGGGAAATGACAACAATACAATTCAACAATAGCAAAATAAATTTTATAATAGTAATTCAAACAGAACAAAGATCAAGTGAAAAATCAACAACATCAAAGAAAGGAAAAAGAAAACAATACAACTCAGCAGCAGAAAAGGAAAGGTTATAAAAACAATTCAATCAACCGCAAATATCAAGTGATAAACTAGAAAAGACATCATCCCCCTTAAATAAAAATCCATTAAAGAATCAGAAGCTTTCCTTCTCAAAGGAAAATTACTCCCAGGTATCAATGTTTTTTCTATGGCTATTGTTTTTCTTGCACTATTTTCGGACATAATGAAATGGATTGTAGATGTTATACAAGAAATCAGAATATGTTGAACGATAGAAACAAGAGAGAATATAATATCTCAAGGAATAAATTTGTGATTATCAACTCTAGAAGTTATGATAAGAATGTAATCAAATATCACAATTATTTTTTCCCTTTCTTAGATCTTGTTGAATGCTACATGTGTAACAATTTTGGTCATAAGGAAAAATATTGTAGAAGTAAGTTGTTAGACCCTTTAAACAAATCCAATCAGAAATAACTTCCTCATATTAGGAAAAGTAAATCAGAAGAAAATACAAAGACATGGAAAAGAAAGAAAGAAAAACAAAATAAATTCAATGTAGTCTTATGTGCTCAAGATACAAATGATCAGTTCTATATAGACAATCGATCCTATCATCATATGGAAGGATATCAAATCATAATTTTCTTTCTAAAATATTTCAAGGGTCGCAATGTTATTCTTTGAAATGATAAATTAGTTAAAGTAATGGGAGAAGGAAAATTTAGCCTTGATAATAAAAGGATTAACGTTGACAATGTTCTAGTTTTCAAAAATTTAAAGTGCAACATCATGAGTGCAAGTAAAATTTTTGACATAGGATATGAAGTCATATTTAATATCTTGAGAAATCAACTCCCCCTAAACACATGCTACTATTTATATTGCATCTCCCCTGATATTATTTTATAGATCTTATATGATTTATCAAGATATAGAATGTGTAGCTTTTATATGTTTTGTCTCATTTAATTTGTATAAGTTATTGAAACAATTAGGTTTAGAATTCATTAGAATCAAAAGCATGTTATACTAAAGCAGGAGGATAATTTGGTTCATGGAACAACTATAAGTGTGAATTGGCTCAATTGTATAGCAGCAAAAATATAGCTTAGTCAATTGGTATCAAAGGGGGGGAATGAGTAGACATTCGAAATTCAAAGCAAAGGGGGAGAAAGAGAATACATTGGATCTTCAAAGCTAAGGGAGAATCAACAGTTTGATAGGGGGAGTTCAGTTCATATCCATCGATGGCCAACAATGTCTGAAAGTGTTACCATCAATGACAAAGGGGTAGATTATTGATCAAATTTTTGCCACTAATGTCAAAGGAAGATCGTGTATGGTTTTTATTGTATCAATTTATTTATTATCAATATTAATTGATTTAGAAGGTAGATTAATTTTTCAATAATATCCAATGGACCTCCTTGTGCAAATGATGTGACTCTGTAAGTGATGAAAATCTACTTAATGGAAGAAAGGAAAAAGGGATCATACCCAAAATTTCTTGTGTGAGGAGTAAACCCAAATTTTGTGTGCGTAGAGGAAAACCTAGATTTGGTAATAAGTGTGTAGGTTGGAAATTGATCATAGGCACATCTCACGGTAGGAGTATATAAAAAACCTATGGATCCACCAAGTTGTGTGGGAGTTAAGCCCACCCACATGTTACTTGACGAGCAAGTTTGAGGAGGATCGTGCAACTCATGAAATAGATGACCCGCATTGAGTGCAACCCCCCTATGGTCGACATTTAATAGGATGAGGGGTCCACATTATGTATTCATTCCATACTTCCAAACATACATTGATGGTTGAGATTTAATGTGGGCCCCCATCCTCTCATGTCCAAAACCACTATTTGGGGGTCTACAAAACTAGTGGTGTTCAAAAACATGGATTTTGTGATCAAACTGGGCACACATCATAGGTTTTCATGTGGAAATACATTGCAAGTGGTGGAACCCAAATAAGTGATAGCATGAGATGGCATCCAAGTGAAAAATTAAATGGCATAGGAACTGACCACAAAATAAATGGCCAAGGTCCATCACCGCCAACAAGATAAATGGCTTAGGTTGATATCAAGCTCACAAAATGCCCAAAGTTTAAAGTGTTCCTATGCATGTGATGGATCCAATGGTTATGGATATCTCAATCTAAAATCCCAAATTTTTATAGGGCTCAAAACATGTGCGAAGGTTAACAAACTCTTATGCATGCAATGGATATAATGGTTGTGGATATCTTAATCTAATAGTGCATATTGCTATCAAGCTCACAACGTGCGTAGAGGTTTACAAGCTCTTTTGTGCATGATAGATCCCGCAACAATTGGGATTGTTTTAATCCAACGACTCAAATTGTCATCAATATTTCAAATTTTTTTAAAACATGAAAATCACTCGATGTGGCATCCAATATGACATGGAAGTACACATGGCACTAGGTGGTAGTGACGTGGCTTGATTGATGACATGGAAGAATGTGAGGGTGACATGTGGCATTTATCTTGGAATTTTTTGGTGGCAAAGTGAACCTTTCCCAAGTGACATGTGGTAGTGACATGGGGGTGACATGTCATGAAAAGTAGCAAAGATAAAATGTGGTATATGATGTGGTAGTGACAAATAAAGCTTTAGAATTTTTGCCAAGGCATGGTTTGGTGTAGTTTTTCTATGTATCTCAATCTGGACATGTATCCCAAGGGAAAAAATTTATTCCAAAAAATTATTGGGGCCTTATCAAGCTATTGAAGCCATATAGGTGTGGAGCAAGAGTGAATCAATTTACAAGTTACCCATATTTTGATTCAATTGAAGGTTAAAGGGTTGCAGTTTCATATGGGACATGGTTCCACTCTATAAAAGGAATACAGTTGATCCACCCATCCAGGGGGTGAACAAGGTAAGTGTTACAAGCTTTGTTTGGACCCTGGATAAGTTATTGAGGGTCTTTAATTCTATGATCTCAATGCTAGGTCGCGAGGATATAAAATTTAAGCACTTGATGTTGAAGGAAGGTTGAAGGCAATATTTGGGGATCTAGGATTAGACTATGTTTTAGGTATTGTTGCCACCAAAAAGGCCGAGATACCAAATTTGGTTAGTAATAACATTATTAACCCTTAATATAAACATATGGTTATATGAGGAAAAGTGTGGAACGAAAATGAGCTTAATATCTCTCATGCCATAAACTAATACATAGGTTGATAGAGCATAATATGCTTATTTGACCAAGCAATAAATTATATGGGTAAATAACATGGGTTTATACCCATGGTAAATAAAGGGACAAAATTATAAAAGTAGGGGGAATACTTAAAGAAGTAGATCATCTTGTGTATATGATAAATTCATTCTATGAATAACAGCGAGAGGTCCCATATCTCCACTCACGATTTGGACTAATATTTGTGGTAGTGTTAAAATATTGGGTCAAGCCCGACTGGTAGAACCAAAGTCAGTGGATTAAAAGTGATCAATCACCTCAAATTGAAATTTGATCTTCTTCCATACTTCACAAGAAGTATCATTTTTAAAATTAATGAAAGAGGGGTATGTTAGGCTAAGTGGGTTGGTGCTTTCACATCCGGGGATAAGAGTCTCCTTCAGGTAGGTGCCTATAAAATTTAGGGATTTGGTGCTTCCTTTAGGTGGATGGTTGTAGATAAAGGGGGTTGGTGCCTCTTGCAAGTGGGTGCTTGCAAATTAGGGAATGGGTGTCTCCTTCTGGTTGGTTACAATAAAGTTGATCTAATAGTAGGTTGGAGCCTGCAACAACATTCTAATATAAGTGTTGGGCTTTTATCCCTTTATGAGTTTCCATGTAAATCCAGTGTTATTATGTGTTGCTTATCTTATTTTTGGAGAATTGTTTTAACTTGTTGCATATTGTTAATATTTTTTTAAAAACTACCATTATATTGATTCACCTCCCCCTCCTCTCTCTCATTATAATCATAATTATAAAAAACAAATTACATGGTTTTTTACCCATCCCTTGCTCAAAGAATCGAGTGAATAATGCATTATAGAATAAATTATTTTCTTTTAAATTTTCCCTCTCTACTTAACTCTATCAAAATACCTTTGCTAAGTGTTGCCCATTTATTTTCCATGGCATCTTCTTATATTTTTTTTTTCTCAAAGAAAATGATGAAAATCGAACTAAATAAAATAATGGACCAAAGATTTGGTTCTTATAATTTGTTTATCCAATGATGGAGAGGAATTTCTCCTCTCTAATCCCATGGCATTAATGACTAGGGAAGAATCTTGAAACACTATTATGTCCTTCCTTGTTATATTATAGAGTATTTTCAATTTTTAAAATGCCACTAAGGTTTCAAGCTCATTGCTAATGGAAACATCGATACCCTATGAAAACAATGTCACAATCTAGATATCAAGACCATAAGTAACTCCCTATGTACATACTTACCCATTCATGATAGTGAAATATTAAAATTTAGCCTAGTCATAACAACAAGAGGTTATGCACACATGCATAGTGTATTACTTGTCATTTTTCTAACAATAGTTTTTAGGCACAAATTTACATTTTTTATTACTAGTGTAAAATCTTAATATATATATTTATGTGTGTGTATGTGTATGTGTGTGAGAGAGAGAGAGAGAGAGATTAGAAAACAAGATGAAAGATGCATATCCGATTGGTGCATTTATTTCCCTTAAAATACACCATGCATGATAGAATACACATATATGAATGGCGTATTGTTAGATTAATCTAATGTAAAATAATTTGAGAATTCCATATATATATTACCTGAACCAAATAATAGATTAAAAAATGTATATTTCTTATAGGTGGTAAGTTTTTGTCCTAGAGGACAATTAGAAATATCTTATGCATCGAGATTAGGCTCTATATATAATAATCAAGCTAAGTCTTGTGGGCTCTTCCAAGGTTTTCTTTAAGCCTCCAATATAAATTTTAACAAAATAATTATAGTGGAGGATTACCACATTTTTATTCACCATCTCAAGGTTAGTTCCACTCCTAATGATTTAAGACTGGGTATTCTTTTGCAAAGGATTTGGGTTTCACTATAGAAATTGGTAAAATTTGAAGTATTTCATGTTATATGACAAAATAATTCAATATTAGATATCAAGGAAAACATAGAAGCAATATTGAATCAAGGTGTTCTTTAAGTTAATTGTGGGCACACATATTACCCCATACCATAATGAATAAAACCAAAAGGGCAAGTTGAAAATGGATGCATGCTCCAAGGACACGTGTATTAAAGAATGAGGTTGAAAAATCAACAAAGTTTAATATTAATATGGGGTCTGAATAGGTCATTCTCCTCTAGCTAAATTTTTAGGCTAACTCCACTGACATATTTCACATCATGGAGACAAAGGGTCTCCCTAACATCAATCTCAATTTCCTCTTATGTCATGTAAGTCATGTAATTATGAGAATTAGATGACATTCCATACATTTGAGGTCTGCGTAGCTCTAAGGATGAATTATGAAAAATTTTCTATTATGGATAAATTTAATGGTTATATGTAGTAACAAAATGTGGAGGTTGATCCCCCATGTGTAGGAATATTGTAGGATCATAAATCTTATTCTTGTGCATGTGGAGGTGGACACTTGTTTGAGGTATAAACTTGGAATATTATGGAAATATTATCATAAGATAGGGAAATTGATTATCCAGTATAGGAGGAAAGGAATCTAGGGGTTTGTGGTATAGGTAAAATCTATTGTTTTTATTTCTATTGTGAGGGGCATTTCAAAGTTTATGTTTTTAATTGGTTGTTCAAGTTGTTGTTTTCCTCCACATTCCCATAATCTTGTTTTGTCTCCATTGGTGTCATTTCATTCATATATTCATAACAACACAAGGAAAATTAGGAATATAGATGTATTGGAAAAATAATGGTAAGGGGGTAACGTTGGATTTGTGGCGTTTGAAGGCGTCATATTTATGGAATTCGAGGAATGTATGTGAAAATGTTAATAATTTTTTACTCTTGGGGGCTTCGTCTCTTATCATCAATACCTAAAAAAGTGGGGGAAACTTGCGTCGATAAAATGTAAAGAGATGAGGTGTGTGCATTTCAAGAACCAAGGGAGAACATTTTGCAACTCGAAATAAGGTATATTTTGTAAACATTTTGACCTTGGGCTTACCATATATATATATATATATATATATATATATATATATATATATATATATATATATATATATATATATATATATATATATATATATATATATATATATATATATATATATAACAAACAATCCTAGATCCATCTTAACTCCATATCTATTAAGTGTCGAAAGGGATCAAATCAGTTAAGGTGCAAACCCTTCCTCGACTTTTACAATAAAAAAAGAGGTTTCCACCTTGAGAGATTTCATCCCTCTCACAACTTAATAGATCGAGAGTTAAGGTGGATCTAGGGTTATAAATTTATTTTACTTTGTTTATATCTTTTTTATCCTTGTCTCTTAATGGAAAAATTGTGTAAGTTTTCAGTATTATAATTTCAAATTTCAAATTTTGACTTTAGAAAAAACAACTACTACCACTGCTACTACTACTAAAATTTAAAACTATGGTTAACCATTTGCAAATTAAACCTACAAATTTATAAAAATAATTTGAATACTTTCTCAACAACTACCACCAAAAGTATATTTTATAAATAAAATTACTTAAACACTAGCACAGCCATATAAATTAAATGGCTTGTAAATGCATCAATCCATAATAAGCATCAAAAAATTTACTTCATGATATGTCTCACATTACTAAAATTTAAAAAACCACAAAAATTAACTAAATTATAACTTTATTTTAAACTTGTATTATTATCATATATATATATATATATATATATATATATATATATATATATATATATATATATATATATATATATATATATATATATATATATATGGAACAAAAATCCTAACCATGGATATTTACCCCCACTTTACTGTGGATATTTTTAATTTGCAAATAAGCTTTAGTACAATTCAATGAATTAAAATATCACATACCCAAAAAACCATAACTCGCTTCATATGAAACTTATTCATATGAAATTTTTTATAATTAATAAATTTAATTAAAATGGGAAAAGAGCATAACTACTTTGGAGATAAATCTCTACTATAAATATTGCAAAATATTTAGTGAAAATTAAATCCCTAACATCCATTTAATAATTATTCATAATTATCCCTGATAAGGGTGGACAATGGTTTAGGGTGAAGGGTTGGGGGGCGCTCCCACCACCCCATCTACAAGAAGAGAATTAATTAAGGGATGACATGTCTAACCCCCTCCATGCACAAGCATGTTATCCACCTGCAGGAGCATGGTACATGGAAATTCAATTTTGAGTTTTTTGTTTAAGTACTATGATTGGGTCTCAGAGTCTCAGTGAGGGGGAAAAGCTTGAGTCTCTATCGCAGGATCGAATGTTCAAGGAATTTTTTATTGTAGCAGAGATAGGATTGGAACACTTGCTGTCCACAGTGGTGAATTTTACTCGATTTCCTTTCGGTGTGAGTGTGGGTGAACTGGACTTTGGTTGCAAGAATTTTTCAACCTGTGTGGGTGTAATATTGGCCTTGGGATAGTGGAAAATAGAGGATCTAGATATTGATCTAAGAGTTTGCGGTTCTACAAATGCGGGTCACCGGCAAGGGAGTGGTTCTCTTGTTGGTGGGTGGTTGACACCTCCTCCAACTCTTCTGTTCTCAAGATATAGTTCACCTGTTCTCATCTTGATAAGGGAAATTATTTATTTTTGTATCTTGGGAGGTACTCCAAGCATTGAGGATCGAGGGTTTGGAGAAAGGAGCTCCACAAGTGACCTTGTGGGCTTGGAACCCAAGCTTGGGGTTTTGCACCAATCGTGTTTGGGGAATTTCAATATATCACTTTGGACATGTGATGACATAAGATGATAGAGGGTGGAAAGGAGAATCCAACGCTTCGATAATCGTCAAATTCTGAGTTGTCCTTAGTGAGATATGAATTTTTGAAGTTCATGAATGGGTTTGCACCATAACTGTCAAGGTCGGCTTGAGTCAAAGCCTCTTGACAAGTTTGACAAGCCCTTAGATGATGATTTGGAGGAGCCCTCTTATGTGTATAAATAAGAGGTGAAGAGGAGGCATTTCCTCGTCCATTTTGTGCAACACAACACAAACAAAGAAGTTCATTAGAGAAGCAAAACACATATGCTAGAGGTCACAGAAAAGAGGACAAGGCAGCGGGGTTTGAAGAGTTTTTTTTAGCTTAGTTGAGGTGACCGAAGTGTTGGAGGAAGGGCTGAGCAGATTTTTTGTAAGGCCGCAGCAAGGACGGACTATTTTGAGGGAGGGTTGACCCTTAATAAGGGTGTCGCAGGCTAGAACAAGTTTTTTGTATGATTTCGCAGTTGTTTAGAGGGAGGTCGAAGGTCTTGTGAGGGGTAGAACAACCCAACATCATTGTTGAGGGCCATATCCCTTCATGGAAGGGTAGCGACACTCCTAAAGGGAAATTCTGGGCAGAATTAGAGGGTAGGTAGGGGCTACATTTTGTGCCCTAACCAAGCCTAGGTTGCAACGATGGAGCAGACTTCAAAGCAACGAACAAGGTAAGTGTTTTGGTGTATGTTTGTAGGTGTTGGATCAAAGTTTTGGATCGGTTTTGTTTGCATCCCGTGGGATCCATTTTTTGGGGTTATCTCTTGTGTTAAGAAACCCCAACTAGGAGTAGATATTGCAGTGGATAAGTGTCCCAGGAGAGGATTTTTGGTGAATTCTGTTGTCATCCATGTGGAAGGGTTTCCTAGGTGTTGTATGCTCTAACTAGGAACAGATGCTACTACGAGGTTTGCTCACTTGTGGAATATTGGAGGGTAGCATTAGAGTTGACAAAGTGTGGATGATATTTTGGATTTATGGTCTACAGGAGGATAGCATGATAGTTCCCAAGGTTGGAGCCTGATGTACACCATATTCATGGACCTAGATGGTTTCTAGAGTGGTAATTGTTGAGCTCAAGGATTGACGAACCGGAGGAGCAGTTTGTGGAGCCTGAGATTTGTGTGTGGAGAATGATTGCTATAATAGATTATGGGAAGCCCTTATAGCCTATTTTCATTGCAGGACATGGAAATATTGCAGTGATAGGTGGCAGCCCTTCGTGCCCTATGTTGGTCCTCATCGGAGTAGTGCAGGAAGACCATAGTGGGTTGAATTCCCTAAGTACCTGAGAAGCAGCAGTGGGAATATTAATATTTGTTCACAAGTGGAGTTGTGAATAACTCGACGAGAGTCTCAATGTTTTGATGTGTTATTGTAAAAACGATCAACTAGTGAGTAGATTGATAGCCAATTTTCGATGTTCATATGGACTTGGAGCATTCATAGAGGAAGGAGTTGCATATCGGGAGCCAAAAGACCAAGAAGGTATAGGCTATGACCAATAGGAGCTGAGAGAGGTGACTGCATCAGCAAGATGGTTAGAGTATCTTGTTTAGGGAATATTGGTTGTCGATGTACTGACACCAAGCCCTAGTTTGTATCTTGTACTAGTGGATGATTGAGGGCCATTATCCCTGGTACGAGATCCCTAGACTATTGTATTATATTTGTTTAATATAACAAAGATGGGTTGAAAAATGTAAAAAGTTGTATATATTTTGTGCATGTGTGAGTCACTATTGTTTATATTCCACTGTGAAAAGTAGTATTGTTGAGATTCTTGGTTTGTTAGCATCATAGATTTTAAGATTCTATCTTAGTCCCAAGATCGTGGAAATTTAATATCATATCAAAGCCTATCTGAGCTACTTTGATGAATAGGGAATCGGATTGTGCAAAACAAAGAAACTTAGAGGGAGTTACGGGTGTCTAGATCATGGAGCAGAGGGTTCACATAAAAACATGGAGGTGTGGTCTTTACTGTATTGGCAGCAAGATTAGCAGGGAGTTCTGGTGGATTGTGGTGAGCCTAGTGAAAAAAAAATTGTTGTAGGGTGGATTGTTGATCATGGAATTCCATTGATTTGTCATGGATGGTTGGGATAGCTTGAGGGTTTCTTTCTCTTGGACAAGATCAAGTTGATCGAGATGGATTCATGTGATGGAATTAACATTAGCAAGGTAGATTTTTCATCGGATTGTGATGTTGCATATCCAAGATTGGAGGGATTTTCATGAGTAGTATTTGATCTAAGAGGATGAGTGCTTATAGGATTGAGCCATTGGAGATTGTGTAGGCTCAGAGGGAGTCTAGCCTCAGAGGGAGCAACCCTATGAAGGTTTTGGATATTCAGGTTCAAATGTGATGAGGCAGAGGCACTACCGAGATTGCATGGTTCATTCTCCAAGGTATGTTGCAAATATGGACTCCAGATGGGCTAGTGTCATCGGATGATGATGGTTACTTCCTAGTCTTGGAAGTACCTCCCTCGTTAAGAGGGAGTGTTGATTTTTGTATCTTGGGAGGTACTCCAAGCCTTGAGGATAAAGTGTTTGGAGGAAGGAGCTCCACAAGTGACCTTGTGGGCTTGGAACCCAAGTTTGGGATTTTTCACCAATAATTTTTGGGGAATTTCCAAGGATCACTTTGGATATGTGATGGCATAAGATGATAGAGGGTGGAAAGGAGAATCCAACGCTTCAATAATCGTTGAATTCTGAGTTGTCCTTAGTGAGATATGAATTTTTGAAGTTCATGAATAGGTTTGCACCATAAGTTTCAAGGTCATCTTGAGTCAAATAAGCCTCATGACAAGTTGGAAAATCCCTTAGATGAAATTTTGGAGGATCCCTCTTATGTTTATAAATAAGAGATGAGGGGGAGGAATTTCCTCATCCATTTTGTGCAATACAACACAAACAAAGAAGTTTGTTGGAGAGGAAAACAAATATGTTGGAGGGAGTAGGAAAGAGGATATGACAACGAGGGTTGAAGGGTTGTTTGAGGTCTAGTTAAGGTGACTGAAGTGTTGGAGGAAGGGCCGAGGAGCTGTGTTGTAAGGCCGAATCAAGGACGGATTATTTTGAGGGTGGGTTGACCCTTAATAATATTGTCGCATGTTGGAACAAAGTTTTTGTAGGGTGACGCAGATTTTTGGATGGAGCCCAAAGGGCTTGTGAGGGATAGAACAACCCAACATCATTGTTGAGGGCCATATCCCCTCATGGAAGGGCAGTCGCACTCCTAAAGGAAAATTTTGGGCAGAACTAGAGGGTCAGTACGGGTTGAGTTTGTTGCCCTCACCTATCCTAGGTTGCAACAGTGGAGCATACTTCAAAATAATGACAAGGTATGTGTTTTGGTGTATGTTTGTAGGTGTTGGATCCAAGTTTTGGATCATTTTTGGATCAGTTGTGTTTGCATCCTGTGGGAGGCATTTGTTGGGGTTGTCTTGGGTGTTAAGAAACCCCAACTAGTAGCAGATCTCACAATGAATAAGTTTCCTAGGAGAGGAGTTTTGGTGAAGTCTATTAGCAACCATGTGGAGGGGTTTCCTAGGTGTTGGATTATGTAACTAGAAGCAAATGCTACAACAAGGATTGGTCTCGTGAACTATTGGAGGGAAGCATGAGAGTGGACCAAGTGTGGACAAGATTGGTAATTTATGGTCTGTTGGAGGACAGCATGATAATTCCCAAGGTTGGAGCATGGTGTGCACTATATTCATGGACTCCTAGATGGTTTCTAGATTGGCAATTATTGAGCTCAAGGGTTGACGAACTAGAGGAGCAGTTTTTGGAGCCCAAGACTTGTGTCTGGAGAAGGACTTCTACAAAATATGATGGGCAGTCCTCCTAGCCCGTATTCATTGTAGGAGATGGAAATATTTCAGTGATAGGGTTCAGCCCTCTGTGCCCTATGTTTTTGTTAATCGAAGAAGCACAAGAAGACCATATTGGGCTAAAGTCCCTAAGTAGTTGAGGAAAAGCAGTGAGAAGATTAAAGATTTGTTCACAAGTGGAGCTGTAAAAAACTCGACATGAGTCTCGATGTGTTAATGTGTTGGTGGAAAAATGATAAACTAGTGAGTATATTGATAGTCCAGGTTTAGTGGTCATATGGTCTTGGAGCATTGATAGAGGTGGGAGTTGCAGATTGAGATCCGAAGGACTAGGAAGGTACAGGGTACGACCGAGAGGATCTGAGAGAATCAACTGCATCAGCCAGATGGTTAGAGTATCTTGTGGAGGGAATATTGGTCATCGATGTACTAACACCAAGCCCCAGTTTGTATCTTGTACTAGTGGATGATTGAGGGCCATTATCCCTGGTACGGGAGCCCTAGATTGTTGTATTATATGTTGTTTAATATAACGAAGTTGGGTTGAAAATGTAAAAAGTTGTCTATATTCTGTGCGTGTGTGATTTACTGTTGTTTGTATTCCATTGTGCAAATTATTTCTATTGAGATTCATGGTTTGATAGCGTCCAAGATTTTAAGATTATATCCTAGTCCCAAGATCGTGGAAATTCAACAGTAATTTCATTGCCTCTCATTTTCTCTGTCAATTTTTTTAGTATTAATTTGATTGTCCTTTGTTGTTTGGATATTACTATTTTTTTATGGCTTTGGTAATGTGAAATATTTCTTAAAGTCATAAATTTTACATTATTTATATCATGCAATCAAGTCCCCATTCCTTTCTATATCAATTATATCATTCTATGTTTTTGTTTTGGCGACTATATGTTGCATTTCCTATGTTGGCTTGATTTGGTATGTTATTTTATTCTATCTCCCTACCACTCTTTCTCTATGTAGGGATCCTTGGAGAGTGACCCCTCTGCTCAATATGTTGAGGTAGCACAAGCACAACCACAAAGGAGGGGGTGGTTATGGCCTCCATGGTCAGAACTGTGCCCAAGAATAAGCACAAGAAACTTCTAACACATGTATTATGTTGTTCATCCTGAAACCCACAACAATATTCACAATCCTTATTCCTTGGTTTCTATGTACCACAAATATTTTTGAGATTCAGATATTTTGGAAGAGGTTTCTCATTTGGTTCCTCACCCTGATCACACTAGGGGAAGAAGGAAACAGTATCTCAATTCCATATCTTTTCATTGGCAAATGAATACTTTGATGGGAAGGGTCTTAAAAGACAAATAAGAGGAGAGATACAAAATATTTTTTTTCCCTGGAAGAAATAAAACGTTCTCAGAGAAATCAACACTTTTACTTGGAAAGATTGGATGCAAGGCTTACACATTTAGAAATCTGTTGTGAAACCAGCTCCAAAAATAGAAGAAAAGAGATATCAAAGCCTTAGAAATAAGTCGCTTTGAGGGGGCAACCTCCAATAAATTATATGAATGAACAATTCTTGGATGATACAAATGACAAAACCTCCTCTTTATATATAGGAGTCCATGGGGCCACAATGTAATCCTAGCTGACCTAACAATAATAAATGGCACAATAATTACAATATGGAGGTTACAGGGGTACAAAAATAACAATAAGGGGGTTACACTAACAACAACAAGGGACTATACTAGTAATATAAGGACCTAACATGCTCCTTTCCTTCAAAAAAGTGTTGTCCTCAACGCTTGAGTAGCTCTGAGTGCTTCTGTATAAAATTCTCATCCTCCCATGTAGAATATTCATTGGGTAATTTCTTCCATTTGATGAGATACTCTGAAATTGATCGATTTCATAGCTGTCGAGTTCCTGTTTCCATGACTGCTTTAGGTTCCAATATGGTTTTTCCTTTCTCATCAAGTTCTGTAAATATTGTTTGAACTGGAAGTTTTTCCCCTATAACCTTTTTTAAGCATGAAACATGGAAAACTAGATGCACTCTCAAAGAAGTAGAAAGATCCAATTTGTATTCCATAGTACCATTCTTTTGCAACACCTTGTAAGGACCATATTATATCCTTTAAGAGTTGGAGAACTTCTTATTGATGCTCAATGTGATCCTCCACTGCTTGAACCCTATAATTTTCCCTTAAAGAAGATGTGATGGACGGTGGATGATATCCATAAAGTGCCATAAATCGAGTCATTTTTGCTGCAGTATGGAAGGAAGTGTTATACCACCATTCAGCGAGAGGTAACCACTTGACCCATTTTTCTTGCTTATCAGATACAAAACAACGAAGATAGCCTTCCAAACATTTATTCACTATTTATGTTTTTACTGTCCAGAGTGAGGATGAGCAGATGGCACGGTGAGGCGATGAGGCCCTGGAACAAAAGCATTTCACACTTAAAATTTTCCTGTGAAAATGGATCTTGGCTCATCACAATATCTTCTTTCTCTGTGTGCTGAATTTCCATAAATGTAGGCAACAGGGCGGCTGGAATGGATGAGACAGGCACAAAGTAGCAGGCTTGTAGTTCCAGCTGACCGTCCACCCACAGACAGAGACTCCACCCCCCCTCTTCAATTTTTTTGTTGTGAGAAGAACCCAAGACAGACCCTCCAGACATTAGGTTCTCTTCCCACGGTTGACTTGAATGACAAGGTTGTAGAAGACCCAGGGTCTTAATTGTCTCCACTTTATTCTGCTAGAAAACCAAACATTCTGCCACAAAATTTTGAATATCAGATTTAAGGCCATCCCAAAAAAATTATTTCTTCACCCTGTGGTAAGTTTTTAAAAATCCTAAGTGTCCTCCTAAAGGAGAAGTGTGCAATTCCAGAAGAATATTTTGTTTTAGTTGGGGATTCTTACAAAGATATAAGTGATCTTTGTACCATAAGGAATCATTTTTCCAACTAAATGTATTAGATGTACTAGGATCTTGCTGCAACTTTTGAATGAGTGTCCATACATCTTTGTCCTTCTTCCATTCATCTCTTGCTTCGGTTATCCAATCTGGTTGGATAATAGAAATGGCACAAAGCAATGCTTCTACCTCTTCATTCTTTCTTGAGAGTGCATCTGCAACAACATTAAGCTTTCCTTTTTTGTAGATTATTTCAAAGTCATAACCCAACATCTTTGTGACCCACTTTTGTTGCTCTTCTGAAGATAGTCTTTGTTCCAAAAAGTGTTTAAGACTATCATGATCAGTTTTTACCTTGAAGTGTCTTCCCATTAGGTAAGGTCTCCATTTCTTTAGTGCATGTAGTATTGCCAATATTTCCTTCTCATAAATAGCCTTTTGTAAATACTTTCCTTTGATTGAACGACTTTCAAAAGCAATGGGTCTTCCTTCTTGCATTAAAACAACACCAATTCCATTTCCTGAGGCATCACATTCCACAATAAAGGTTTTTGTGAAGTCTGGCGTAGCTAAGACCGGTGCTAGGCATATTGCCTCTTTAAGATGTTCAAAGGCCTTAGTTGCTTCAGGAGTCCATGAAAATGCATCTTTCTTCAATAATGTTGTTAGAGGTGCTGCTATTCTCCCATAATTCTTAACAAACTTGCGATAATACCCTGTTAACCCGAGAAATCCTCGCAACTGCTTTATGGTTGTGGGGACTTTCCATTCCTTAATGCCTTTAATTTTGTTAGGGTCTACTTTAACACCCTCGTGAGATACAATATGACCCAAATATTCCACCTCTTGTACTCCAAAGAAACATTTGGATTTTTTGGCATATAATTGTTTCTCCTGCAATAGTTTGAGCACCCTGTCAACATGTTCAACATGATCCTTCCAAGACCTGCTGTAGATTAGTATATCATCAAAAAATACTAGCATAAATTTTCTAAGGAAGGGTTTGAAAATGGAATTCATCAACCCTTGAAATGTAGAAGGTGCATTGGTAAGGCCAAAAGGCATGACCAAAAACTCATAATGACCCTCATGAGTTCGAAATGCTATTTTTGGAATATCTTCAGTCTTCATTCTAATTTGATGATATCCTGAACGAAGATCCAACTTGGTAAAATAAATTGCTCAATGTAATTCATCCAATAATTCATCAATCACAGGAATGGGAAATTTGTCTTTAATGGTGAGCTTATTGAGCTCCCTATAATCCGGACACATTCGCCATGATCCATCCTTCTTGTGTACCAATACTACAGGAGCAGAGAAATAATTTTGACTAGGTTGAATTATACCCGCCTCTAACATTTCTGCAATCATACGTTCAATTTCGCTCTTTTGGAAGTAAGGATATCTATAAGGCCTGATGTTTGGAGGAACACTTCCTGGAATCGAATGAATAGCATGATCATGATCACAAATAGGTGGGAGTCCTTTGGGAGTTTCAAACACCTTGGAATGATTGTCCAAGACTTGTTGGAGATCTGCAGAAATAGATGATTTTGATGTTGAACTTCTAGTGAGCATAATTGTGCAATTACACCTCGTTGTTATTTCTTTAGAAGCTTTGTCATGACATTAGAGCTTATTATCTTTCCCGGCTTTCCTGCAATACCCCGTAATTCAACTTCCTTTCCTTCTGAAAAAAATTTCAAGAAAAGTTCTTGAAAATTAAAAGCTACCGTTCCCAAAGATTGTAACCATTGTACTCCTAGTACAACATCAACACCTCCCATAGGAATGGAAAGCATTGGACTAGTCAATACATATTCCCCCATGGTTAGCTTGATATTATGGCATTTTCCAGAGCAATTTATAGTTCCTCCATTTGCAACCATCAATTGACATTCTGGTGCTGGGTATAGGAAACAATTCAATTCCTTGGCTACCTTACAATGAATAAAATTATGGGTACTACCTGAATCAATCAACACTATTACCTTTTTCTTCTTGATATGTCCTTCTATCTTGAGAGTTTGAGGAGTGGTAATTCCTGCCAATGCATTACATGATATGGCCGGACTCATTTCTTCCTCTTCTAGGGTTGGTTCCTGGTGTATATCCTCTTCTTGTTCATTTTCTTCTTCCTCTTCACAATCTATGTAAAATAATTTCTTCTCAGCACACTTATGACCTTTAGTGTATTTGCTATCACAACTGTAGCAAAGCCCTTTTGCTTTTTTTTTCTTCCAATTGTTGTGGTGTCAACCTTGTAGGTTGTGGAAATCTAGGCGTAGCAACACTTCCTTCTTTATAGAAGTGAGTGGTAGGCTTCCTTGTTGCCATAATTTTGCATTCAATTTTTCTTGCCAACCTGAATGCCTTCTCCAATGAATCAGGTTCCAAAACGTGAACTTCATGTTGGATGTTATCCTTTAAAGTACCTATGAAGAGATCAATTTTGTGTTCCTCTGAAATATCAGTTACCCTTATATTCAATTTTTGGAAGTCCTCAATGTGCTCCGCCACTAAACCCTTTTGTTTGAGATTTATCAATTGGCTAAAGAAGGTGTTGCTTTTTGTATCCTCATAATGTGCTATCATTTCCTCCGTAAAAATTGACCAAGTGACAATTTTTTTACGGGAGCAAAGCCATCGATACCATACAAATGTATTTTGTTCTAATGTAAAGTTGCAATGCGTACCTTTTGTGTGTTTTGCACATTATTGAGATCAAAATATTGCTCCATCTGTAGTATCCATGTTACGGGATCCTTGCCATCAAACTTCCTCATATCCATCTTTGGAATATGACGGTTATTTAATCCAACATTGGAGTTTATGAAATCACGATTAACATTTATTTTGTTCTCATCATTATTTTCCTCTACTATCTTTTCGCCATCAGGAAACATTTCTTGTATCAACTTTGCCAAACCTTCGATTTCTACTTTTAGATCGTTCTTCATGTTTTCCATTTTTTCATCGATCTTAGCTTCCATGTCATCCATCTTAGCTTCCATGCCATCTTCCATGCCATCCATATTAGCTTTCAAACCATTCATCTTAGCTTCCACGCCTTTCTTCAAACCATCCATCTCATTTTTTTGTTGCTCTTTACAATAGTGAAATTTGGTGCACTTGCTCATGGACTTTTGATATCTCATGTTGCAATTCTTCATCTTCATGAGTCATGGTAGAGCCTTTTGAAGGCTTAATGGGTGTTGAATTATTTTTAGGAGGCATTTTAGAACCAAATACTGATATCTATGCTCAATAGGCCTTTGGAATCACCTAGAACTGATTTTTCAAACAAGACTTATGCAATTTGAAAAAACAATACACACTTTTTTCTTGATTTTGAGGAGCTCGATATTGAAACTGAATTATATATGTGATTTTGGATCTTCAATATCTAAAATTCGACCCTGAAGTAGCCCTCTGAATCTTCTTTTGAATTCCATAGGTCTGACCTAATTTGGATTCTTGAAGACAAAGTTATGCCCAATCTCCTACGATGACCTTATTATGGACTAGTTCAGTAGATCGAACTTGTATGACCTGCCACGCATCACCGTTTCCTCCTTCGGCTCTGAAATTGATATAGTGAAAAATAAATTCTGTGTACTTGTGGCCACTTGTTACAGAATTCCAATCCGATGCTCAGAGAGAGATTTATGAAGATTTTCCCATGATCACCTCTTTGAGATGAAATTCGGGAGGCTGCAAAAGACCTAACTTCCACAGACCATATCTCCGAAAATATTGCAAACCAAGCTTTGAAATTTTTTGAAGATCTTCCTTAGGATTTCTTATTCACTCCCTAAATATTGCAGCTTCTGAACCTTCGTAGAAAAATATTTATAGCAAAAATTCCACAATGACCTGTTTAGGTTAAATTCAGAAGCCTGCAAAAAGACCTAACTTCCACAGATCATATCTCTAACAATATTTTGATCCAAGCTCTGAAATTTGTGACGATGTTCATCAGGATTTCAGCTTCGCACTCTAACAATTTCAGCTTCTGAACCTTCGTAGAAAAAAATTTATAGTGAAAATGCCACGATGACCTGTTTGGGGCAGCAAAACCCTAGAATCCAAAGCTCGGATACCAAACGTTATGAAACCAGCTCCAAAAATAGAAGAAAAGAGATATCAACGCCTTATAAATAAGCCACTTCAAGGGGGCAACCTCCAATACATTACATGAATGAACAATTCTTGGATGATACAAATGAAAAAACCTCCTCTCTATATATAGGAGTCCATGGGGCCACAATGTAATCCTAGCCGACCTAACAATAATAATGTAAGGGCACAATAATAACAATATGGGGGTTACAGGGGTACAACAATAACAATTATGGGTTTACACTAACAGAAATAAGGGACTATACTAGTAATATAAGGACCTAACAAAATCCATCTTCACTATGAATCAACCCTCCTGCTCCTCTAGGACCCAGTGCCAAAGACATGGTGCCTATTACTTCTTCTAACTCTTGATTGGTTGGAATGTTTAATGCCTATTTTTTGTATTACATTATTGCGGTAATTAGGCTTGTTTTGTTGAACATTCTAGTTTTTTGGACTACTCTCTCATTACGTAGGTGGTTAGAAATATCTAGTTTCCCTCGAGATAGATTAAAACCACCTACGGAGTATCATGGTTAAGTTATGATTAGTTAAAAAATGTATTTTTCTTTGATGATATTCTAAAGAAATTTTAAAAAAATTAAAAATTAAAAAATATATATAATATTAATCAATTAAAAAAAATACTATTTAAAAAATATTAATAAAATTTTGGTTTAAAAAGAAAATAAAAAACATTTCATGAAAAAAAATCATTGAGATATAACAACTATTGTATATTTTCCCGTGCAATAATTAATAAATATAACTTTTAAATATGGGAAACAAATCTTAACTTGATTTCTTTATTCATACTTGTGTTTCATACATAAACGTTTATAATAATAATAAATAAATTCAAATTTCGATAGAAACTTTTTTTTAATGCATATTTTTAAAAAGGGTTGCTTTTTCTATCAATCCGATGAAATGAAAAAAATAAATGACCAATCATTAAACATTGTGATAAATCTAGTTATATGAAGGAAATAAAATAGAGGAAGCTATTGCAATCAAACTACAAATAGGTTGATGATATTGCAATCAAATTACAAACAGGTTGATCCTTTGTTGGGTTGCTCAGAGGTAGATACCACTATTGAATTAGTATTGGCCATGACCCATTTTAAAGCACCAGTAACTTGTATGTAATTCAGGAAGACTTGTTGAAACACTGAAAGTGTTAATTTTTTAGGTAAAATATATTTAATCAAAATTCACAAAACCAGTCGTATTAATATGTATATAGTACTCATAAATCTCATTAAATTCCAATTTAATTGAAATAGGAGCAGACGCTGGTGATAGAATAATTAATACTAGAATAACCATCAATTAAGAGAAAGGAGAAGACTAGGAATTGAGAAAAATAGAAAGAGACCTGATACCAAGAATGGATCGTAAGTGTGTGGTCAATTTCTCCAGAAGGCATGCATAGTTGGTTCATCTAAGCCTAGAGTGTTTTCTACATCTTTGCATTGCATGACTTTATTTTCATTGCATTTATGGTCATATTTTAATGTTATTGGCAACCCCAATCCTTACTCTAAAAAATATTATCTTTACCTTGATTGTATATTTATGGAATATTTTGGAATCCATGTTCAGATCATTAATCTCACTATCCCTAGTTTGTTCGCTATGTGTCATAGTCAATTTGAATTTAGTTCAGTTAGTTAATTTTAGTTGAGTTCTAGTGAGCCTTACTCCAGTTATTTCTTTTGTTTTTCCTTTGTTTCCTATGTATTCTATTTAGTTGTTACTCAATAATGAGAAGAGTTTTTCGCTCCATTTCTAATTTTGAGTTTATTCTCTGTGTTTTCCACCTCTATAATATTTATCATGGCATCATAGCACGATGTTGTGTAGGACTCTTTGAGAGCATCATTTGAAACATTGAAATGCAAAGATCAAGATCTCAAGGATGAGAATGAAGAAGCCAGCTATGAAGAAAGTTGCTCCTTCCAAGAAGATTTTTTCTTCCAAGTTTTTGAGCTTAAAGAGAAAGTTCGATTTAAAAATATATATATATATATATACTGAAGGAGAGACCATAGTAGTGCACCCCAAAAGCCTTGAATACCATCTTCAAATTTAAAAAAATAGGTACAAAAAAATTGAGCCTTCAATTAAAAATGAGCATATAAACTTCAATTCTCGTTTGAAAAATAAAAGGCGAGCACAAATTGTTTGCATATGAAAAAGTGATTTTAGAAGAACTAGTTATATTAGAATTCGTTATATTCTTTGCATCAAAAAAGGAACAAATTCAAGTCTTATTTTTTTTTAAAGTGATTCATTTTTTTAAAGGGTCTATTATGCTCTATTTAAAAAAACGTTTTTTTATTTAAGTTTATTTAAAAATATATATATATCATTAAAAATGGGGAATTACGTTTTTTAAAAGAGTTTTATTTATTTTAAAAATCAAAAGGGTTTGAAAAGGAGTTTCTAAAAAAATGTGTGTCCACATTCCAAAAAAAATGGCTTCCTCTAGCACTTTGTGACAAACACTGATTCTACTTGGAAAAAATTATGAATTTTGGTCCTTATGGGTGAAGACCTTTTTACAAGCCCAAGATTGTTGAGATACTCTATAGATCGGATATGTACAGTAAATCCAAGAAGCATTAGCATCCATGAACAATAATTAGAGGAACGCAAATTTCGAACTGAGAAAGAAAGAGAAAAAAGACAAATGTTCGATCCAAAATTTTGTTGATGACTCAATATTTGACAAAATAATCAGCGCATCAACAGAAAAAGAAGCTTTGGATATTCTCAAAGCTGCATATCATAATAATGATATAGTGAATACTGTTAAATTGTAGACATTGAGGACTAAGTTCGAAACCCTAAAGATGACTAACATAGAGAATGTTGATAATTTAATGACTAGAGTCATGGGCATCATCAATCAAATCAGACTTATTAATGAAATGACTGTAGATAAGAAGATCATTGAAAAATTCCTCAAAATCCTGTCGAAGCAATTTGAAATGGTTGTAACATCCATTTTGGAGTCCAAATCTATTACAACTATGTCAGTAGATAAGTTGATTTGATCACTTTTGTGACATGAAACGTGACTTAACCTAGGAGAATATTCCATGGAACAAGATTTCAAGGAACAAGCCTCTCTCAGAAAAGGATATAGAGGCAGAAGCAAGCGAGGAAGAGGCAGAGAAATATCTACAAAACATCATCATGCAGCAAACCATTTGAGATATTAGCAAAACCAGACATAGAAAAACAGAACATGGAACAACACATTTAATGTCCAGTGTTATTACTGCAAGAAATTTGGACATTATGAATATGAATGTAGAAATAAATAGTTAGATCAACAAGGAGGCATTATCCATATCTCCAATAACGAAGGAGAATCCTTTGAAGCCATGTTGCTTTCCTGCAATGTTTCTGAAGACAATCATAGTGGGGACCTTTGGTTGTTGTACAATGTCTGCAGCAACCATATTATAGGTAATAAAAAATTTATTTCTTGCATTGATGCTTGTATCAAATCTGAAATTACTCTTGGAGACAACTCTCATATAAAATTTGAAGGGAAAGGTATTGTGCCTATTCTTACTAAAAAATCAGAAAAAAAATGTAAACATGATGTTTATTATGTTCCAAATTTTAAGCACAATCACATTAGTGTAATTCAGTTGTGATGTAGAGATAATGGTAGGGAACCCAATCTATGCTAAAGGTAGTATAACCTCTAATTTTAGCATCATTTAACATGTTAGTTTTCATGTAGATTCAAAACATATTTATAGACTCAAATTGAAATAAAAGTTGCATCACGCTATTTCTTTGGATCATTCATAGACTATGTTCACAAATCTTCAACCTTTTGACTTACCCAAAAAAATTATTCATTCACTATTGTAAAACACGGTTCAGAAAACCCTAAAAATCTCTCCAACCAAGCCTTTCCTCGGAAAATTTCTTGCATTTCACATAGTATACCTCATTCCACACAAAACCGAGATCGCAGAATCTTTAAATTTCATCCTCATTTTCCTAGAAATTGAGCATCAAGTTCACTTACAATTTTCTTGTGTAAATTTTCTTGTGCAATGCTTGTTGGGAATAATTATATACTACTAGGAATTTTCATCTCCTATATGATTTGTAGGTATCAAATAAACTCCACACAGGGTTCAATTTGACATACTAAGAACTAATTTTTGGGAATCCAACATAAGCAACACAGAATTGAGATTGATTATATTCTAGACAACACAGAGATCTCATCTCCGGCAATTTCCAACAATTAAACTACTCAATGAATATATGTAATTCAATACATAGAATTATATGTCTTCACATAGATGCTCTAAGTCACAGCAATTAGAAATACACAGTGTATTTACAGTCAATAATCCTCAATATGATTTCACAAACTCTTCCCATGCAACCTATAATCCCTAAAATGCATAATATTTAACACATGAAATTGAGATTTAAATCATGCAATGACAAGGATACTTTTTGGAAAACCCACACTTTTTTTTGTTACATGTATATTTATCCTTTTTATTAATATGAAACCATAATAAATTACACTTGGTTCAGATCCAAAAGAGTAGGATCTTATCAACTAAGATAGGGGAAAAAAAATCACCATCATCATAATTGACTAAAAATAAAAACATGCATACATCACTTAGCTATCAACCCTCTAGATGATCTTGAGATTCCACTTGGAATAAGGTCATTATTACATGCACAGCTCACCACTCACTCAAACAACATATACTTTCTAAAATTTAACAAGATAAAATAAAAAAATGTAAATGATGCCCCTGCGTCAAATTGATGGAACATGGATATGATGTAATATTCCAAGGGAGAACTTGTTATATTTATGACAAACCTCCAAATATAATACTTATAACCAAGGCTGAAAAAACCAAGAATAGAATGTTTCCCTTGACTCTCAGGAGTCCAAATTTGTCAAAGTCATTTTCATACAATGTTACAAAGAGATATGAGTCAGATTTATGGAATTTTAGGTATTGTCATATTCCCTTCAAGGTTCTAATTCTTCTTCAAAAACATTCTATGGTCATTGGCCTCCCTGTTGTGAATGAAAAATATTGTAAATGTGAAATTTTTATTATAGCAAACCATAAAAGAGACAAATTTCTCACATATTCGAGTAGAGAAAAAGAACCCTTAGAGCTAGTCTACACAGATGTTTGTGTCCCAATGCAAATAGTAGATCGGTGGCAGTGTTTATTTTCTGACATTTATTAATGAATATAGTAGGAAGATATGGATTAATTTTCTTAAAAAAAGTTTGATACCTTCTCAATGTTCAAGGAGTTCAAATAAAAAGAAAAATAACAAAGTGGCAAGATTTTGAAAGTACTCAAGTCAAGGAGAGGAGGATAATATAGTTCCAAATATTTCACATATTTTTGCTGATAACAAGGCATCATTATTCAAAAACAACTAAATACACTCCACGGAAAAAAGGAGTAGTAGAAATAAAAAACCAGTCAATCATGAATATGGCAAGATGCATGCTTCACGAAAATTTTTCCAGTGAGTATTGGGTTGAAGTTGTTCCTACTACATTATATGTTCTCAACATATCTCTGACAACCAATATCAAAGATACAATACCTCGAGAGGGTTGGGATGGTAAGAAGGTTATTGTCTCTCACTTTCAAATATTTGGTTGTGTAGTATTTTCACATGTTCCGGAGAAGTTACAAAAGAAACTTGATGAATAAAGTGGAAAATGTGTCTTTGCAGGCCATAGTGAATATTTAAAAGCCTATATACTCTACAATCCACTCACCAATAAATTTATGTTAATTAGATATCCCAATTTATTTGAAAAAAAATCTTAGTGTGAGCAAAGTGATGAACCCTCAAATCATATTTTACACAAAGGCTACCAAGATTGCAGGTACAAGAAGAACCACGCCACTCTAAAAATGATACATATTCCAGCATTGAATCCAACAATGAATCATCATATTCATAAGATAATCAGAAAACTAGAAGCATCAGGGATATATATGAGGAAGAGCATGATTTTGAGTACCAAAATATTTTTTCCTTTCTTTCTTGTCAACCAACCCACATTGAAGAGGTAGTAAAATAGAAACATTGGGTTGATGCAATAATTAGGAAATCACAACCATAAATAAGAATGAAACTCGGGAACTGGTTGATATCCCAAAAGACAAAACCAACATTATTGTCAAGTAGGTCTACAAGACCAAATTAAATGAAAAATGAAAATTCGAGAAACATGTGGTGAGGTTGGTTTAAAAATGGTTCTCTCAACAACTTGGTGTAGACTATGGTGAAACCTTTACTCCAGTAGCAACGCTATATACAATCAGAACTATTATGACTACTAAAGTTCAAAATAAATGGCATGTTTTTCAACTAGGTGTAAAATTTTCTTTCTTATATGACATATTGCAGGAAGAGGTTTATGTATATTAGCCACTTGGTTTTGAAGTTCCAGGACAAGAACATAAGGTGCATAAATTAAAAAGATCCTTATATTTCTTGAAACAAGCTCCCCGAGCTTGGTAGAGTCAAATTGAATCTTACCTCATCAAAAAAGGATTCTGCAGAAGTAGCCATGAGCCAGCTCTTTATACAAAAACTCATGAAGGTAAAATTCTCAGTGTTTTCCTTTATGTTGATGATTTACTCGATATAGGTAATATAATGTTAAAATCCTTCAAATTTGTCATGAAAATAGAATTTGACATGACTGATCTTGGTATCATGAAGTATTTCTTAGGAATTGAAATTAAACAATATGCAAATGGCATTTTTGTCTATCAACAAAATTATGCCACTGACATCCTACAAAATTTCAGAATGATCAGCTACAAACTAGCCGACACTCCAATTTATCTAGGCACAAAGCTTAGAAAAAAATATGAAGGACCATTAATTAATTATACTTTATATAAAATTCTAGTTGGTAGTCTCTTGTATCTCACTACAACTACACCTGACATCATGTTTGCAGCTAGTTTTGTTTCTATATTTATGGAATCCCCCAAGAATTCCCATTGGAAAGTTTCAAAAAAAATCTTAAGATATGTTGCAAGCACACTAAAGTATGACTTATTCTACAAGAATTCTAAATATTTCTCACTCTCAGACTACATAGATAGAGATTATGCAGAAAGCTTAGATTATTGAAAAATCACCTCAGGGTACGCTTTTCACTTAGGAACAAATATGATCATGTGCATCCAAGAAACAACCCATTGTTTTAATATATTTTGTATAGGTAGAGTATGTAGCTACAACTTCAACAAATTTTCAAATAATATGGTTCAGAAGGCTATTGAATGATATTTCACATGTTCAAAAGGATCCAACTCCTATTTTTTGTGATAAAAACTTCATCAGATAATTATCCAAAAATCATGTGTTTCAAAAAAAGTGTAACGCCCTCCTCCCACATCTACCCAAGTAACCGGCCAACCGGGATAAACATGTGATGAAGAGTTACTATGATCTGATTCGACCTCCCAGGTCACCTTAAGGAACTGGAATCGACACCACACAACAACACAGACCTTCTACACATCTTACAGGATCCCCAATAGCCATTTCAACCTTCCAGGAGACCAGCCCCTACAACAAACTGACATTTTCATGCATCAAACCCCCAGTCACTCCCTTGACATGGGCAAGAGTGTGATTGGGACCCTACAGTCGCACATACAGCATGGGTATGCATGCAACTGGGGAATTTTCCCAGTTTTTCTGAGCATGTGACCCCGATTTATGTGCCACTTTTTTAGGCCCATAGTCCAGGTCACTGCCTATAACCTCATGACACTTTCAGAACTAAAATATAGAATCGGAATAACAATGTAAAAGAAAACACTTGAACAAGGACTTAACTATACCCCTACTAGCCATGACAGACATTTTTTCAAACATGTCACAAATATGTAATCTACATGTTTAAATAAAATATCTAAGCATAGGGGTCTCATACTTATATGATAATCAGTAAGAAGGATTTTTTCTTCATCCCATTAACTCCATTTTCATCTATTTGGTCATATATACATTTTTCATTCATTTACAACTCAAAACATGATGAGCGATATGCATCATCACTATCAGAAAACACATTCATAACCAACATATAAACAACAGAAATGATAATCACATAGCAGCCATATAAGCCACATAATAAGAAGCATATTTTCCCATCAACATAAAAGGAAAAGAGCTCTTATTTCCGTAAGAAAAATGCAACCAAGTCTAGGACTTCCATGTTCCACATGACCATAGACATGGCTAAGCCAAATCTCTCTTCAGCCAATCACCCCCATGCCATATTCCAATCATGAATGTGGGATATCATAAAAAACATCAATCAAAACCAAACCATGGTTTCCAGAGGCCAAACCGCCTCAATCCACAACAAGTGATTCCACCTCACAGTCGTACATCACAACCATCACCAGATTGGTCTCCACCCAAGTTGTCCAGGACTCCAGAGCATTTGTTCCAACCAAGACTCCAAGACTAGAAACTCAACCCATAGTTGATGTCAGGCTCCAGAGCATTTGTCCAACCAAGGCTCCATAACTAGTAACTCAACTCACCAAGGGCTCCATAGAGTTTATCTAACCAAGGCTCCAAGAATAGTAACTCAAACCAAGTTGTTACAGATATCCATGGCGTTTATCCAACCAAGGATCTAGGAACTATTAACTCAACCCATAACTAAAGGAACATGAGAACCAACCAAAAAAATAAAAACCATAACATGAACCCACAACACCATGCCTATCTAGGAAATGGTAAGGTTAGGGAAATCCACTATCAATCCAGGCAATCCTCCATGATAATGACAGAACATAACCAAGAAATCACATACATATACCATGCATGCAAAAACTAGTGAGGAAAACATACATGAAACTCAGTGCCTGTAAACAAAATCCATTATAGATGTTGATCCTGATGTCCTCTTACGCTTTCCTGCTCTTCCTTTTCCTTCTTGCTCCAAAACTTGAAGTATGCCACACTCTCCAAGTGTGCTCCAAGAAAACTTTATGTGTCCAAGAGTATGAGAGAGAGAGAGAATAGAATGAGAGCTCCAAAGATGAACTAAAAAAAGGTTACCAACTAATCCTCAAAAGCCTTTTTTTCAATGAGGCCTCTAGTTTCTTCATTTTCTATTATTTTCCTTCATCTTCCTCTTCACATGAAACCTATGACATTTCACCTTTAGTTTCTCCTAATTTCCATTATCTTCATAAATAAAATGTCAATTAATTTTGCATGCCTTTCCAAATCCTTTTCCATTTCTTTTCCCAATTTCCTTTAGCCATAGTAACCGAAATGAACACCAGCTAGGATGTTCTTCCCACCATTCAACTTGGAATATGTGCCCCATGACCTTAATCTTATAAATTTCTTTACATTATTTTTTAACTAGGGTTGTTACACAAAGAGTAAACATATCGACACATTCTTTAACTTCATTCAAGAGGTTGTTAATAATGGAGATATGTTTCTTGATTTTTGTGAATCACGAGATCAATCTGCAAACATTTTTACAAAACCATTGGGGGAAGATATATTTGAATTTCAAAGAGATAACTTTGGAATTGTAAGTTCCAATAATTGTAATAGTTGAGATTAGGAAGGAGTGTTGAGAGAATTAATCTCATTTTCCCTAGTTGTCCTGCTAGGTGTCATAGTGAGTTTGAATTCGATTAAATTAGTTAAGTTTACTTGAGTTCTAATTGAGTCTTACTCCATTTATTTATTTTTGTTGTTTCCTTGTCTCTTGTAGAGTTTTTCGCTCCATTTCTAATTTTGAGTTTATTCTCTATGTTTTTCTCCTCTGCAATATTTATCAATCCAACATTCTTCTTTTTCTATCAAATGAATTCACTTATATCCACTTGATTCCTAAATATTCCAGAAATTTATAATCAAAATGAATTCAACAATCAAAAACAAATTTTAGTAATATACTTCTTACCTTTCCATTCTTTTTAACAAATCCAGAGGTACAAATACGTATCTCAACAGAGAAGATTGTAAATATAATAATCTACAACATAATAGACATTTATCCAAATAACTCTAGCTCAAGACATTGAGATATTGGATTAAAATGAACATGGAGAATAAATTTGAAGGTAGAGCAGGAATGAAGCTAGTGTGAAATTAAATTAGATAATACTAGTCAATCATATCTCCAGTAACAACTAAGAAAAATGGGTCGTTTTTCATGATGAGTTGATAAATCTCATCTTCCTTTGGTGAGTGAGCAGAGATCTATCAACTCCGCACATGGGGACGTGAGGAAGATGAAAATTATCAGCTACATCATGCAAAAAACACAACAAATCATGTGCCCTTATACACACATCCATAGCAGTGTGGGTGTTTAATAGATACAGAGAGAAAGACTGACAATATAGGTGAAGATGGTGAAGATGGAGCCCATTATTTTTAAGGTTAGCCAAGGTGGTTCGACCAACTCTTTGACATTAAAATATCATATTTGTCTTTGGCCATGTTTTAATGAAAGCTTAACTTCTTTGAGAACTCTAAGGACATCATCTGCTTCTTTCATGACATGAGTAGATCCGACTACCAAGGAGTTTTTCCTCTTCAGAACCCTAAATACATCATATTATTTTTCTTGGAATTAGCATACAAGTCTACCACCTCCTCTTCGTTGATATTTAACTAAAAATGTCCAACACAAATATGAAATAATAAAAATAAATGAATTTATATACATTTTTTTACCTAATCTCAAATCTGAATGGATTTTTTCTTTGATCATATGTTTTTAGAATTGATGTTTATATAATTATAAATATCTATTTTTGTGTACTAATTTTATTGATGATATCATTTATAATATTTTTACAAAAAAAATTATTTTCATTATATTTTATTGAAATATTTTGAAAATTCCATTATAGTTTAGTGAATATTTTGAAATTTTAATGGATATAAATGAATGTAATTGTTTAATTTCATTAGTGTCCATCAAATTTCCCAAATATTTACAATTTATAATCATGAAACTATTTTGGTTGCATAAATAAAAAACTATAATCACGTAAATAACATTAAATCCTAAAGAACATTTGTATGCATTGCCTTCATGAATAAAAACTATAACCACATAAATAACATTGAAACCTAACGAAAATTTTTTCCCAACTCAATCCAGTGAAAATACAAGATAAATTCCAAACATTAAACATAAAGAACATTTTTTTCCAGCTCAATACAAGGTAAATTACAAGATAAATTCCAAAAAACATTTTTTTCCAACTCAATACAAGGTAAATTCCTATTAAAGATAGCTAATTACTCCCTCATTGAGAGTTGTCTAAAATTAAAGAGTCGATTAACTGAGTCAAGTTGAGTTAATTCTTATTTTGGTTAAAAGTTGAATTTAGAGTGTGTGTGAATGTTAAGTTATTTTGAGTGAGTCACAACTCAAAAAATTTTAAATACCCCTCACTAAGTTCATTGTAATCATCAAGTTTGTGTGATCTATAGAGGATTCACTTGTCGTGTTATTGGGTGTGTTAATTTTTTGTTATTTTGTGTCTTACCTCCTCTGCCTCTCCAACAAATTGGTATCAAAGCCGAGGAAGGATCACAAGATTCACGGAGCCTGCAAAGCCAGTAAGAAAAGAGCCAAGTAAATAAGACTAGAATTCGTTTTTAATTGCGTTGCAAAATTTTCACACTCTTACAGAGTTAAAAGTGCGACAGCGTGGTGCAAAATTCGTACATTATTAGTGCAAAAAGTGAGACAATTTTGGAAAAACTTGCAATTCCATGATTTTTTTGTCGCTTTCATATATCGTTTATGCCGAGAGGTGCGACAATCACCCTTTATGAAAAGACGCGTGAAAAAAAATCAAATTGCACATAAAGTGGTTCATAAAAGACTTCAAAAGGCAAGCAATGAATTCAAGTGTCACGTGGGTATAAATATTTTTGGAGCATCCTAAAATCTTTTTTGAACAATACATCACCATCCATTATGGAAAAAAAATTATGAAATATTTATAAAGGAGTTTTTTTGTTAAAAAAAATATTAAATAAAACATGATATATAGTTTATTAAAGTCATTTAAAAATATATATATTTGAAAAATGTTCTTTAATAATTTAAATGGAATTTTTCATAAACTCTTTTTCAAGGGATTTGTTCAAAAGTTTACAAAGGGTATTTATTATATTATTTGACGAGTATTTTTTTGAAGATGGCTTCATCGAGTTTCCAACTACAATTTCCACCATTTATAGGGAAGGATTATGATGTGTGGGCCATTAATATGGATACACGTTAAAAACTCATGATGTTTGGTAATATGTCACTGATGTATTTTCATAATGTAAAGATGAAGCAGCTAAACGAGCCCTCAGTAATGCAGAGAGAGAATAATGGAAGAAAGACGAAAAGAATAATTTGCAAACGCTACAATTTATCCAGCAAAGAGTGGACCTAGAAATGTTACAGAAAATTATGACCACCGCATTAGCAAAGATAACGTCAAACACTTTGATGGAAGCCTATAAAGGTATCGCCAAAGTCAATATTTTTAAGTTGTGGAATATTAGGAGATATCTTGAAAGTTTGCAGATGAAGGAAACATAGGATATCAATTCATTTATGAATTGATTCTTGACTATTATGAATCAGTTAAAAATTTGTGGTGATGATATTAAAGATAAAATAGTAGTGGAGAAGTTCCTCATGTATTTGTCTACCAAATTTGACGTTGTAGTAGCATCCATAGAAGAAGCCAAGGATTTGGAAATGATGGTAGTTGATGAGTTGATGGGATCACTTCTATCCCATTAGGCAAGGATAGACAGAAAAAATTATTCCACCTTGGAAACTTATTTTAAAATTCAGGTTTCTATCTCAAAAGACAACGTTTGAGGTAGAGGATGAGACGGAAGACATGGTGCTCAGAGATATGGAAAAGATCAGTAGGAACAAGAATGTGGATGTAATAGCAAAAGCTCCAACAACAATCAAAGAGTTGAAAAATCAAAGGTTAGATGTTATTATTGCAATAAATTTTGTCACTATGCATGTGATCGCAAAAAGAGGATAGTTAATCAAGGAAAGCAGAGGGCTAATGTAATTGCAAACAATACTGATTCCATGTTCATAGCTTGACATACCATGCATGAACCTTTTGATAATGTGTGGTTGTTAAACAATGGTTGCAGTAACCACATGACTGGAAACAAAAAATTTGTTACAAATCTGGATCAATCTGTGAAGACAGAGGTAAATTGGGGCACTGAGAAGACTGTGGATGTAGATGGAAAATAAGTGGTCAACATTCTGACCAAGAAGGGAGAGCCGAAGACAATTTCAGAGGTATATTATGTTCTTGGTCTCTATAAGTGTTGGTCAATTGATGTCGAAGGGATATAAAGTTATTTTTCAAATACAAGAGTGTGTTATATATGACAATCCCCCAAGCAAGTAGCTGATAGCAAAGGTGCAGATGAAGAGGAATGAAATCTTTCCTCTAATCATGAATTACAATGATCATCTCAATTCTCTTATAGTTGCATGTTCTAATGAGTACTATTTATGGAACTTTTGGTTTAGACACTTACATTTCTATGGTTTAAAATTGTTGCATAAGAAACATATGGTTAGAGGATTACCTCCCATCAAGGAACCTTTTAGAACTTTTGAGTGTTGCATCTTGGGATGAAACACCATGAAATTTTTCCAAAGTGAGTTGCATACAGAGAAAAACAACCACTAGATTTGGTTCATACATACTTGTGTGAACATATGAGGACACAGTAAATTAGTGGAATTTGTTACTTCCTCACTTTCATTGATGATTTTAGCATAAAGACATGGGTTTATTTCCTGAAGAAGAAGTTTGAAAATTTTGTGAAGTTAAAATTATTCAAAGCCTTAGTGGAGAACTAGAGTGAGCATCAAATCCAGTTATTGAAATCAAATTGTGGTGAAGAATATGACTCAAAATAATTCCATTATTATAACAAAAAACATTGAATTAGAAAGAAGTTTATAACCATATACACGCAACAGTAGAATGGTGTAGTAGGGAGAAATAATGGGGCAATTATGAACATGGCAAGGAGCATGCAAAAAGGAAGAAACTTGTCTAATGATCATTGGGAAGAAGCATTTGTGTGTATTTTTTATGTGATAAACATATCTACGTAAAGTGTGATGAACATAGTACCATAAGAAGCATGGTAAGGTATGTCTTTTAGTGTATCTCGTCTTAGATTTTTTTGTTGTGCAACATATTCTCATGTCCTTAAAGATCTGAGAGGTAAGTTGGATGATAAAAGTGAAAAATGCATAGTTACTTGTAATAGTGAGGAATCAAAAGCTTACAAATTATATAACCCTGTCACCAAGAAGACCATAATCAGCAGAGATGTTGTATTCAAATAACAATACTCATGGAATGGGAGTATAGACAAGACAATTGATGCAAGAGTGCCACTGATAGAAGAAGAGGATGTAGTAAAAAAGGAGCAGGAAGAATCACAGGAGAAGACACCGAATAGAGTCACGCCCGCAAGGACTCCAAGTTCTTTTGAACAGCATAGATCTTCAAGAGGATCAGTAGATTTAAATTCTCCCAACAATCAATCAGGTGATGAATCAAGTAATGGTAAGAGAAATATGATAATTCTGAAAGATACTTATTATGGTTTGGATGTTATTTCAAATTTTTCATTGTTGTCTTTCCAACCTTCTTCATTTGAATAATCTATTAGAGATGAAAATTGGGTCCAAGCCATGGATGAAGAAAATGAAGCTATTGAAATCAATATACATGGGATTTTTTTATTTTCCAAAGGATAAAAAATATCATTGGTGTAAAATGGGTGTAAAAGACAAAGTTGAATGAGAAAGGTGAAATTGATAGAGTTAAAGCAAGACATGTAGCAAAAGGGTTCTCGCAGCAATCGGGAATAGATTTTGTAGAAACGTTTTCTCCGGTAGCCATATTGGATACTGGGAGGAAACCTGAACCTGGGTTACACTTTTGTGAGAATTGCGGGTTGAAAATTTTTTTCGGAACTAGTTCGGCCGAACTATGAATTATTTCGGCCGAACTTGTTTTTAACGTTCGGTCGAACTCGTGATTCCGTTTAGCCTGACGGCCCACTGACGGCGCGGGCAAACATAATTTTTGCCAGAGATTGGAAAACCGGCAACTAAAGTTCGGCCGAACTTATATAAAAGTTCGGCCGAACATCGAGTTCGGCCGAACTTTTACATTTAAAATAGTTCGGCCGAACTATTTTCTATAAATAAATCGCCCGCGAAGTTATGTGGTTTATTGTTCCCGCGTTTTCTCTGTCGTTGTTGCTGTCGCTGTTTCTCTGTCGCTGGTGCTGTCGCTGTTTCTCATCGCCGCGCCAGTGCTGTCGCTGTTTGTCGTCGCCGCCACGGTCATCCTCGTCGCTGCGCTGGTCATCGTGTGTTACGAATTCTCCTCGTCGTCCTCGTCGCCGCGCTGGTCATCGGGTATTACGAATTCTCTCGTCGTCTTTTACTGATATGTATGTTCAGTTTTTAATGTAAATGATTTGATAATTTTTTTACTGATATTTGGTGATGGGGATTTCTTCAATATGCGTTCTAAATAACCATCTTTAGTTGCAACAAATTCAAGAAAAATTGTTATAGTTTGCAGAAAGTTGAAGAACCGAAAAAAATGAAATTTTTTTCTCAAAAAAGGGCAAAAAGTGTAACAGAGTAGAATAAATTGGTTACATGCAACGATAGTGATTTTGTAAGAATTTCGGATGACATGAAGAGAACTTATAGTTATGTGCTCCATCTTGGTTCAGGTGTGATTTCATGGCCATCTAAGAAGAAGCCTATTGTGAAACTTTCGTCAGCAAAATATGTAGCAACAACATCAATATTATTCCAAGCAATATGGTTATGAAGATTTTTGGATGGAATCAAGAAGAAAAAACAAGGATCAACAACAATATATTGTGACAGCACCTTGGCGATTGCATTATCTAATAATAGTGTGTTTCATCAAAAGAGAAATCATATTGATAAAATATATCGCTTTATTATAGAACTTGTGAGCAATGGATAATTCTACTTGAAGCCTTGTAAATCAAGTGATCAATTGGCAGATATATTCACTAAGAAATTAGAAAAAAAAGTATTTGAGTTTCATACAGGAAACTTGGGTGTTGTAAGCCTAGTTGAGACTTAGACTAGCAAGCATATTTGAGTTGTCATGAGTCATGTCTTAGTTTAACGGTCATAATTAAGGGGGAGTGTTAAATATAACTAATTATTGCATCATGGAGAGTTGTCTAAAATTATAGATTCAGTTAACTGAGTAAATTTGAGTTAATTCATGTTCACCCTTATTTTGGGTAAAATTTGAATTTAGAGTGTGCATGCATGTTAATTTATTTTGAGTGAGTTACAATTCGAAAAAATTTAAATACCCCTCATTGGGTTCATTGTAATCATCAAGTTTGTGTGACCAATAGAAGAGTTTCAGCTCATGTTATTGTGTGTGTAAATTTTGTGCTATTTTGTGCCCTACATCCTCTTCCTTTCAAATAATTCCAAACATTAAACATAGTCATAAATATAATTATACGAAGACAATAAAAACATCAAAAATATTGCAATAAAATTACACACAATTTGTTATGTCATTGGATCTCTTACAGGAATATATCGTTGTTGAATTAGTAACAACCAAAACTCAATTTAAAGTAGTGTTAAGTGATGCAGGGCTCAAGAAATACATCTTGAAACCTGGAAGTGTTGATTTGGTAGGTAGAATAGATTGAATTGAAATTAAAAGAAGAGGTTGTATCCGTATGTGTTTTTTTTCAAGAGAAAAAATGACTTTTAATAAAAGAAAAATAAAATAAGTTACATTTGCATCTTTTTTTTGTCCCCAAGGTCTATAATTCAATATATAATAATGTCATATTTTCATCTTGCTAAATTCCCCAAAATTGTGAAAATGCATGAGGATAAAGATCTCTTGGAAAAGAGGGGAAAACTCCATCAACTAGAGAGTCCATGCCTTCACAACATGATTTCTAAATGCCTAAAGGAGACTTATCCACATGCAATGGAAAATCATCCACATCGACAGACAAAATATGAAGAAAATATAGTAGTCGAAGATACTGGCTCTGCCTCTAAAATATTAAACGACCAGAATTGCAGGGTACACCGTTATCAAATGAGGTGAAACTGGTAACTCCCCGCCATGCTAATCAGCCACTTTTGGAGAGGATGTATGAGACCATATTTTGTTCATGAAAAATGTGGATGAAAGAGACACAATGTCTAAATGAATCTGACAGGGAATGAATTTGATTTTGATTCATTGAGTGGAAAAGAGATGACATCTTAAAATTGGAATGACCTTGAGCCCACTCAATCACAGATTTGGAGTCATCTAGAATTACACTCTCTTCGATTTCCAGCTAACTTTCACACCTCACAACACCCCAAGAGATAACCTTTCAGCTCTATTATTTGATCAAATACCCCCAAACCAATTAAAATGATAGGATTTTCCTGACTTCATAACGATATAGGATCAACATCCACATTCCCCTTTTGATGATGCTCCATCAATGAAACCTACCTGCTTTGATGACCCAAATTCCTTTGTGGATTTGGGAACCTTCACCCAATCTCCTTAAAAAAGGCCAATATTTTCAAACATGTGTGCCTCACATCGATATTGACTTGGTCAAATATGTGTTCCTTCTCTGCCAAATCCCCCAACATATATAGAAGGGAAGTGTTCTATATTATTCAACTCCTTTGTCTACTATGATAGACACGAATCCATTGAGTAAATATCCATGACAACTTATATTTTTCAATTCCTTGAGACCTCATGCCAAATGGATGCAGCGAACGATAATTACAACAATAGGTGAAAATTTTCTTTGTTTGATCCTCCACATAGAGTACAGACACCAAGCCACTTGAATCCCCTTTTTGTGAGGTTCTCCCACATAAATATCATGTTGCAAGGCACCAGCCACATGAATCACTTTAGCTTTAGAGGTACCTCCCACCTCCACATTTTTGTCACCCATGTACTACCATTGGGAAGCATGTATCCCTATGCAATATATTTATATGCTTCCTTGGTCGATATTTTCCCTTTTGACACACTTCCACCATAAGCTAAATAATCATATGCCTTAGTAAATGTTATGTCTGCATAGGATAGAAGGTAACAATATCTCTCCCACTCGGCCTCATGGGCCACCACAAACCCAAGATCTTTGGCATGCAACAATTTAGGATAAGATAGAAATGAATCACACTGGCTCATGAGTTGATTTATAAAATGTAGGCATGTGTGATTAATAAATTGAATAATTGGCGCAGAGATTAGATGGTTACCCTTCATTCCCTTGATGGAATCAAGACCAATAGCAACCTTATCCCCCCTACCTACCTCCCAACACAGGTTGCCAAAGAGCTAGTGTTTATCTTGTAACATGCTTCTCCATATTTGGGAGACTTTTCTCTTTTCTGGAGCACCAGTAGATTCATTCCTCGATATTAAGATCGCTAAGGTATTTCTCCCCAATAATATTTTTCCATAGACCCGTGCCTTTAAAGGCTCAGTATCAATATGTATATTGTATTGAGAAGTTTTGTTGATCGCCAAATTAATTGACACACAAAAAAGAACTAGTGATAAAACAATTATTAATATCATCTAATAATATTAGCTGAATAAATATCATGTATATAAATACTAGAGTTAAACCATAGATTTTATCTTTATAAAAAAGTGAGATTTTATTTAAATGCAACATCAGTCTAATAATAAATTACACAAATAAAAATGGACTAAATTATAAATTAAATAGTTAATATAATTGATATATATATATATATATATATATATATATATATATATATATATATATATATATATATATATATATATTCACAAGCATGGATAATTCAAATTAAATTTGTCTTTGGCATAAGATTCAAGTTTAGTTCAATTTGTCTTTAGCAAGAAGATGATATAGATCAAAAACTATTTCACAAGCATGAAACATTCAAGTTTAGTTGGTTTAGTTTTTCTTGAGAAAGAAGCATGTGGATCTAAAACAGTTTTTGAATTTTTTTAAGAAAAATATTTAATGCATATATGATATATTCTGTGTAATAATTTTTATTTTTATGGATGGAGTGTGTTCTCACAACCAAAAGTGTATAAATATTGATACAAAGCTTCAGACTATGGCCACAAGTCATTAAAGATAAATACATATTTCTTTATTTCATAAATGAATGGCTCAAAAATCCAATTTAACTTTTTAAACATCTCAATAATAAGGAAAGCAATGGTTATAAAGGTGTTACAAATTCCAAAATCACTTGTACTTCTAGATTAGGAGCAGTGACACATAACGGCTTCAGCTCTAACTAATTCTTTACTTGAAAACTCGAGGTGACCAAGGAATCAAAACTTTGGATATACTATAATAGTTCTTTTCTTGGGAGGAGATTGGATTCTAAAAGGAGAATAAAAAATTTGAGAATGTTATACTCAAAAGATATTTGAAGTTGTTTCATAAATATAAATAACAATATAAACAAGGGTGGTTGCTATGCAACAAGTCCCTGCCAACCAGGGATTGTCACTAGTTGATCCAAGTGTTAATAAACTAGATGTCGATGTTACATGCCAAGTTTCAGACACCTCGTTTCAATGAATTCCAGCTATACATCACTGAATAGATGTTAATATTTGGATCAGGAATCATATTATGTAACTCAAAAACTAGATTTGAATACATTTTGATATTTGGAGGAGTCATATAACTCACAAACTAAAAAGAATAGAGCATTTTTTGTAAAATTTGATAGTCCAGAAGTCATATTATGTAACTCAAAAATTTTAAAAACCGTAGCATTTTTTTTTTTTTAAAGATTGCACGGGATTCAACCCTTTGCTAGACCATGTAGCGTCAGCAGGTAGAAACAGTTTGAAAGCACAACAACAAAATTTTAAAAAAAAATTATAAAGAAAATTATAAATTAATGAAAATCAACAACAAAATAAAAAAGTTAAAATGACATTACTGCAAACGAAAAATATAAAGATGAGAAATCTTGAGATGGTTTAAGATCTCATTAAGAACTCCAATGTCATCTCATATTTATTGTGAAAGGAACAAATAAGTGCATAGTTCATTCAAAATCTGAATTGTAACTAACATGACACTCAAGGATTAACATGCCACTCAAGGATTGTTGTCACACATGTAAACTTTTTTAATTAAAAACCAATAATAATGTGCTCCATATGTTATCGACTCCATAAAATTAGCTCAATTATTTATTCACAGTCTATTCAGTCTCATGTAAACAGAGCTCTCTTAATAGGTTAATAGGTGAAACTAACAATGAAAAAAAAATTATTTTTGCACTGGTCTCTATCTATATAGAATGGTTGATCTGCGAGTGACGAACTGCGCTCCCCTATTCGAATCTCAATCGACACTGGAGTGACACGTTGTACCATAACATAAGTACATGACAAGAAAAGTAACATAGGCAAAGTGGTTAACATTCCGACCTACAGATGGCAGTCCTTCGTGTATAAAAAGCTTGCATGTAGTCCACCCACATGGCCCAACATGAGCCCAGCTGTTTTTTTTTTCACAATCCCACACGGCCCAACATTAGATAGAGACCGGTTCTGGTGAAACACATATATCGCATTGAAGGAGTGGAAACCAATTTTCAATTCTAATATGAATTAAGTTACCAGTGTTGTATTGCGTCAATTTTGAGAAAGTAGGAGTAATCTTGAGTTGTAGATATGGATACAAGATGCTCATATATGAATGAATTATGAATGATAACAAGATATCGATGTTAGCTACAGGAAAGTTTGTGGAAGCTATGGAATTGAACCACTTCGTGAGAGCAGAGTCAGAGGCAGACCGTGAGAGCAGAGGAAGACAGTGAATTGAATCACTCCACGAGAGCAGAGGCAGAGGCAGACCATGAGAGCAGAGGCTTGGACATTTTAGGTAAAAAACACCAGTACTTCGACCTTTGATATTTTCTGAAAAAAATGTCAGTTGAGGAAGCACGTAACCAAGGTTATGCCTTTCTTTGACAAAATTTAAAATTTCATCTGCAACTCATAAAACATATAATCTCCAAATTGGCCTTGCTTCGACGTGAAAGGATTATGCCCTTTGCATTTTCTTCATCCTGCATTAAAACCCAGCTAGAACCCCGCGTTAAACCTTTCGTCTCAACTATCACTAATGGTGTAAAAAATAATTTACCACTATGATTATTTAGTCCCTGCCCCTTTTTTGTGATATTAAATACTTACCCTCTATATTATTTGTGAAGATAGTGGAGGGGATTGAATCTGGTGCAATTTTGGAGGATATCATTACGGGGACTCGTGTGGGACCAAATCTGCAAATCTGATGTGGGTTCTTTCAACAACCACACTCGCTAAAGAGCCCAACCTCAGAACGGAGAGTAGCTTTTTGACCAGTTGTAGCAGACGAAGGACCCTGAGAGCAGCTTTCTGAGCAGCTTTATGACCGGTTGTAGCAGTGAAAAGTTGAAGTAGACGAAGGACGTCGAGAGCAGCTTTCTGACCAGTTGTAGTAGTGAAAGATCAATCAGGATACATAGACAGTAGCATACATAGACGGTAGCATATCCACCAGCATATCCAGTATTCATAGACGATAGCATATCCACCAGCATATCCAGTATTCGCCTGCCGAGAGAAGCTTTCTATTATTCATCTGTCGACAACATATTTCTGACCAGTTGTAGCAGTGAAAGGGCAGCATACAAAGACGGTAGCATATCCACCAGCATATCCAGTAGCAAAACATGATATCTAGAAATAGGAAATAGAAGACAGCAGCCGAAGAGGATATCGAGAAGCAGAAGACGACATCTCATGCAGGTTTCTGGTTTTAGTGACCTCATAGCAGACAGCAACCCATGCACAATGCCAGACAGCAACCCATGCACAACATGTTTTCGCTATGCTTTAGTTTTTGCTATGCTTCGGTTTCATACTTTTGAAATAAGCCCTTGCAAATCAACAACATTTAATGCTACAAACTAATGTTGGCATTAGTTTTATATCTAGCAAACCATATTATTTTAATAGCCACTTTCCTATCTTAACAGCCTCTTCGTCTCGGGAAGAGGCCAAATAGGCCAAATAAGATAAAGAAAATTCTCATTCGCTGTACAAATCAATATTTTATATGATTGGTTGTTTAATTGTATTTCGTTTACTGTGAAATAGATTGGTTTACTAATAATTAAATTAATGCTAAATACACAAAATCGATTTCTATAGTCCCTATGCCGCAGGGAATAATAACTATGGAGGTTTAACTCATTTGGTCTTTGAATTTTGGAGAAACTATGAACCCAAACGAAGATACAAATCCTTTTCTATTGAATTTTTTAACAACAAACCCACAATCCTAGTAGTGGAGGATTCTCTCTAAGTTAAAATGCATGTCTACTCAAAAATATTCAAGTAGTCACCGTTATACAATAAAAATTAACATAGAACATCCTTTAAAAAAAAAATTAATGACGGATTGGGTTGATGTTGTCTCAAAAAAGCCAACTCCTAGACCAACTCCCACCTTATTATATATTGTTATTATGCTCTAGAATAGTGGTAGAAATTAGATAGCTTCATTGGTTTGAACAATTCAGATAGCTTCATTGGTTTGAACAATAGTTTGAACAATTCAGATAGCTTCATTGGTTTGAACAATAGTTTGAACAATTCTTTAAAGGGGAAACTCTATTGAAGAAGCCTTAAAGCATTTATAAGCAAGGATACAAAAAGTTAAAAATATTTCCTTCTAACTATAATTTGAGAATTTAGCTAGATTAAAACTTTAATCTTTTTGAAGATAAATACTTTTGTGTTATCCAAGTTTAAACATACTTTCTATATTTCCTAATTGCCCCCAGAGGCTCAATCTACGGCCTGATGTCGAGTATGTCACGTCCTCAAAAAATAATAAATTTTATTTTTGCTAATGTCAGCCAAAACATTAACCTAATCTTTAATTTTATATAACTTGAATATTTAAATTATATATAACTTTTTTTAACTTATTAATGAGCTGAGATTAATTACTAAAATACAACTATGTATTATATATATAATTTGAATGGATAGTAAATTATCTCACTTATTTAATAATTGCTTTATTATACACGTGAATTTGAATGGATCATAAATTTACCTTTAAAAAAAAAATTACCACATTGAATTTCCAAATTAAGTAAAATTTTAAAAATCTTTACTCTTTACTAAAGTCAATACCATTTCCTAAATCAAAGGAAACGAGTTAATTCAACACAAACAATCAAAATCTAAAATATTTTAATATTTCTTTTAATTAAATATTTGTAAAATGAATCCTTAAAAAGAAAACCCATATTGTATGGATAAATTAAAATCTTTAAAGATATAAATATTTCCCCATCAAAATTGCAATATTTCAAAATTTAAATAAATAAAAATCTAAATAAATCGAAGGTATGGTAAATAAATAAAACCTATTTTTATACTTACTCTAGAGTTATGGTAAATAAATAAAAATATATATAAACTAGATGTATGGTAAATAAATAAAAACTTATTTTTATATTTACTCCATAAACCTTTTTATATTTAAAAAAACTCGAAAATCTAGGTTTTATTTAGATGAAGCATATGGGAAGAATACCATGGGAAAAATTAATATTGATACCATGGGTTAAATACCATGGGCCAAATACCATATTTATAAAATAAGTATGGTAAATAAATAAATACAAAAAGGTATAAAGAGGTATGGTAAATAAATAAATATAAAAGTGGTATAAGGAGGTAAGGTAAATAAATAAAAATATATCAAATCTAATTATAAATAAAAATCTAATTATATAACAAGCCTATGGGCATAGTAAATAAAAGAGGGATGGTAAATAAATAAAAATATAAATAAACCATAGGTATGGTAAGTAAATAAAACCTCTTTTCATATTTACTCCATGCTTTATATTTATGAACACTGAAAAAATAGGTTTTATTTAGGTAAAGCCTATGGTCCAAATACCATGGGCTAAATTATTATTAATACCATGCAAAAAAAAACATTATTAACCCTAATATAATATTAAAAGATTATTGTTATTATTATTATTATTATTATTCATTTTAATATATTATAATATTAATGTTTCTAAATTTAATAACTTTCTATTAATACAATATTAAATTTATTATATTATAATATATATACATGTATCATAATATATATTAACTCTATATATATATATATATGGGAGGGAAGAACATAGATATAGAGTGATAGAGGTGGAGATATAGAGGGATTGAAAAGGGAGAGATGGAGATAAACTAAAGGAATGAGGAGAGGAGGAATGACGAGGGAGAAAGGGAGACACAAACATGGAGGAGGGAGAGAGAGAAGGAGAGGGGGAGGGAGATAGTGATAGGATTAGAGGAGACAAAGATGGCGGAAGAGAGGGGGGGTTAAGAGATAAAGGGAGAGAGAGATGGCAGAAGAGAGAGGGAGGTAAGAGAGAAAGGGAGAGATAGGAAGGACCAGAGAGAGGACTTGAGAGAGGAAGGGATAGAGAGAAGTTGGAGGGGGAGAGAGGGAAGGAAGAAAAAATATATAGAGAGAGAGAAGTGGAGAGAGAGAGAGAGGGAGTGGCAAGGGAGAGATTGACAGAGAGTGTGTATGTTTAGGGGTGAGAAAATATACAAAGTAGGATGTATGGAGAGAAGGGGGGAGAGAGGGTCGGAGAGAGAGAGAGAGAGAGGGAAGAGAGAGGGAGGTAGGAGAGAAAGGGAGAGAGGGGAAGGATGAGAGAGAGGAGGAGAATGATGGGGGAAGAGAGATTATAGGAGAGAGAGAGAGAGAGAGAGAGAGAGGAAGGACGAGAGAGAGGAGGAGAGATGGATCGATAGAGAGATGGAGTTGGAGGGGGAGAGAGGTAGGAAATAAGAAATATAGAGAGTGAGAAATGGAGAGAGAGGAGTGACAAGGGAGAGACAAAGAGAGAGCGTGTATGTTTGGGGGTGAGAAAAAGAGACAAATAAGGAGATATGGAGATAAGGGGGGAGAGAATAAAAGATAAGGAGAGAGGGAGGGATATAGTAACATATTTGGTGGGTGAAGAGAGAGAGAGAGAGAGAGATGGGAGAGAAAGGGAAAGAGCGGAAGGAAGAGAGAGGATGTGAGAGAGTAGAGAGAGGGAGGGAAAGAGAGATGGACTTGGAGGGGGAGAGAGAGGGAGGTAAGAAGAAAGACATAGAGAGATAAAGGTGGAGAGAGAGAGAGAGAGAGAGAGATAAGGAAGATGGAGAGAGATGGAGAGAGGACATAAGGAGGAAAGAGAGATATTAGCGGGGAAGAGGGAGAGAATGGGAAGATAGAGATATAGATGGAAGGTGAAGAGAGGGAAGAAGAGAGATGGGGAGAGGGAGGGAGTGACAAAGAGATTGATAGATATGGAGTGCGAGAGCATGTGTGTTTAGGGGGGTAAGATAGAGAGACAAAAAATAAGAGATGGAGGGGGATATAGATATGGATGGAGAGTGGAGAGAGGAAAGAAGATTTCTTGCACTAGATGGATTGATTTAAGCAGAGATGGTGATTTCTAATCCTATTTGATTGTTTGCACTAGATTCATTGATTTTAGTGTAGATATTTTTTTCTAATGATATTTGATTACTTGCACTAGATGCATTGATTTCATTGTAGGTGGTGACTTCTAATACTATTTGATTGCTTGCACTGGATGTGTTGATTTCAATGTAGATGTTGATTTATAATTATATTTGATTGGTTGCACTAGATGCATTGATTTCAATGTAGATGATTCCTAATCCTATTTGATTGTTTGCACTAAATGCATTGATTTCAGTGTAGAAGCTATTTTCTAATCTTATTTGATTGCTTGCATTAAATGCATTGATTTCAATGTAGATGTTGATTTCTAATTTGATGTAATTGGATATATGATGGTACATTAATTTTAAAGTGATTGGATTAACAATATGCATTGATTTTAGTGTAAACACAAAAAGGTATTGACAATGCACATTGAGTTTTGTGTTATAGTAATTTAACCTATTAATATTGGAGAGCAAGAGAGACAAGTATCATGTTTACTACAATTAAATTATTTACGATTTAAATTTTCTTTTTCATATAATTGATATGAAAATATGACAAAACTAACAAGGGTGACAATAAGAATAGTAGAAGAGAATAGTTTGAGATTGATCACAATGAAGGCTATTTGTAACATGAGTACATTCTTATTATTCACATTTTCTATCTTTCAACATTATTATTGTTACTTTGCATTCAAAAAAATTATTTCATCATTTTTCATTATTAAAGTTATTAACAATATTTATCATCTCAACAAATTGAGGTAATTAAGAAAATTTAAAATTAAAATGACCAAGTTAATCTCAGAAATATTTAGCATATTTAAAATGATTATATTAATATTTGAAATATTTACATATTATTGATAAAAGTAATCATATCTTCGATAGATTTTCCTTGGAAGCACACCACTGAAACCAGCCTAGATCCATCTTAACTCCGGATGTATCAAGCGCTGAGAGGGATCAAATCTCTCGAGGTGCAAACCTTTCCTCAAGTTTTGCACTCAAAAAAGAGGTTTGCACCTCGAGAGATTTGATCCCTCTGGGCGCTTGATAGATCAGAGTTAAGATGGATCTAGACTGGTATATGTGTTATCCAAGTCTAAACATAATTCCTATATTTCCTCCCCCACAAAAGCAATAAATAAAATTTTCCCTTAAGTTTATTTTTATAGAGTCTAAAAATCCCTACTAAAAGTTGAGTTGGGAGAATTCTAAATATCTTCCACTCAAAACATCTTTTAAGGCTGGATTAGGAATTTTAAAACCAGTCCTGGAATAACTTCCACTCACAACATCTTTTAAGGCTGAATTAAGAATTATAAAACTAGTCTTAGTGCCACTTCAAGGAAATAGAATTTCTCAAATTTAAATTTATCACAGTTTCGCGTTTTTTTATTGGAGGGATGATATGAGAATACATGGAATTTTTTATTCCACTCACAACATCTTTTAAGGCTGAATTAGGAATTATAAAACTAGTCTTAGTGCCACTTCAAGGAAATAGAATTTCGCGTTTTTTTATTAGAGGGATGATATGAGAATACATGGAATTTCTCAAATTTAAATTTGTCACAACTTTGTGCTTTTGATTGGAGGAATGATATGATAATACTTTATACTGCTATTCAAGGAATGATATGAGAAATTATTTTCATAAGGAAACCTCTTTTCCATGACATTATGCTTCTAAAATCGACCTTGTCTTACATGTCCATTATGCTTCTAAAATCGACCTTGTCTCACATGTCTTTTACTCATGTATAAAGATAGAAACTACTAGACATATGGGATATCTGAGAGCGGAGTGGCACTAGAAAATAGAATTTGGAAGATAGCTAATAATACTCGTACACAATCATATGAACATCTTCATATTTTTAGACTCTAATTTTTTTTTCTTATTTAGAGCTTTATGATTCGTATTTCTAGGAATCAATTGTGTACGTTAAAAATAATTATTCTTATTTAAAAATTTTAATAAAATATTGTATAATATTTCAATAATATAATTTTTCATTTAAAAAAAATAATAATAATAATTAAAATTATAGTTAACATTTTAAAAAAGGCATTTTATAACAGCTAACTTTCAAGTATTTGTATGAGGAGATAGTAGGTATTGATGATAGTATTTGTTGATTTAACAATATGATAGATTTCCCAACTGTGATGAAAAAATACTTTTAAATGAAAAAAATATAAGAAGATTAGTAACTTAATTTATTTTTTTCCACACTAGTGCTGTTTTATAAATGAAAGAAAAGTTATTGTAGAGAGGTTTCTTCCGGTCCAGTCTCTGAACAGATAACCGATAGCTACCGGTAAAAAAAACAACTGTTTTCTCAGTCAATCCGGTGAAATTGCAGAAAAAGTCCAGTCATTAAACATTGTGATAAATCTAATTATGAGAAGACAATAAAACAGAGGAAGATATTGCAATCAAATTACAAACAGCTTCATCTTTTTTGGATCTCTCAGAGGGCGATACCACTGCTGAATTAGTACAGGCCACAACCCATTTTAAAGTACCAGTAACTCGTAAGTAATGAGGCAGACCTGTTGAAACCGTCAAAGTGGTAATTTGTTAGGTAAAATAGATTTAATCGAAATACAAAGAACCGGCCATATCAGTATGTATATTGTACTGAGCAGTCCTGTTTAAACGCCAAGTTAACTGAAAGAGGAGCAGAGATTGGTGATAGAACAATTAATACTAAAATAACCATGAAGTTACAAAAAAAAAACTAAAAATTGAGAAAAGCAGGAAGAAACGTGATACCAGGAATGGGTTGTTTGGTCAATTGCTCCAGCAGGCGAGTGTAGTTGATCCATCTCAGCCTGGAGTGCTTTCTGCATCTTTGCATTGCATTGCATCATTGTATTTGCATTGCATTCATGGCCATATTCTAATGTGATTTTTAATGCTATTGGTAATGTTTATTTTCAAAAACTGGGATTTTTATTTCAATTATAGTTTTCTAGAATATTTTGGAATTATAGATTTCTAGAGTATTTTGGAATTAGAATTTTTTTTTAGGATCACTTAACTGGAATATTTTGGAATTCCACTTTTTTTGCTCATCAAATAACTTGCCAGATATTAGTTTCGTTTCTAAATATTCTTGAAATCTACCATGAAAATAAATTTAGCTATAAAAACAAAAACAAACAAAGTTGTGTAATATACTCTTAACTTTCTATCTTTTTAACAGATCCAGAGGTGAAAATACATATCTCGACCGAGAAGATTGTAAATATATTAATCTGCGGCACAGACAGTTAATATTGAATTAAAATGAACAAGGAGAAGAAAGTTGATAATACCAGCCAAAGCATATCTCCAGTAAAAGCTAAGCACAACAAGCTGTTTTTCATGATATAGTTGATAAATCTCATCTTCATCAGGTGGGTGAGCAGAGACCTATCGGTTAGGCACATGGGGACGTGAGGAAGATGAGAAACTCATCAACTATATCATGAAAAAGACAACAAATAACGTGCCCTGCTATGCACATACGTAGCATTTGAGGTGTTTAATAGATATAGAGAGAAAAACTGAAAATATAGGTGAAGATGGAGCCCATAATGTTGAAGTTTAGAGCCCATAATGTTGAAGTTTAGCCAAGGTGGGTCGACCAACCCCATTAAAATCTCTGTCCTTTTCCCTGTTTTAATAGAAGTTTTCCTTGTTCAGAAACCCTAATGACATCATCAGCCTCTTTCATGACATGAGCAGATCCGCCTACCAATGGGAGTTTTACCTCCTCCGAAACCCTACGGACATCATATTCTTTTTCATGGAATGATTAGATAAGTCTACCACCTCCTCTCCGTTGGTATTTAGCTAAAAATGCCCACCACGAATGTGAAATAATAAAAAGAAATTAATATCAAATCTTTTTACCCATTCTCAAATCTAAATGGATTTGTCCTTTGATCGTATGTTTGTATAATTATAAATATCTATTTGTTTTTTTCACATTAATTTTATTGGTGATATCCTGGATTTGCATTTTAGTTACATCCATTAATTTATAAGATCTGTATGAAGATTCTTATCTTAATTAAAGTTTTTAAAATATTTGGGAAATCTCGGTGAAAGCGATTTTCCAAATATTCTTAATAGCTAATAGCTTAGCTATTATGGCTTCATAAATGAAAAGTTATAATTATAATATTTTGAAAATATTCATAATTGGTAATGGCTTAGCTATTATGATTTCATAAATGAAAAGTTATAATTAATAATATTTTGAAAATATGATCGATATAGGTCAAAGCAACTGTTTAACTTCATTTATGTTCATAAAAAATTCAAATATTTCCGAGCTATAGGTCAACTATTCTAATCTCATAAATGAAAAGCTGTAATCACATAAATAAATTTGAAAACTCATAAATGAAAAGCTATAATGACATAAATAAAATTGAAATGTAAACATAAAGAACATTGTTTTCCAAATCTATCTTGTGAAAATACAAAAAACAATTCCCAAGAATCAATCCAGTGAAATATAAAGATAAATTTCAAAAATTAAACGGAGTGATAAATCTAATGATACCAAGTGATGCAGCAGTAACTGACGCATGAATCCCCGGAATTGCTAATTTGCTAGGTTTAAAATAGATTTAATCGAAATTCAAAGAAGAGGCTGTATCAGTATGTATATTGCACTGAGCAGTCCCGTTGATCACCAAGTTAACTGACAGACGAGAAGGGAATACTAGAATATTCATGTATCAAGAAAGAAGAGTAACATGCAATTTGGAATACAGTTCAGAGATTTTATATTAGAAGTTATTCTGAGTAAAATTCGGTAGGAAAAAATGATGAGTGAGATTGAATGGTTTTTCCACCAACAAATTAGCTAAATCCAAGCCAATTTAACTATCTAATTAAAAAAGTAAAAGGTTGTTTTAATGAACTTGTGGACTAGCCAATTTCTTAATTTCTTAATTTTAAGAGTACAAATAGAATACAAATCTTTTATATCTAGTAAATCTCTATATGAATAGATATTTTGGGTGATTTTGAATAAAAAAATTTAAAATTCATTTTTTATAAAAAAATCTAATTGCAAGATTGAATATTGGTTCCTCTCAGCATAACCATAAATCGGTTGACCCCTGAGCCAACTTAGTTATCCAATTTGAGAGCCAAATAGAATTTTGATCCAAAAAAATTGAATGATTCCTGCACAACATAGAAATAAATTGGCTGAACCCAAGTCAATTTAGTTACACAATTAACCCAAAAAAAACAAAATAGATAGTTTTTAATTAATAGACAACTTGTCAACAGGCGAATTCAATAATTCTAAGAATACAAATTCTTTTATATTTAGTAAATCTCTATTTTGAATGGGTCTGAAAAATCTCTATTTTAAATGGGTTTGAAATTATAAATGTTGAATAACAAGTTATCACAACTAAGTAATTATCTTTATATCATCTATATGTGTATTTGACATGGTCTTTCATAATACTGAAATTCATAGTTTTTGAAGAAAACACTGGAAATTGAGAAAAAAAACAGGGAAAAACCTGATACCAAGAATGGGTTGTACGTGATTGTACTAGAAAACTTACGTAGACAACCCATCTTAGCCTCCAGATCTTTGCATTACATTCATGGCCATACTCTAATGCTATTGGCAATTGCAGTTCATCTTCACCTGAGCATTTACTCCGACAAAGGGTGCAGGTCTGTATTTAATCAAATGGCCAAAGAAAAAGTTGGTGGTGTAGATGAGGTGTATATTAGTACAAATCCACATTGATCTGCGACACAGGTTGAGGCATTGAAAAGTTGAATTGAAGTGAACAAGGAGAATAAAGTTGGGCATTTACTCAGACAAAGGGTGCAGGTCTTTATTTACTCAAATGGCCAAAGAAAAAGTAGGTGGTGTAGATGAAGTGTGTATTGGTACAAATCCACATTGATTGCAACACAGGTTGAGGCATTGAAAAGTTGAATTGAAGTGAACAAGGAGAAGAAAATTGAGAGTAGAGTGGGAATGGAGTGGGTGTTTAATTAAATCACATAATACCCACCAAGTATGTCACCAGTAACAGCAGTACAACGGGCCATTTTTCATGATATAGTTGATAAATCTCATCTTCATCAGATGGGTGAGCAGAGATTATTCTCCACTCTGCACATGCAGAAGCAAGGAAGATGAGAAACTTATCAACTATATCATGCAAAAAAAGGCAACAAATAATATGGAGCCATCTCCACAGCAGTGGAGGCATTGGAGAATCCATATGGCTCGCCTGTTTATAGGTACAGAGAGAAGTTAGAACCCAACATATAGGTGAAGCTGGAGCCCATATGTCCACGTTTATCCAAGGTGGGTCGACCAACCCTTTGACATTAAAGTAAAACCCTAGCGATATATTATCTTTCTTTCATGATCTGAGCAGATCTGCCTACCAATCGGAGTTTTACCCTTCTGAAACCCTAGCGACATGAACAGATCAACCCACCAGAGGGGATTTTACTAGGAGTTTTACCCTTCGGGAACCCTAGTGACATGAACAGGTCCACCAACCAGTAGGAATTTTGCTTCTTCGGGAATCATAAGGACATCATATCATTCTATCGTGACATGAGCAGATGGCCACACGCACCTACTCCATCTTTCGAGATACGCGATGTGTGTGATAAAATAACGTTAAAAGAGATAGTTAACTAACTCCTCAGATCCATTGGGTGCTGATGCTTAAAAACAAAACAACAATCAGACTCAGAACGCAACTCTGCCACATTCACGCTATCATTGAAAAAAGAAACAACCTACTGTAACTTTAGGTCTGTCTCATGTTTTCAGCTTACCAAATCATTTATTTTTTTGGGTGACCAAATCAGATATTTCTATTTCTGGACTCATTTGATGATGCATTTTTACCGAATCATTTTTTTTTTGGGGGTGATGACTTATATATTTCTATTTCTAGACTCATTTGATTATGTGTTGGGTGAAATTACAATTTTTCACTTATTTAATTTTTCAATTTTTCACTATTTTTTGGTAACCAGACTTCCTCAGAGGTCACCCATTCCAGAACTCCTCTGGCTCAAGGGCGCTTAACTGTAGAGTTTTCCCTACAATCAAGCCCACTTAGCTTGCTACCCCATTTGCAAAACCTTAGCAACTATTATGTCTCATGAACCATTCAAGAAGAGATCCCTTTACTCTTAGTATTTTAAGTATGAGGGGTCTCTGCAATGCATTATATTAAATATCATTTTTGGCTGCGTTAATTTTGTCATTCATCTATGCCCATTTCCATGAGAGGTAGTCGTAACTAACTAATTTTTCATGATTTTTGAATAGTTCACTTAGCACTCATTGCATCGGGTGATGCTCACAGGGGTGAAGAAGTGGGATTGAAACTAGTGAAATGAATCACTAGTTTCAATCCCAAAAATGATATCTAATATAATGCACTGCAGAGACCCCTCATACTTAAAATACTACGAATAAAAGGATCTCTTCTTGAATGGTTCATGAGGCACAATAGTTGCTAAGGTTTTGCAAATAGGGTAGCAAGCTAAGTGGGCTTGATTGTGGGGAAAACTCCACAGTTAAGTGCGCCTGAGCCAGAGGAGTTCTGGGATGGGTGACCGGGATGGGTGACCCGGAAGTGCTGATTGATGCTATGTGATTTTACAACTACCTCTCATGGAAATGGTCATAGATGAAAATGGTGATATCTAATATAATGCACGGCGGAGACCCCTCATACTTAAAATTTTTCACTATTTTTAAATGTATAAATACTTTTTGTATTATGAATAAAATTAATCTTTAGATTTTATAGACAATATAGCTCAAACTTGTGGTTCCAATAATTCTCTACAAAATTTACACAAAAATATATCAAAAAAATTATTTTAAAAATTATAATACAAATTTTAAAAATAACCACATTTGAATAAAATTTCATATCATTAATATTAATAATTCAATAATAAATTCAAAATTTCCAACTTCTATGATAAAAATAAAATTGCAATAAAATTTATGTAATTCCCTTTCATTTAAATTTCATTATCTTTCAAAATGCAAATATAATTAAGTCATTTAAATATTTTACTCTTTTATCTATTAATTATATAATTGTTTCATTTAAGTTTCATTATCTCTTAAATATGACCATAATTAAGTCATCTCGATTTTTTACTAGTTTCTCTATTAATTATATAATTGTTTTATTTTATAGTTTTAGTTATATTATGGTTTTGTTTTATTTTATTTATATTTATTAAAAATAATAACAAAATTATATAAATTGAATAGGATGAGTAGTATTTGTGGATATTCTATTGGATAAGAACTTGAGGGATCAAAAATATGTGTATAAAAGAAAAGTAGTGGCATTAGCTTGATGGAAAATCATAATCTAAAATATTAAAAATCTATTTTTAAACTAGGGGTCATTTGTTCACCCTTAAGGTGGTCTTTTACAAAATAATTGTTCATGTACTAAGAAGTATTCATACTAAAATTTCATAAGAAACTTTTAAGTATCATTTTTTGCTAATTTATTATAATAATATTGGAACCAAGGCTCACAAAAATAAGTATTAACCTGTCCCTTATGGATTGAGACCATCTAATTTCCCTATTGTTTTCCATGTAAATATGAATAAAAATATTGTGGGGAAATGAAGAATAGAGTTCCTTGATATCACAAAACAATGATTGGAGCATGAAGTTCCTTATAAGAAATTCATCCTTTAACCATTTTACCACTAGTAAAGAGCACCCAAGGACTTGGATTTTTGTAATTCCTTTATCAATGGTGGGGAGTAAAATCGACTTGAGAGTTGCGTAAATTTACTATGGTTATTTTTGGTTCAACATATTCTAGCTTTGAAACTGAGGATGTGGATTTGAAAGTGGTACATAATACCCCCTTACTACACCTTTCGTAGGTTTCCTTAGGAGGCTCCATCTAAGAAAGCCCAAGGGATTTGAAAAATTAATATTTATGTTTAAGCTCCGAATTGGCTAAGGGGTGGAGGAGAGGACAGGGAAGACCCTTAATATGTGGAGACTTTGGGAGGAAAATAATGAAATGGAGAAGCATCCTTATTTTCAAAAAGTTTTATGTTTTTTCCACATTGGGCTCCCCAAGCCAGGGTCAAGGGAAAGACCTTAAATGGTTTTGTGTGCTTATCTCAATGCCATCCCTTAAGGTTTCTTTGACTGTTTCCTCTTTCCATTTGGATTTTAATATTCTAATACCTTCAATTCTCTTCCATACATGTTATGTGAAGGGATGGAATAGAATGAGATGGGCACTCGTTTCCAAGTTTAATTCACATAGGTAGCACCTTCGAAGACCCTAGAAACTTCATTTTTATAGAAAATTCTAAGTTAGATATTTGTTATCTAAAAGGAGCCACATAATTATTTCTTCATTTGTTGGACACTTGTATTTATAAAATTATTTCCACCACCAGATTAGAAGTTATTTGAAGCCTTCTAATGATTAAAGTCCTATATCTAATTATGGGCATGTACGCCCAGAAGGATTTATGGACCATGGTATTTCATCCTCCTATTCATTGATAGAAATATTTCCTTTCCTACGATTGTTTATGTAATAATTCCAAATCTCCACATAGTCTTCACTAAGTTCAAGATCTTTGTAGGATAGCCATTGATGGTGCCTAGAGTTTAATGCTTAGCCTATTGTTATATGTTGAAGGGTGTAAAATCCTTTCAATCTAATATCATGCATAAGAGGTACAGGAAGTCTGCCTTTCTTACCTTCCAAATTAACCATTTCCTAGTGCGTCAACATGTATTTTTCCACATAATGGAATAGTTCGAGGTTTTTTTTTCTGTAAGGTCCTATTCTAGCCTCGAATCGATACAAGGATAAGATATTTTTCTTGTATAGTTTTTTACCAAATTCCATGGCTCTGGATAAGTCCCTATATACTCTTAGTTACTAAGGCTTTGGAAAAATGAAGGATATTTCCCAGTCCCTAACCCCCTTGGAACGTTGGAATGGATATTTTCCTCCATGAAAATAGAACTGCTTATTTCTTCTCCTTATCTCTTAAGCAGATGAAACGTTATCAATTTCTTTCGAGGATCCCTTTTGGAATCCAAGCTAGAGACATGTAGTAAATTGGAATAGCCTCAAGGATTGATTTACCTAGAACTAGCCCCCCATAGCTTGAGAGAGTTGTCTATTACACCAAGTATTCATTTTTTTATTCAATCCTAGCTAGAAGTCATATATACTCTTCTTTGAGATATTGATTTACTTTGAGTTGGAATCCAAACTACTTTAAACTATCTTCAAAGGTAGAGGATCTAAAGGGTAAATTTTGATTAATATAAAGCTTATCAGGCTTGGAGAAGCCCTAACAAATAACCAAACACTTGATATAATTTATGATCATACTCATGTCTTTGTAAAAGAGGTTTATTATTTCCTTTAGTTTGTCCACCATGTACTTTGAAGCATCACATAATAAATATTTCATAAAAAAAATTGTGAAATAGTGCAAGTACTACCAATCAAGATACCTTTGAATGAACCATTTGTTGATGCAACTCTGAGTACCCTACTTATTCATTATGCTACTAGGATGAAGATATAAGGGAGAGAGTGGGAATCCATACTTAATGCCTCACCTAAATTTAAAGAAAGGGGTACCTCGCCCATTAAATAAGACTGAAAAAATATTTAAATTGGTGCAAGGCACAACCCATGCCATAAACTATAAGTTGTAGCCCAAGTGGATAAGGATGAGGCATAAGAAGAGCTAGCTGATCAAATTCTTAAGAGGAAAATTTTTGAAATCATGGCTTTTAGGTTTTTTGTGTTTATTGTGTGTAACCCTTCCTGAGAAAAACCAACTACTTCATGAATTTAGTGTCCTTCAAGAAAACCAAACTACTCTTGAGAGGCATACTTTGAAATTCCCTTCATTATACAAGATATTAGCATGTATATATTATTGCAAAGTGAAATTTAGAGGAAAATTCCAAATCCAATTCACTTTTTTATCTTCAAAATGAAGGTAATTAAGGAAGTGTTGGAAGTTACTAAAATCTTACCTAAGACCTACGAGGTTTCCACAAACATACAAAGGTACTCCTCTATGAATTCATAACAACTAAAAAGGAATTATGCAAGTATTCCATCAATACTAGGGCTCTTGTCTTTCTAAAAAATGTGTAAATTTCTAAGCAGCTCTTCCTTTCTGACCTATACCATTATAAAATTGATTATCTTTAAGGTCTACAACTCTAGGAAAAAACTATATATCCAAAGGATGGATTCTATAGTGGCTTGATTATCCTTTTTAATGAGGTTTTGGAAGTGATTGACTCCTTATGAGGCAATATCAAAGAAATTTTACTCAGGATCCATCCCCTTCATCAAATTTCCATATTGAGTTGGTGTTAAATTGACAATTTACAATACAATGGAAATTTTTCATGTTGTCATCCCATACTTCATGCCAAATTGCCCTACTTTTTAAGCACCATTCCTTTTCCTTTTCCAAAAGAAACTTCATTCTTCTTTTTTCCAAATGGCATAGCTCACCTTTCTTAATTATTGTTGAGTACTCAAAGCCCTTTATGTAGAGTCTATTACTTGAGGATTCTCCAATCTCTTGAAGCATTATGTCATCATTTTCTCACTTTTCCTTTTACAAATGGATCACCAAAAACTAAACATTTTTCATGTTTGAATGAAATTGCAAAGCTACAAATTCATTTTTTAAATATTGTGAGGAATCCAAGAATTTTCCAACAATTGTATGAATCGTTCTTGTTTGAGTCACTCATGGTTTAGTTTGAAAGGGATAAAATAATTTCCCTACATAAGGACCACCTCTAGAATAATAGGAACATGGTTGAAATCCCCTCCAACTAAAACTGATTAACTAAATATAATATTTTTTTCTAATAAATATGCCAATACTAGAAATCAATCAATATGTTTTGTTATTTGACTCTTCCCAGATCTTCTATTTGTTAGGTTAGGGGTGAAATTGGTTGGCTCTATGTCTAGGAGGTTTACTTAATCAATGATCCTAATGAGAAAATGATGCAGGAGCATTCGAGTTTCCAATCCATTAAGTCTTCAACGTGAAAAATCTTCAAAAAGAGTTCTTTGTTTTTTAAGAAGAATTTATATTCTTCCATGTAAATAAATTATATTTTTTGAGTTGAGATATATTATGATTTTAAGAACTAGAAGAGTCATAGTTTTAGCAAAGCTATGGATAGGAAATATTTTATACATAAGGCAAAAGAAAATGTTCCTTATAAAGCATGAGGGATTCTAGGGATAGATTGAGTGATTTTAGGATTTAGAAAATCTGATTTATGGGGTGATTTATGGGTTATTTATGTAGTGATTATAGGATCTAGAAAATTCTATGATATTTCTAAATTATGTCAATTGTCATCTTATGGGCAATAAAGGAAGAGAGTAAGTGTGAGGAAAGGAGAGACTGGCCAAATGAATGTAGAATTGGGCCAAGAGAGGAAGAGAGTTTTTTATTTTTTGTCTATATACCAATTTTAATTAATGAAATATAGTTTCATACTTTCTAAGTATCAATTATCTACATGCATGATCACTTCAAGAATTCAAGTTTGTGTGTGAAATATAGAAATAATATGAAATTGAGTCTCTGAATGGGTGTTTTGTTTAAATAAAATTGAATAACAGAGCTGGGTAGAATTCCATTTGGAATTCCAGCTTGATCAAGCTTGATTTTAGGTATAGTCCATAGAGATTCCAAATTATGTAAAAGTCTTTATGACATGGAAGTGGAGCTTGTAGGAAAAGTCATATTTCTCCTGCATTGGAAAATTATATAGAGAGTCCATCTCAGCCATTTTACCCCAAACCTTAGATGTTCCAAGAGAAAAATTCAAATCGCCACCTAGAATGATATGTCCTTTCGTCAACCATGTCATGGAGAAGAGTTGGTCCCATTATCCAAGAATTTCGAGTATGGTCCATAGATGTTTGTGTAAATAAAAAAATTCCCTAGTTTTAGAGATTGAATGGAAACCCCAACACTAAATCAAAAGCCCAAGAATTAATAGGAGAAAAATTGTTAGTCCTCCACCATGTAACTAGTCCTCTTGAGAAACATAAAGCATCCATGAAAATGAGGTTTCGTCCTTTTAGAAATTTTCAGAAATATTGAAATATTTTGGCCCCTTCTATCATGATCTCTTGTGAAAAAGGGACAAATAGTTGTTAGGTGTACATTAACCTCTTGAAGAATAATTTCTTCGAGGGATTGGAAAATCCTCTACAACTCATAGTTAAGATAATTATTTAACGAAAGACTTAAAGTAGTTTCTCTAAGGGCCCAAATTAGTGATTATTGTTTTTCACTTTTCACTTTTAGATAAGCTTTTTTTGGGTCAAACATAATCGTTCTTTCCCTACCTGGCACTTGCCACCTTAGCCTTCGCCAAGGGGTTTCATAGGGCAAGACCCTTTATGTAAAACCAATATTTTAGGTTATATCAAATTTTGGTGCCTCGACATGATTTCTCCATTATACCCATTCTCTATTTATGTTCCTCGAGATAGAAATATTCATACCCCACCATAATACCACAATTCCACCATACAGCAAGTGTTTGTGCCAACTTGGGTGCAGTGCAACGTGAAATTTCACATAGAGTAATGAGATTGATTGTTGTCCCATGCCTTATCAATAGCACCCATGCCCCCAAGCAGTCAATACATACCACTTGTGATCCAGACTTATGCAAGAATGCAATAAAATACTGAAATAAAAATAAACGCATAGATGCAGCAGGAATAACACTTCATTTCATTAATATCAAATACTGAAAAATGTTTACATACAGAATGGAAAATAAACTTAGCTCGGGTGATGGTATCTTATGTCTGAGAAGAGATGTGGCAGATACATGCCTCCAAACTGTGTTACAATGAGGCTCAAGGGCCTTTTTATTATTTAACAACATGGGAAAACCCTAAACATCCAAAAACTTAACCCTAGGAGATGAAGCACCAAAACTATAGGCCTTGTTTGGGTAAATTCGTACATCAACTTCCCGAGGACGTAACTTTCGCATATGATCTTTGTTTTATGTGCACAATACCTCGTTAGAAATATATATTCAAGGATTACAACTTTATAGTGACTATAATTATCCCTATTTTCCAAAAAAAAGTTGTTCAAAGCCTCAAAATGACTATGGAAGTTTAGTACCCAGAAAATTGCCAAAAATAGTAAATTGTGCTACAATTAAGGAAACTAGAAAACTAAAAGAAGAAATGGTGGAGGCCCTAGTGGAATAGTTGGGTGGCCACCAATATCCATATAGATCAATCCTCCCCCTTAGGAAGCAATGGTCCCCATTGCATTGAGCTCCTCCATGAGATGAGCAAATTTATGTTGAATCTGGTCCCTAGTGAACCACTTGCCCTAGTGAAGGAGTTGGTCTGCTTTGACAACTCGATATAGCTAGATCCTTTGCTAGTGGATATTCTTGATCTGTGTGTCCATGATCCAATCAGTTTTGGCTTGTTCCATGCAGTCTGGGTTTAACTCTGTTGGTGTGAGTTGTTCTGCAATGTTGGATGTGTCTAGTAATGGTGGAAAGTAGGGTCGAAGGAATTCCACATTGAACATTGGGTGCAGACCAAGGAATGGTGGAAAAATGAGCTCAAATGCACTGACCCTTACCATCTTGGTTATGGTGTATAGCCATATGGGAGCGGGTGATTGATGGGGCCCAGCGATGCACTCTTTCTGCAAATGTAGCCAAACTTTTTCGCCCACATGGAACTTGTGTGGCACCCGATTTTGATCCTATTGTTGCTTGTACTTAGCATTGGCTCATTCCTATATGTCATGGACCTATTGGAGGATGTGTTAAATGTGATCAATGAAGTTGTTCGCCTTGTCGGCTTTGGATTGTACATGAGTTGAATCTACCTGCATAGTTGCAAATGGTATGGCCACATCACTGGGACATAGCAGCTAGAATCTCAAGCCCACATGAAAGGGGTTGTGGCCAATTGAGCTATGGAGAGCCCTGTTATAGTTGTCCTAGACATAGGGGAGCCTTTCATCCCATGTGCGTGGATCCTTTGATTTGTACATGCTCAAAATGTGTATGATCATCCTGTTAACGACCTCTTTCTGGCCATCAGTTTGGGGGAGAAAAGTTGTGGACTTTGTGAGCTTGGTTTCCAGTATCGACTAGAGACTTAACCAAAATAAATTGAGGAACCTGCTATCTCGATCTGAGATAATGGACTGTGGGATCCCAAAGTGTACCCACACTCGTTCAAATAAGATTTTAGTAGTGAATTCTGTTGTTATACTCTTCTTGCAGGCCGCCATAATGGCCATTTTAGAGAATCTCTCAACGACCACAAAAACGCAGTCGCTTCCATGCTTGGTAGAAGGAAGGCCCAAAATGGAATCCATCGAGATGGATTCCCAAGGTCGAATAGGGTAGGAAGCGGAGTATATAGGCCTTGCTTATTGATGGTCAGTTTGGAAATGACGCAGGAAGTGTAGGATATGATGTACTTCCCAACATCATGTTGAATGTTCGACCAATAGAAATATTTATGCAGTATTTCCACTGTTTTCTCAACCCTGAAATGTCCAGCGACCCGAATGTAGTGTGCTTCCCAAATAATCTTGGCACACTCGCTTGAAGGAACACAGAGGTGCCCCAGGTGGCATAACAATGCATTCTCGAGGTGAAATTTTGGAACATGCTTACCCTCCAGGAGCGGCTAGTATGTGTTTCTGAATTCTTGATCAATTTTGTAGAGATGTGGCCAACTCTAAGTCTCATGCCCACAAGATTCGATCACAGTTGTTAGTGCCACAATCGGCGGTCGGCTGAGGCAATTTGCAACATTATTGGTGTTGATCTTCTTGTACTTGATGTTCAAATGGAACTATTGCAGGTATGTGGACCATTTCTGATGGAAATCATTCTGAAACTTTCCTTGCGTATGTATGAACTGCAGTGGTCGGTGATCTATGTGGATGATCGTTTCCTTCCCCAAAATGTAATGCTTCCACTGTTAGCAGCCCTACACAATGGAATACATTTCTTTGTCATAGGTGGGATACTTTTGTAATGTGTCTAAATGTGTCTCACTGTGATATGCCACTGGATTCCCCTACTAAGTAAGTACTACCCCAATAGCATAGTCAGAGCCATTTGTCTCGATCTCAAATGGTTGTTACAAGTCGAGTAATGTGAGCATTGGTGCAGAGTGAAGGTGATGCTTTAAATCTATGAATGCCTTCTACTGAGATTCATAACAAAATAATTTTTCTTTCGCTCCTCCCTTGGTGACTTGACTCAAATGCCAAGTGATATGAGAGAACCCCAACACGAACCTGCAGTATAAATTGGCAAGACCCAGAAATATGCAGAGCTTTGTTAGAGTGGTTGGGGTTAGCAAATCCTGAATGACTTGCATCTTGGTTGTGTCCACATGCACCCCCCGTTCATCAATAATGTATCCCGTATATTGAACCTGGGTCATGCCAAAAGTGTATTTCTCCAAATTGGAACACAACTTGTGTTGTCGCAGTGTTTAGAGGACCTGTCGAATGTGGTGGTGATTCCCTTCCCAACTCTGGCTGAATATTAGGATGTTGTCCAAATACACCACCACGAATGAGTTTGTGAATGGTTGCAAGATGTCTTCCATCAACCTCATGAAGGTTGTGGGAGCATTCGTCAACCTAAAAGGCATGAACAACCATTGAAAAAGGCCCTCCTTGGATTTGAAGGCAGTCTTCCACACATTGGAGGGTTCGATTGGTACCAATTAATACCCGAACTTTAAGTCAATATTGCTGAAATATTTGGCCCCCTTGAGTTGGTCGAGAAGCTCATCAATTTGTGGGATCGGATACCTATTACGAACAGTGATCTTGTTTAACACCCGATAGTCAATAGAGAGTCTCCAAGTCCCATCCTTCTTCTGCACCAACATGATATGGCTCCCATAAAGAGATGAACTCAACCAGATGTGACCTTTCTGCAGTAGCTCTTGAATATGCCTCTTGATTTTTCCATTCTCCATAACAAAGCGTCGATATATTTTTCCATTAGGTAGCGTCACGCTTAGGGTCAGATCAATAGAGTGCTTGACCTGACAATGCAGAGGTACCCCTATGGGTGAGGTGAATATTTCCCCGTACTCCTCCATGACCTTGTCTAGTTGTTATTGTCGTGTGGAGGAGCCCTGTCTGGAGGTCATGGACACAGTCATATTCTTGCCCTGAGGGCGGATCATCAGGAAAACAAATTTTTTGGTTTTGGAAATGAGCTTAATGCATTGTTTCGCAGTGATCAAAGAGATGGCGGTAAGTGGTGCTACTTCTAGTACCCTGTACAGCTTATTTCCCAAACTAACAATAACTGCATTAGGCCTAGACTCATACATGGCATGTCAGTTCCACAAGTATAGATGGCATAATAATACACCACAAACATCAACAGGAGAAATATCACATAATACCTCATCTGTGAAGGGCTTGATGTCATATGGAAGGTGACACTGTTGGCTGACGTGAAGATCTCGTCCTTGGTGAAGCCACCCGATGGTGTATGGATGTGGGTGTATTGTGGTCGGCAGGACCAACTCCTTCATGACCTCTTCTGAAATGAGTTTCTTTTAGCTCCCGTTGTCGACAATTAACTGCAGCGAAGATCCCTTCACCCACATATAGGAATGGAATAAGCGCCCCCCCTCCTCTGGATCTTCGTGTTCCTCCTTTTAGATCTTAGTGGTGGAAATAGTGGCATTGGGATCTACATCTATAATCTGCTTCCCTTTTTCATTCACCTTGTTGGGTTCTGACTCAGATTCAGAACATGCATCTAATTTAGAAGCCTTCAACTCTGCCACTAGTGACTGCTTGGCCCAACACTCACTTGTGTTGTGAGTGGAGACCTTATGGAACTCACACCACTTTCCTGTGTCCTTCTTCGGCTTTGCGGTTATGTTCTTCGCTTGCAACTGTTAGTGTCAATCTTGTCATACTGCCATCAATGATCAAAATATTCTCTTTTGCATTTTCATAGTAGGAGTCTCATACTAAAAAAAAAATTAGGTCATGGATCCACTGATGGTTGGGGTCACTTCAGTTTTCCCTCATGAAAAATACTTGTTGGTTCTCCTCTCTATTGTCTTCAGTCATGATTCATTTTCACTCTGCACTTCAGTTTATTAGGTCATAGGGTTTGGTCTCATTAGGTTTTAGGGTTCCACCATAGTCCAATTGATGATGAAAGTATCAATAAATATCAGCAAGGACATGAGGATGCCAAATAAACTCAAAGCATAGTATCTGGAAAATTCAAAGAGTTTTTCTTTTAAGCTTAATAAAATTTTCACCTCAAAACCATGTTTTGAGGTGAAAACAAGGTATTTTGTTTTTTCCTTATGTAATTTTATGTTTCCATATGTAATAAGTTGAACTTCAAAAGTTGTCATCTCCATAAAGCCAATGTTAGTTCCACTCTTCGCAGCCTGTCATCATGGGCTTTTACTCTGTCTGTTTTTCAGAGGTGTTCTACACACAATTTTTAGTACAAATCATATTCTAAGTAGGTTCATCAGAAGCATCTCAGAAAAATCTTTCCAAAGGTATATCACACTCCCGAAATCAGCTTCTGGATCGGAAAATATGCCCAAATGAATAAATGACTCAAAAAGTATAGCTCTGCCCTTTTTTCCATTACTTCACTGGCTTTTAACTTTAAAATCCTTACCTTTTTCTATATTTTTCCTTTACTTCAAAGTCCCTTTTTCCTTTGTATTTCTGTCTCCTGCAACCCCGATGCGACTACTCATCGCCGATGCGATTGCATCGCAACATCGCCCATCACATTATCGAAATTTCCACAGCGCTTAACTCCATCGTGCATCTTCCGCCGATGCGATAATCCTCCATCGCATCGCGCGATCGTACCACCCTCCAGTGCTTAACTCCGCATTCCCATCTTCCCTAATGCGATAATCATCCATCGCATCACGCGATCACACCACCCTCCGGCGCTTAATTCCTTCTTCCCATTTTCCGTCAATGTGATCCTTGCTCCATCGCATCACACTCACCCCTCGCTTCATCACTCATCACATATCGCGATTTCCTCTGCTTGAAACATTCCCACTCCTCTTCTGCTTGCGATTGCGATTCCTGCAGGCCCCCCACTTCTTTCCGCTTTGTTCTAAGGAAAGGGGATTTTCTCCGTTTAATGAGGCACATTCGATTTTTTTTGGTTTAAAATGGTTTTCTTCAAGTTAAAAGGAACAAGCACTCTGTTAAGGCCGTGAGAAAACCGTGAATGCAGAGATCATTACGGCATTAGCCACGAAACATCATCAAATGATAAATGAGGGGGCAGGTTGGTTCTAGATTTGTTTTCTTTCCATTAGCTGGAGTAAATGTAACGGATAATACTTTTAGATGGTCGAACGAACAAACAGTTTCCTCTCTTTCAGAGGTATATTGTTGGGTTTTTCTATCTTCAAGGTTTTGGATTGGGGGCAAGTGAAACAGCTCCTCTTTTTACAGATTTGCTCCCCTGAGGCTATTTTATTTAATGTAATTTTTCTGACATTTGGAGAGGTTGGAATCACTTGGGTGCTCTAAGCTTGATTGTACATTATTTGTAATCAGTTTGGCAGGAAATTAATAAGATTTGCAGATATTTTTATGGGATCCCTGTGGTATGGAATTTTAGCACAGTTTCTTCTTTTGTAATCATTTTTTAAATGTTTTATGCATGCCATCATTCATTCCATTGATTTCTTGTTGAATGTTTTCAAGTTAGATGGGTAGAATCCATTGTTACAGTGCTCTGCCTTGGGAAATCATTCAATATTTTATGTTTTCTACTGTTTGAGAAGAATTCATCTCATATGCCCTCCTCAGCCCCTCACCAATCTTAGACACTTCACATCATTAAGCCAAAGGTGTTAAAGTCCATACCTATCTTGCCCCATAGGATACCCTACATTTCTGATTTAATTTCCCAGACTAAAACTGCCCAGCTCCATATGATCCAGCAAACACCGACAAAATCTATCAAGACCTTTCGAGCTACTATACCTAGCCTAAAATATTTTTTCCGTAGTCATCCTTGACTGGGATTTCTTACGGAGAGAGCCCTCTCCCTTCCTTGTAGGGCTAAATACAAGGTTAAGTGTGGTTTGTGGTTACCCTGGCTTGCCTTCCTTCAGTCTGAGGTCAATCTAGGTGATAACATAGTGGTGACCATACTGGGGAAAAATCTAAAACAAAAGACTGATCACCCCGATAATATCTTCCATATAAATTCTTGAACTTTGGATGATGAGTTTTAGAATTCGCTAGGCTGAAATAGAACGTTGCAAAGCAGTGTAAAAATTTCGAAATTTGACCACACTAGCTTCAAGGAAATACATGAGGGCCAATCCTGATCCAAATCCTCCCCCTATATTTGAAAATCCTAACCTTATTCCACCAATAATCAGAAGACAAGAATGTTCAGTGAGCCCTAGACCTATTTTCAAATCCAATTCCTGTCCCAATGAGTGGTTGTTCATTGAAGACCTCCCTTTTGATGAGTATTTTGAGCTTTCTCTGTTCAAAACTAAATCTGAAACTGCACTTTATGACACAGTTTTAGACCCGGATTTTCTTGTAGATATTGAAATTCAAAAGGCAAACAAATCAATTGACGATTATATCTTAAATTCTTCTCCATCATCTATCATTGCTACCAATATACATGAGCTTTCAGAATCATCAGAATCAACATCCGCTACCCTCAATTCATCATTATTCCCATCAATTTCTAAAATCAATTCTCAACATCCGTTTATACCTATCCTTCCCCTCCAACTTATCACCCCTTCTTCTCCATCAAAATCTCTCTTAAATCCTAGTAGTTCAAACATTGTTTTAAATCTGCCTCGAGTCATGGTTGCCCAGTATGCACCCATGGTTTTACCTCAGAATCTGAATGATATGCCTGCTGATTACCAAAGTAAGATACCTCTTTTTGATGCCACTCAAAGCATTACAGTGCAGCAACATGTTTATAAAGTGAATTATTTCTTTGACCTTCATGAGGTGGAGGCAGAAAATGTGACTGTGAGATTGTTTGTCCAAAGTTTTGGAGGTGAAGTTCAAAAATGGTTCAGAGCCTTACCAGCAGCCTCTATCCACACTTTGTTGGAGCTACATAGACAGTTCCTAGACCGGTGAGAGGTAAAGAAAAACCCACTCCAAATTCTGTCTGAGTATGAAAATATCAAAAGGAATGTGGGTGAAAGTGTACAAGATTATTGTGTGAGGTTTAATGCAGTGTATAATGCTATTCCGGCCAACCTCTACCCCCCATGGGGTTAGCTTTTCTCAAATTTCCAGATGGTTTCGATGTTGACATGGCATATCAGTTACGAGAACGAGATCCTACCACACTTGAAGATATGCAGAAAAACGTTGTAAGCGTAGAAGAAAATTTGTTGGCTAAAAGAGCACGAACGAGATCTGAAAAGAGAGTGGCTGTAAAGGAGGAATTATCCCCTTCAGATGCTAAGATGGATACTTTGATCTGAACAGTGGAAAATATGGTTGACTGGCGGACTATTTCAGATAGACCTGAAACACCAATCCGAAATCCAAATTTCAGAGGACAGCAGTAGCCCCAATTTCAAATCAAGCAGAGGGAACATAAAACGCAAGACCAAACAACACAACAGTAGCAGATCAGAACTCCTTTGCAACAAAATTATGTTCAGGGAATGGAAACAGATGATGATGATGATCCGGTAGTTGAAGAAAATAATTTTTTCACTACTGATGGTATGCCCATTTTCCTGATAGAAGATGAAGAATATGCAGTGGTTCCAGACACTCAAAGAGATGAAGATTTCATATTGGCAAATGACATGGTTTTGGAGGAAGAGTCTAATGATTATCAATGAGGATATATGAACACTTTGACAGCACAACAGAAGTAGTATTCTTTGAGCAGAGATGTGCCAATCAATCCCATTCAGAAAAGGAAAGAGTTGCTATCAAAGAATGACTCTTCAAACATTCAGAGGAAAGGGAAAGAACCTGTTGATCTGACTTCTAGAAAATTACCCTCGACAAATAACATTGCAAACGAGAAGAATAATTAGCCAAGTGCAGCAAAGGAGCAAGTGGAGAAGAAAGATATTCCCGTCAAAGAGGTAGAAAAAGTTTCATCTTTTAATTTAGAAAATGAAATTTCTAAGTTGAAGGTGTCCATTCCCTTAGCTGATTTGGTGAAGAACAGCACTTATAAACATCAAGTATCCATAATTTTGCAAATTGACCCTATTTCAGATATGGTAAATGTTGAAGATGATCATCCTGAACTCATTTTTGGTCCCGCCATAGAAGGTCAGTCTGAAGATAGTGAAGTCCCTCCCTTTTATCTGAGTCTTAGATTGCATGAGTACATTTTACATAATGCTATGTTGGATTCTGGAGCTTCTCACAATTTGATGCCTAAAGCCATTATGGAGAAGTTGGGTCTTGATATTACCCACAAATACCATGATTTGTATTCCTTTGACTCCGGTAGGGTCCGTTGTATTGGTCTTATCAAAGACTTGGTAATATCTTTAGATTAAATCCCAGCCAAGAATTTTTTGATGGATGTGGTTGTTGCTGACGTTCCACCATGGTTTGGTATGCTTTTGTCCAGATCGTGGGGTACAAAACTTAAGGGAACTATACAACTTGATTTCTCTTATGCTACCATTCCTATGTTTGGTCAATTGAGAAAGCTATACAGGGAGAAGAAAATGAAATATATGATCACTAGCAAAGAGAAGCCAGTTAATCATCCAATAAATGTTGTACATACAGATTTAGAATCATTTGTACTATATTCAGATAGTGGTTTGAATGATGAAGATGTTCAATTAGTAGAAGTAGATGAGGTACCAGAAATTTTAGAGAATTTTAGGGAAGTCCTTAAACAGGAAAAAGAAAAAGTAGCAAGCCTTTCTAAGCTTTCCACCTGCCAACAGCAAAAGGATAGTGAACAGCAGAAAAATGAAAATATTAGTCAAGGTAAGGTGGAGAAAGAAACAAAATTTTAGCATCTAGAAGAGGAGGAAGGCCTTTGGATCATGGATTTTGACGGAGTTGTTGGTAAAGACGGTGCTGGTATAGGAATATGGATTCGAATAGCTGTTTTCCAGCCTGACAGAGTTCCTAGTAATGTTAGATTATGTGCTTATAAGTTGGCTTTTGACTGCTCTAACAATGAAGCAAAGTATGAAGCTTTGATTGCAGGTCGGAAAATTTTGAAGAAGTTAAATGCAAAAAGGATTTTTGTCTATGGAGATTCAGAGTTGGTAATCAAACAAGTAAAAGGAGAGTATCAAGCAAAGCATCCGTGATTGAGAGCCTACAGAAATGCGGTCCTAGACATCTTGAGAATGTTTTTTGAATATACTTTGACAGCAGTACCCCGAATTCAGAATCTTATTGCAGATTCACTTGCCACTGCTGCAAGCAATTTGAAGATTCCAATGAACTCCAGCAACAAATTTAAAATTCATGTCAAACATCGGCCTGTTGTTCCAGAAAATTTAAGGTATTGGCAAGTGTTTTGGGATGACAACAAAATCGATGCTTTTTTGCAGAATGAAGGAAAATTCAAGGATTCTTCCATAGATGGTGATTATGATACCGATGAACAAGAGATTGAAGAAAATTAGATGGACATTTTGCAGCTGAAAGATAATGTTATTCCTAGAGGTCTCATACCTTTAGAAGAGCCTTTTGATCAAGATGATGTTGCAAGAAAGCCGAGCTTGGTGCCTACTGATAAAGGAGTTGAGGATGTCAATCTTGGAACAACTAACAAACCTAACTTTTTGAAGTTATCAAAAGCATTGTCTCCTGAGGGAAAAGCCCAGTATGTTAAATTACTTTCTGAATTTTATGATGTGTTTGCATGGGATTATTCAGATTTGAAGGTATATGACAAAAATATAATTCAACATACTATTCCTATCAAGCCAGATCATAAGCCATTTAGACAAAAGCTAAGAAGGATCAATCCAAAGCTGCTTCCATCCATTGAAAAAGAGGTAAACATTTTATTCAAAGATGGTATCATTGTTCCAATTATATTTTCTGATTGGATTTCGAATTTAGTCCCGGTACGCAAAAAGAAAGGAGAAATAAGGTTATGCATAGATTTCTAGAATCTCAACAAAGTATCCTTAAAGGATAACTATCCACTTCCGAAGATGGATCATATTCTGCAAAGAGTAGTTGGAGCATCGCGGATGTCACTACTCGATGGTTACTCAGGATATAATCAGATCTTAGTGCATGAAAAAGACCAAGACAAAACTGTTTTTACGACACCTTGGGGAACTTTTCAGTACGCAAAAATGCCATTCGGATTGAAGAATGTTGGAGCCACTTTTCAGCGAGCAATGGACATCGCTTTTGCTAATGAGAAGGATGTTTTTTTAGTTTTTTATTTAGATGATTTGACAGTATCTTATGGTTTTGATGATGAACACCTGCACCACTTGAGGATTGTATTTCAGAGATGCAGAAAGTTTGGGATTTCTCTAAATCCGAAGAAAATTATGTTTGCTATGGATGAGGGCAAGCTTCTTGGTCATATTATTTCTAAAGACGGTATCCACATTGATCCTTCAAGAGTGGAGGCAATTCAGCACATAGATTTTCCACGTAACAAAAAGGATATTTAGGCATTCAATGGTAAGATGAACTTCTTACGCAAATTTATACCCAATTTGGCAGAACATTTACGAGAAATGACTAATATGTTGAAAAATGACAACACTGTCAAATGGAGCGAGAATGCTATGAAGTCATTTAATCTAGTAAAGTTTGCTTTGACCACAGCCCCAATATTGATTAGTCCTGATTACACTCAAGATTTCATTATATTTTCATTTGCATCGAAGCATACCATGGCTGCGGTATTGATGCAAAAGAGAGATCAGATTGAACAACCCATTGCTTTTTTCAGTAGGACTATTCGAGATGTTGCCTTGCGTTATAATATCATTGAAAAACAAGCATTGGCTCTTATAAAAGCATTAAAGGATTTCAGAATGTACATTCTGCATTCACATACCATAGCATATGTTCCTAATGCAGCAGTAAAAGATGTTCTGGTGCAAACTGATCTAGAGGGAAGAAGAGGTAAGTGGATAGCAGCAATGTTGGAATATGATTTGGAGATTAAACCCACAAAGTTAATCAAAGGACAAGGCTTGGAAAAACTAATGGCACAATCAAACCTGCATGCCCTGGACATAATTCTCATAGCAGCAATGTCGAAGGATGAGGATGATGGTTTTCTTATTCTAGTTTCAGAATTTTTTCTCCAATCGCCAAGGTATTCAGACATATTTTATGTTCTTTAGCATCTTTCGCCACCTCCAGGGATGTCTAGAAGCAAAGGTAGATCACTAAAACTCAAGTCTGCTAAATTATGTATTTTAAACAGTGCTCTTTATTGGAAAGATCCGGGAGGTGTTCTACTTAACTGTTTGGTTGAAGACAAAGCTTAGAAGGTGATGCATGACTTTCATAAAGGTGATTGCAGTGGTCATTTGTTTTGGAAAAAAACAACTAACAAAGTATTGAGAGCAGGAAATTATTGGTCGACTCTATTTTCATATTTGTATAAAAAAGTGATGAGCTGCCATGAGTGTCAAGTTTTTCAAGGAAAAATGAAACTGCTTCCTCTTCCTTTGAAACCAGTTCAAGTAAATGCACCTTTCTAGCAGTGGGGACTTGATTTCATAAAGGAAATCCATCCCAAATCATCAGCGCAGCATCGATGGATCTTGACAGCTACCGATTATTTCACCAAATGGATTGAGGCCATTCCAGCAAGGCAGGCCATGGATACGGTAATTATTCAATTTTTAGAATCAAATATCTTGTCTCGTTTTGGTTTTCCTCACAAGATCATAACAGATAATGCAGCGGCATTTAAATCCAAGAAGATGGTGGAGTTCTGCCATAAGTACAATATTATATTGGGCCATTCAACAGCATACTACCCGCAGGGCAACGGATTGGCAGAGTCATCAAATAAGACTTTGGTGAATATAATCAAGAAAATGTTGGAAGTGAATAAGAAGAATTGGCATCGGAAACTTGTTAACGCATTATGGGCCGGTAGAGTTAGTAGCAAGAAATCCATAGGTATGTCAAAGCGAATAAGAAGAATTGGCATCAGAAACTTGTCAACGCATTATGGGCCGGTAGAGTTAGTAGTGTTGGAGTTCCCATGTTTTGAAAAGTTTGGAAATACCAAAAGATGAGACAACATCAGAACCAATTTTAGACCTTAGGATCTAGCCCTCCTGGGTCCAGAGAGGGATCTCTCTATAAAGGAAAAGTATATATGTCTTTGAAGCTCAGTTTTAAAGATATTAGGCTAGTTATATGGCACAAGGTTTGTTTTGTTTTGTCTGTTTGGTTGTTGGGAAACGAGAATGAAGGGTTCAATATAAGACAAAGGGTGAGCAAAGAAGTTTTTAGGCAAAGGAGATGGAACTTCAGGGAAAAATCGAAACCGTTGGGCAATGGAGTCATGAAATGGTTTACTTGCTATTCAGTATTCAAGCTTTTAGTTGGGCTAGTCATCTAAAGCATAGGATCTTAAAGATGATAGTGTGGTATGAAGTGATATGGAAAGAAGGTGAATGGCAAGGAAACCTCCAAGGCGACCAGTTACGAATCAGATCTAGGGACAGGACAAGCCATTAAGCACCTATGATCCAACTCTTAAAAGGTTAGCTCTTCAGACAAGGAAAGCATTAAAGATTTAAACACAAAGGTGAAAACCTGAGATCAGAGAAAGGCTTTGAACTTTCAATGCTTCGGCATCCAATTTAAGGGAACTTAGAATGGTTCAATTGATTGAAAAAGACCCTAGTGATACAGAATCAACATTATAAACTCCCAGTATCCCAATTATTTCAATTAAAACCCAACAAGAACATCTAAGAACAGATTCATAAATTCATACATCAGCTAGCAGTGAAAAACAACTACTACACTGGTTAAACTATCTTGAATCAGTACTCAGATAACACATTTAGTAGAAAACATCAAAGGTAAGGAGAGCAGAAGAATTAGGGTACCATGCGAGGGTATATCCTAAGCCAGATTTCTGATGCTTACCAGAGAAATGAAATGTAATGAATTACGGAAGGAAACAGAGACAAAGGCAGAAAAACATCACCGCTGCTTTAAATTAGGATCCAAAGAAATGTGCTTGTCATATTAAAGAGCAACACCGGTCATGTACAACATTGTCCAACAACTTGATATTTAGTCTGAAAACATCTTCCTCAGCCTATATTACAACTTTACACAGAGAACTAAATCTCAAGAGAAACAAGTAGCAAGAAATCCATAGGTATGTCACCATTCAAATTGGTTTATGGACTGATTCAGTATTTCCTACATCACTTACAGTTTCGGTCATGAGATTACTATAAGAAGCTGGTAGCGAAGAGGATGATATTCAGCGAAGGATCAATCAAATGATTCACCTTCAGCAAACAAGAGAAGAAATTTCTCAGAATACTTTCTGGTTGCAGGAAAAAATAAAGAAGATCTATGACTGAAAAACTAAAGCAGAAAAATTTCAGTTAGAAGATGTGGTACTGAGATGGGATGCACGGAATGAGGACAAAGGAAATAATGGTAAGTTCGATAACCTATGGAAAGGACCATATAATATTTCAACATACCAAGGACAGAACACTTTTCTTCTCACAGAGATGGATGGTCAATATTGCCCAGGAGGCCAGTGAATGGTAGGCTCTTGAAGCACTACTACTTTTAAGGTGGTTCTCTGAAATTGTGTCACAGTCATTGTACATACCATTTTCATTTTTGGTAAGATTTCAAGTACATATTCATTGAAGCTTGGGGCCCGAAGTGTAGGCTATAAAACTTGAATGATATGTGTAAGGTTTGTCGGTTTTGATTTAGTTTACAGTCACAGTTTGAGTCATGAGTTAGTCTGCATTGTGTCATTTTTCAGTCTTTGAAGTATTTTGACCATATTTCCCAATGGATAAGGCTACAAGTTCTATGGTGCTCTTGGCACCTCCAAGGAGCTACCATCCCCATTGGAGCTAATGTTAGTGTTAGTCTTGTCATACTACCATCAGTGAACAAAATCCGCTCTTTTGAATTTGCATAGTAGGAGTCTCATACTATAAATTTTTGTCATTACATTAGGTCATGGATCCACTGATGGTTGGGGTCACTTCAGTTTTCCCTCATGAAAAATACTTGCTGGTTCTCCTCTCTATGGTCTTCAGTCATGATTCATTTTCACTATGCATTTCATTTTATTAAGTCATAGGGTTTTTTCTCATTAGGTTTTAGGGTTCCACCATAGTCAAATTGATGATGAAAGTATCAATAAATATCAGCAAGGACATGAGGATGCCAAATAAACTCAAAGCATAGTATCTGGAAAAGTCAAAGAGTTGTTATTTTAAGCTTAATGTAATTTTCACCTCAAAACATGTTTTGAGGTGAAAACAGAGTATTTTGTTTTTAGTATCATTTCTTATGTAATTTTATGTTTCCATATGTAATAAGTCAAACTTCAAAAGCTGATATCTCCATAAATCCATTGTTAGTCTTTCGTAGCCTATCACCAAGGAGGGATTTTTCTCTGTCTGGTTTTCAGAAGTGTTTTACACATGATTTTCAGTGCAAATCATATTCTAAGCATGTTCATCAGAAGTAGCTCAGAAAAATATTTCCAACGGTATATCACACTCTCAAAATCAGCTTCTGGATCAGAAAATATGCCCAAATGAATAAATGACTCAAAAAAGCATAGCTCTACCCTTTTTTTTCATTACTTCACTGGCATTTAACTTTAAAAATTCTTTCCTTTTTTCTATATTTTCCCTTTACCGCAAAGTATTTTGAATTTTCCTCTCCTACAACCTCGATGCGATGGCTCATCGCCGATGTGATCGCATCACAACATCGCCCATCGCATTATTGCATATCCCGCTAGCGCTTCACTACGCTTTTCTAATTTCCCTGATGCGATAATCGCGCATCACATATCACAATTCCTGCTGCATCACAACCTTGGCATATTGCTTTTGCCGATACGATAATCCTCCATTGCATCGCTTCATCATTCACCACCGACGTGATCATCATTCCCATCACATCGCTCCATCACTCCATCGCTCCATCGCTCATCGCATATCGCGATTTCCTCCACCTAAAACATTCCCACTCATCTTCCGCTTGTGATTGCGATTCCTGCGGGCCCACCACTTATTTCCACTCTATTCTAAGGAAAAGGGGTTTTTCTTCATTTAATGAGGCACATTCGTTTTATTTGTTTAAAAGGGTTTTCTTCAAAAAAAGGGTTAAAAGGGGCAGGCACTCCGATAAGGCCGTGAGAAAACCGTGAAAGCAGAGATCATTATGGAATCAACCATGAAACATCAAAAAATGATAAATGAGGGGGTAGGTTGGTTCCAGATTTTTTTTCTTTCCATTTTCTAGAGTAAATGTAACAGATAATACTGCCAGATGGTCGAGTGTACAGTTTCCTCTCTTTCAGAGGTATATTGTTGGGTTTTTCTATCTTCAGGTTTTTGTTTAGGGGTAGGTGAAATAGCTCCTCCTTTTAAAGATTCACTCCCTAAGTCTAGTCTATTTAATGTAATTTTTCAGTCATTTGTAGAGGTTGGAATCACTTGGGCACTCTGAGCTTGATTTTACATTATTTGTAATCAGTTTGGCAGGAAATTAATAAGATTTGCAGCTATTTTTATGGGATCCCTGTGGTATGGAATTTTAGCACAGTTTCTTCTTTTGCAATCATTCGTTAAATGTTTTATGTATGCCATCATTCATTCCATTGATTTATATTGAATGTTTTCAAGTTATATAGGTAGAATCCATTGTTACAGTGCTCTACCTTGGTAAATCATTCAATATTTTATGTTTTCTACTATTTGAGAAGGATTCATCCCATATGCCCTCCTCAACTCCTCACCAGTCTTAAACACTTCACATCATTAAGCCAAAGGTGTTAAAGTTCATTCCTACCTTGCCCCATAGAATACCCTGCATTTCTGATTTAATTTCCCAGACTTAAACTGCCTAGCTCCATCTGATCCAACAAACACCAACAAAATCTATCAAGACCTTTCGAGCTACTATACCTAGCCTAAAATATTTTTTCCAGAGTCATCCTTGACTGAGATTTCTTACAAAGAGAGCCCTCTCCCTGCCTTGTAGGGCTAACTACAAGGTTAAGTGTGGCTTGTGGTTACCCTGGCTTGCCTTCCTTCAGTCTGGGGTCAATCTAGGTGATAACAGACATCTTGGCTCTACCTCCTCAAAGGGTATGACATCTTAGCTCTACATTGGTGCAAAATGGTTGTTGAGCAGAGTGTGCTAGCTGTAATGATGGCCACTTTATGTTGAACAACCTCTATATCTTCGGTGCTGGTTATTGTTGTAGTGGAGCTTTGAAATGGAAAATCCATCGCCTTTCTCTTGAAAATCAAAACAATGATTCAAAACCTTGGACGGAAATGGTGGCAGGAGTCGGTGCGGTGTAGAAGTGGTGGGCATTGGTTGGCGGACATGGAACAACAGTGGTGGTTTTATTTGAACATAAAAAACCGTTTTTGGAGGGGGTGAGGGTAGTGAGTGGTATCAGGGAGGGGGGGTGTGAAAATCCCTGGTGCCACCACGTAGCGGGATAAGTGGTAATGAATACCATATATTTTAGATGCCCCCCTTTTGTTAAAGTTTGGAGTTCGAGGGGGGGCCGAAATGAAGTAAGGACCATCGGATGTGGGGAGATGCATGGGGATGACGGAGAGGTGGAGGGTAGTTATCTGGGAGGGGACGTATGATGGTACGATCAGAGGCAATGTGGCAATGAGGTGGGCGCAAACTCACATCGCATATCGCGAAGTGGAATTTTTTTTTTTTTTTTATGAGTGGTGGAGGTGAAAGTTAAATCTTGCGATGTGCGAAGAAGCGATGATGGGAGGTGATGTGGAAAGATAAAAGATGGGGCCTATTCAATACTGCACATCGCAAAGTTTAGGTTTTGTTACTAGGAGAGGGAGTTAAAGGATAAACTTCGTGAAGTACGATGTGCAACGAGAACAGGGGTGAATGTAGCAGGAAGAATATGGGCCCATTAATACCGCACATTGCAAATCTTACAGTTAATGTTATGAGTACGGGGAGGTAAATGTTAGACTTTGAGAAGGGTGATGTGGTAGGAATTATCACAATTAACAATGGGAAGGGTTATTTCGAATCGAGAGTTAGAAGTAAGTGGAAAAGGACTGTAAATGGTAAGTGAAGATGAGATTTTGCGGTGTGATGAAAAGGTGAAGGGAAATGGGATAAAGTTTTTTTGCGGTTTATAATATATATATATATATATATATATATATATATATATATATATATATATATATATATATATATATATATAGTTGCCTAAAGTGGGTGGCAGAGTTACGATAAAGTGCTGAAAGCATATATATTTTGGTTTTGAATGGTTTTAATTGGATTTCGGGCATTGGAATTCAGAATTTGGAAAAAATGAAGGGTAAGAGAGGGTAAATGACATGAAATGAGGGAAGAAAAATAATTTTGCTCACCATTATGCTTTTCAGCAACACTTTCCTCCTTCACTGAACTGAAAGGAAGTTTGATTCCTTTTGAGCTCTTGACAGTTAGGATTTCCCTGTTTTTTTTTTTTAAATAAATGACAGCCATCAAATATTATTTTCAATATGAGAGATCTGAGAAATAATCAGTCACCTTGTGATACTGTGAATCACAGGAGTCTAATAGTGGCTTTAGCTGGGGATGGCAGCTCCTTCAAGAGGTGTCAAGAAGACCGTAGACAAGTAGCCTGATCCATTGGGTTGATCCCAACTTTGCAACTTGATCTACTATAAAACCTCTATGGCTGAAATCTTCAAGCTGAAATCAACACTCTCTGAAAACTGAAGTCTGGAATATACTTGCACTAAAAACTAGAAAGAAATCTGAAACTAAAACTGGAAATATGCTCAGAATACTGAGAATATTTTCACAGCTACCTATCCTAATCTAACTTGGAGATGATATATACACTAAGTGAACTCTCTTTTCCAATGTAACCAATAAAGTAAATGACATGATTGATTTTTGTTCACTTTTTTGAATAGGCAGGAAAAGGAAAATAACCACTCCTATTGTAATTTCTGTTGAGCATAAGTGTTCAAACCTTTCCTTAAACTCTGCAGCAAACCATTCATGGCATAACATAATCCTTCTTTAGATGATTCTAAGAAGCTAGCAAAAGGATCTTGGAACAATACCTGGTCCTGAGGATTAAAATAACGCGCTTCATCTAGGACTACTCTTTGTTCCATCTCAAGATCCTTCTGAAAGAGTATATCTATATATTCTCCATGGTCATCTGATATGGAATCTTCATTGCATACCAATATGTTTTCCTCAAGAAAATCTGATATATATTGATTGAGATTGCTGAATTTTGTTTGAAAGCCATCATTTTGATGAACAACAACACTTTCTGGTAATAAGCCTTCTTGAGAATGTAAAACAACATCAGTATCAATCCATTCTACATTTTTTTCTTCAGGAGGAAATACTTAAGTACATAAATCGGCAGTAGAACAAATACAAATAATCTCATCATTACATAAAAATTGAGAGGTTGGTTGCATGCTTAGAATCCGATTAATTTCTTCTTCAGTTAAAGGAGGAGGTAGTCTTTGTTTTCTTTGGATTAAACAACAATTGTTTTCTTTCTCTCATGAAGACTGATCATGAGACTGAATGTCTTCTTTAGCCTCATACAAAAGAGCAGAGGAATTGTCATTTGTCTCCACAAAGATATCATGTGGATCTACTTTCATTTCTTGATTGATTTCATCTTTAATAACTTCTATTGTTTATCATGACATTTAACTTGAGAATGAAATTCATAAATTGCTTCTAAGAGATCCTCAGGATGCCAATTTCCTAGATCTTCATCAATATTTACAAGGTATTGTATGAGATCCTCAGACTGATCACAACAATTTTCAGCTAATGATAGAGATGGAGAATATTCTTTATAATGCTCATAAAACACCTTGTGGAAATATTTTAAAGAAAACATACTACCAGGGTTCAAACCTTCATACCATTCCCTGGCTTCCCCTTCTAATGTTTCCATGAACATCTTCATGTGGCAATCCTCATGCCATTCGGCTTTCAACTTCCATGAATGTATATGAAATTTAATGAGATGTAACAAAGCATCATCAAAATTATCATCTTGAAAAATAGGGAGATTTCTTTTCCAATTTACCTAAGCCATTTTGTGTGGGAATCTGGGAATGTGATATCTATTCATAGGAGCATACCTGTGTTGTACTCTTGAATTCATTTTGAAAATAATCAACAGTAGAATGAAGTCACTATAGGTTCTCTACAATTCTGGGTTCTTTTACCAATGGAATCTTTATATCATCTAAACTTTGTGGAGTCACCAGTAAATATCTATTTTTGGATTTTGTTGCCATTGGAGTTGCTAGGTGAATGGAACAACCTTTTGGCGTTTGAATTATAATCACCATCAAAGTCAAAAATGAACTTGATAAGTGTTACTGAGGAAGATGAAACTTGATCCCCAGTGGATTCACCATTATGTTGTCAGTCCATAATTTCGAGGCTGAGACAAAAATACAGAGGCAACATCCAACTGCTTTGGAATCTAGGACCTAGCCTTCTTAGACTTAGATAAAGATCTCTCTGTTATATGTAGCTTCGTTTATAGAGACATTTTAGGCAAGCTATTAGTGCATAGGGGTTTCTTTGAAAATTTGTGGTTGAGGTAGAAAAAGAGGGCCATTGGGCTATGGAGTCAAACAGGTGTAAACAGATTCAAATGGATGAATAACTGATATCAGGTGCAACCAGGCAAGCTAGCCATGTCAATGGGTATTTACAGCTTGTGAAATGGAAAGGAGAAGGATATTATGGTTCAACATGAATGCATAGCGGACCATCTCTGAATTCTACATTCAGGTCTCAGAGGAAAACATAAAGTATTGTTTCGAGACTGAGTAGGGTACCCCATGGTAAATCCTACACAAAAATTTATATCTGTAGTAAAGAAAGAGAACAATATGTAAAACTAGAGATGACAGATTACAAGAAAAGGAGCACTTCACCACAGATCATAACACAAGAATCTAGAAAACAACATAATCTTTCATTCATCCAAAAGAGAGTGTTTACAACCAGATGAGACCTTACAATGGTTCTTTCCCCTTCCGGACCTCTCTTGATACTGCTAATGCATGCAGTATTTATATAAAAAATTAATTCAGTTTCTCAATCTATGTTAATGATATTATTAATTACATTCAAGCCAAAACTTTTCCAAGTGGAACCATGCAGGGGGTGATAAGACGAGTTCAGCCATAATAATGGCCTTAGTAGTTTGTTATTAATTGTGAAATGATCAGAATTCGGCTTGTGTGATGTTGAAGAGGCAAGGATGGCTCTGACATCTTGGCTCTACCTCTTCAAAGGCTCTAACATCTTGGCTCTACATTGGTGCAAAACTGTTGTTGAGAAGAGTGTGCTAGCGGTAATGATGGCCACTTTCTATTGAATGACCTTTGTATCTTCGGCATTGGTTATTGTTGCAGTGGAGATTTGAAACAAAAAACCCACTACCTTTCTCTTGAAAAGCACAATAATGATTCAAAACCTTGGACGGGAATGGTGTGGAATGGCTACGTGAGGCAATGGTGGCGGGAGTCATCATAGCGCAGTGGTAGTGGGCGTTGGTTGGCAGATGTAGGACAACGGTGGTGTTTTTGTTTGAACAAAAAAACCCGTTTTTGGACGGGGGTGAGGGTAGTTTGTGGTATCGAAGAGGGGAGGTGCGAAAAGCCTTGGTGTTGCCACGTAGCAGGATAAGTGGTAATGAATACCACATATTTCGGACCCCCCGCCCTTTTGTTAAGGTTCAGAGGCTGGGGGGGGGCCGAAATGAAGTAAGGACCGTCGGATGTAGGGAGATGTGTGGGGATGATGGAGAGGTGGAGGGTAGTTAGCTGGGAGGGGATGTATGATGGTACGATCGGAGGCGACGTGGAAATGAGGTGAGCCCAAACTCACATCACATATCACGAAGAGGAAGTTTTTTGTTTATGAGCAACAGAGGTGAAAGTTGAATCTTGTGATGTGCGAAGCAGCTATGGCAGGAGGTAACATGGCAAGGGTGGAGATGGGGCCCATTCAATACCGAACATTGCAAAGTTTAGGGTTTTTTTATGAGGAGCAGGAGTTAAAGGATAAAATTCATAAAGTCCAATGTGCGACGAGAATAGGGGTGAATGTAGCAGGAAGGAGATGGGGGCCATTAATACCACACATCGCAAATCTTACGGTTTATGTTATGAGTAGGGGGAGGTAAATGTTAGACTTTGTGAAGTGCGATGTGGTGGGAATTATCGCAATTAGTAATGGGGAGGGTTATTGCAAATCGGGAGTTGGAAGTAACTGGAAAAGGATTGTAAATGGTAAGTGAAGATGTGATTTTGCGGTGCGATGAAAAGGTTAAGGGAAATGGGATAAAGGTTTTATGCAGTTTATAATATATATATATATATATATATATATATATATATATATATATATATATATATATATATATATATATATATATATATATATAAAGCGGACTAAAGTGGGTGGCAGAGCTGCAATAAAGTCCCAAAAGCATATATATTTGGGTTTTGAATTGTTTTAATGGGATTTCGGGTGTTGGAATTCAGAATTTGGAAAAAATGAAGGGTAAGAGAGGGCAAATGACATTAAATGAGGGCAGAAAAATAAGTTTGCTCACCATTACGCTTTTCAACAAAACTTTCCTCCTTCACTAAACTGAAAGGCAAATTGATTTCTTTGAAGCTCTTGACAGTCAGGCTTTGCCTTGTTTTTCTAAAAATAAATGACAACCATGGAATATTATTTTCAATATGAGAGATCTGAGAAATAATTAGTCACCTTGTGAAATTGTGAATCGTAGGAGTCTAACACCACCAACCTTAAAACTTCTTCACAAATGATTTATGTTTCCACCAACTTTAAAACTTGTTCACAAATGCTTTAAAACAATAGGAACATTATCATCATCATCCAAAATCTATTCGGGAATGAAAAAAATTATTCACTATATATTCAATTTTTGTGTTTTTTTATTTGGAGACCTGATTTGACACACTTAAGATCTCTATGTAGAAATTTGATTTAAATAATGTAGGATAGTGGCCAAATTTTATGTTAAATTTTTTTCCGCAATATTGATGGCATGAAGAGAAAGATTTTCAAAATGTTGCATCCTTTCTTGCATCATGATAGTTCTTTTCCTTGCTCTACCCTTTCAACTACAAAAAATATCAAAGCTAGATGTTGTTGAAGTCCTTGAATGGGCATCAAACAGATGATGAGGAAGTTCATCATTTTTTTGGTTTGATGCACAGATGGACTATATCTCTATTTTCAAGTTCCTGTGGCTATCAATTATTGAATTTTTTTTGGATTATCCACAGTGTTATAGAAATTTGATCGACGTTTTGAATCCCAACAAAGATCCATCTTGTTCTTGTGTTCTTGACTGTATATTATCATTCCCCTAATGACAAACATGCCTTTAGGACAGGTTCTTGATTGTATCTTATCATTCCCATAATGACGAGCATGCAGGGAAAAGGGATGTAAGGCTCAATGCAAGGGGTGACATCACAAATTCCCATACTAGCTACACCAAGAAAATAAGGGGTAACATGGCATAGACACAAGTCCGGCCATCCAAGACCAAGAAAATGAAAAATTCAATGCAAAGGGTGACGTCACATGCTATTTCCTCAACTGCTAATTAAAGAATTCATTCAACTCATGGGAAATATAATTTTCTTTTCTTTTCAAAATGTGAAGCCATGCCATTGTTTATGCCTTAAATATTATGTTGGATTAACATGACAAAAAACTCAAATTTTATTCTGTAAGACAATTTGGGTGTAATGAACGAGACACTAACTCCAGGTTTAATTTATGATCAAACTAGGGCGAATATGAGAAATTTAGAACATGGGTTTTCTTCAGAACATGCCCAATTTTTACAATTTGATGCATGATCTGGGAGAAAATCATGGTTTTTATGGAGACAATTGTTTAGTTGCGGCTAATGATGCCCATATTTGATGGTCAACCAATAAAGCGATCCCACTATTTTGTTTGAAGCCAATTATTCAATTTTGGGATCAAAATTTGTTACATGAGATCATAAAAAATGATTATTATCAATTTTTAGTTTTAGAATGGAGATTTGAAGGGGATTTAGGTAGATATACATAAGAATGTTAATTATAAAAAGTTTATATTGAATGAAGACAAGGCGGAGAAATGGTTGCTCTCAAGGATAGAAGTATGAGGGTGTGTGCTCTCAAATGGCTGAGGTTGTAAGTTGAAGCACGAGGGGAGTTTTGGAAAGGAAGGAAATATTGTAAACCATGTGAGTGTGGAGTTCTCATAATAATGATAAGTTTGTGAATTTTATTTTATTGAGTCCATATTCGTATTATGTTATGTTTTCTATGGTCATGTGTATTGTCTTTTTTATCTTGTGTATTTTGAGTTTTCAAAAATTTGGAAGATATAAACTTCTTGTTCTAGTGATTTTATTCCAAGAATAGTTAGCAAATAATTACATTTCTTTTTTGTATTGCATTAATTCAATTTGTTTCCATTTTTATTTGATTAGTGTTGTTTCTAATGATTTGAATCTTGATATAGATTGTTAATCTAGGCATACATTCATTCTAGGTTCTCGTGGTTTTATTCTAGAAACATAGAACTCGGATAATGCCATTTTTCACTATATGAATTGGATTAATTTGTTGTAGTGGTTTCTTATTAATTTCATCTTCGATTATTAGCTTATTGTTTTTATTCATAAACTTATAATTGAAACCAGTTTTGTTTTAAGAAATTGTTACGGTTCCTCTTACGCATGTCTTCACTGAGAATTGATTTTTTTATGATTCTTAATGTGTGGTGCTGAAACTAAAAGACTTTGATCTTTGTTAGTTTGGAAGAATTGAAGTTTGTTTTTATGTGACTTTAAATCGTCCGTTTTTATAGCATTAAGAATTTAATTATTATTATTATTATTATTATTTTTATTTGTATTTATAAATTAAATATTAGTTTGCATATTGTATTATCTTTTACTTTTCTAAATGATCCATGTGGATATTGGTGGCCACCTGCCTATTCCACTTGGGGCCCCACTATTGTCTCTTTCATTTTTTTCATAACTTACCATTTTTTGAATTTTTTCAGGTCCTGAACTTCCGGAGCCATTTTGAAGCCCCAAGTGGAGATAGTATGCCGAAGTTACGTCCTCGGGAAGTTGAAACACCAATTTACCCAAACGAGGCCCATAGTTTTGGTGCTTCATCTCCTAGGGTTAGGTTTTTGGACGTTTAGAGTTCTCCATTATTTCTCCATAATAAATAGGCCCTCGAGCCTCATTGTAACACAGTTCAGAGATCTGTAGCTGCCACATCTCTTCTCAGAGATTCGCTACCAGCACCCTAACTATTTGATTTCCATCATGTTTGTAAGCATATTTCTGTGATTTGATATTAATGAAATTAAGCCTTATTTCCATTGTATTTCTATGTTTATGGTTATTTTTGTATTATATTGCGTTCCTGCACAAATCTGGATCAGTGGTATCAGAGCGGTTTGCTTTTTCTCGATCCTTCTTTTCATGTTCCCAACAAGGTTAGGGTATAAGGAGTTAGGGCTCGATCTGGTGGAACCTTTGCAAGATCAATCTTGCAAACCCTGACGGACACCCATGGGGGACGAAAAGAAAGATGAGGGAGCAGGAGATCCTATCAAAATATTGGTCGAGGAGGCCCTTGAAAAAAAAAGGAACGCGATGATGGATAACTTTACCCAGATCCTTCAACGACTACCCACTGACAGCGCATCTACATCTAGCAGCCACTCTGGAGGCGCGAATCCATTTAAGGTACAAGTAAACTTTGACATTCCCATATTTGAGGGTCAAATAGATGCATATGTCGTAGATAGATGGTTGAATCTATTAGAAGGATATTTCTCGGTTCATGACTTTTCTGACCGGGAGAAGATTATTTTTGCACTCCTTAAAGCTACCCCCCATGTCAAGGACTAGTGGGAAACCTACTGTGAGAAAAAGGACGAGACAAAATTCTCTCTTTTCTCAACTGTGCCCACTTGGAATTCCTTCCAATATGCCATAAACGAACAATACTATCCCATGGGGAGCTATGAGGACAAGTACATACAATGGACCACGCTGCGACAATAAAGGGATCAAGATGTGCATGAGCTAATGAATCTGTTCCATACCCTGGGCACAAAGTTGGGTATCAAATATTCAGAGAAAAATTTGGTGCTAAAGTATCACGGTTGTCTACACAGATACATTCAGGAGGAAATGGAGTTCCTCGACATCTCCTCGCTTGGTACGACATACCGATATGCTGCCAAGATTGAGCAGAAATTAAAATAGAAGAAGTGAGACTTTGGATCTGCAAATCAAAAGCAAGGTGCCCCCAAACCGCAGAACTAAGGACAAAGCCAAGGCATGGCAGCCCAAGACAACCTGCCAAAGACACAAGCGAAGAACAACACCGCGAATCCAAAGAAGGACACGGGAAAGTGAAGTGAGTTCCATAAGAGCTCCACTCACAACACAAGTGAGTGTCAGGCCAAGCAGTCGCTGGTGGCCGAGATGAGGACTTCTGAATTAGAAGCATGCTCTGACCCTAAATCAAAACCTGAAAAAGTGAATGACAAACGGAATCAGATTATTGATGCAGAGCTCAACACCATTGTTTCCACTACGAAGATCTAGAAGGAGGAACTAGAATATCCAGAGGAGGCAGAGCGTCTCTTCCACTCCCATATGTGGGTAAAGGGTTCCCCGCTACGGTTCATTGTTGATAATGGGAGCCAAAATAACCTCATTTCAGCAGATCTTGTGAAGTGGTTTGGCTTGCCAACCATAGTGCACCCACAACCATACACGATCGGGTGGCTTCACCAAGGATGGGATCTCCACGTCAGCCAGCAGTGCCGCCTTCGCTATAGCATCAAGCCCTTCACAAATGAGGTATTGTGTGACATTGCTCCTATTGATGTTTCTGATGTATTATTAGGCCAACCATACTTGTGGAAGCGACATGCTGTGTATGAGTCCCAACCTTGCGCTGTTATTTTCACTTTGGGAAATAAATTGTACAGGATACCAGAGGTACCACTACCTCCCACTATCTCTTTGGTTACTGCAAAACAATGCAGTAAGCTCATTTCTCAAACCAGGAAATTTTTTTTCCTGATGATCCACCCCCAAGGAAAGAAGAAGACTATGGCCACGACCTCCAAACATGGCTCCTCTGCACGACAACAACAAATGGACAAGGTTGTGGAGGAGTACGGGGACATTTTCACCTCACCAACAGGGGTGCCTCTGTTATCGAGGTCAAGCACCCCATTGACACGACCCCTAGGTGGTACGGCTACCCAATGGGCCGTCTATAGAATACATTATGGAAAATCAGTAAATCAAGCGAGATCCGGAAATATTTGAAGGTCATTTGGCCAGGGTGTACCACAGCAGAACCGTTAATGTTAGTCGAAGAAGAAGGATGGGACTAGGAGACTCTGTATTGATTATCGGGCGCTGAACAAGATCACTATCCGGGATAGGTACCGTCACGAGATTGACCTATTGGATAACTCAAGGAAAAATATTTAAACAAGATGGAAAAAGAAACTGAAATGTGGTATCACCAGGTACCAATCGAACCCTCTGATGTGTGGAAGACTGCCTTCAAAGCCAAGGAGGGCCTTTTCGAATGGCTCGTTATGCCTTTCGGATTGACAAATGCTCCTGCAACCTTCATGAGGTTGATGGATGACATCTTGCGTCCATTCACCAACTCATTTGTAGTGGTATACTTGGATGACATTTTGATCTTCAGCCAGACTTGGGAAGAGCACCTCCACCACATCTGAGAAGTCCTCCAAACACTGCGCCAATTTGGAGAAGTGCACTTTTGGCATGACCTAGGTTCAATATCTAGGATACATTATTGATGAAAGGGAGGTGCATGTGGATCCAACCAAGATCCAATTCATTTGGGATTGGCCAGCCCAAACCACCCTAACAGAGCTTCGCAACTTTCTGGGTCTTGCTAATTTCTACTGCAGGTTCATGTTAGGATTCTCTCATATCACTTGGCCCTTGAGTCAAGTCACCAAGGAAAGAGCGAAAGAAAAATTCTGTTGGTTGGAATCTCAACAGAAAGCGTTCGTAGAATTGAAACATCGCCTTTGTTCTGCCCGAGTGCTCACATTACCAAACTTGCAACAACCATTTGAGATCGAGACAGATGCCTCTGACTATGCTATTGGGGCAGTTCTTACTCAACAGGGGCATCTAGTGGCATATCACAGTGAGACATTTTCCGACATAGTTCGAAAGTATCCCACTTATGACAAAGAAATGTATTCCATTGTGCAGGCTTGTCGACAATGGAAGCATTACATTTTGGGAAGGAGAAAATCATCCACACAGACCACCGACCCCTTCATTTCATACAGACACAAGGGAAGTTGCAGAACGATCGCCATGAGAAGTGGTTCACATATCTGCAAAAATTTCATTTTAACATCAAGTACAAGAAGGGTAGCACCAATAATGTTGCAGACTACCTCAGCCGACCACCGATCGTGGCCATAACCACCATTCTCAACTCTTGGGGGCATGAGACTTCTGATTGGCCTCTTCTCTACAAAAGCGATCCAGAATTCAGCTACACATACAAAGCACTCTTGGGGGGTATGCAAAGTCCAAATTTTCACCTCCAAGATGCACTATTATGTCGCCTGGGACACCTTTGTGTTCCTTCAAGCGCGCGTGCCAAGATGATATGGGAAGCGCACTACAGTAAATTCGTTGGGAATTTTGGGGTCAAGAAAACAGTGGCAGTACTACAAAAGTATTTCTATTAGCTGAAACTTCGATAAGATGTTGGGAAGTACATCATATCCTACACTGCTTGCGCCATTGCCAAACCGACCATCAAGAAGCAAGGGCTCTATACTCCACTACCTACCCCTAGTCGACCTTGGGAATCCATCTCCATGGATTACATGTTAGGCCTTCCTTCTACTAAGCATGGAAATGGTTGTGTTTTCGTGGTCGTCGATAGATTCTCAAAGATGACCATTATGGCGGCCTGCAAGAAGAATATCATAGCAGAATCCACTACTAAACTCTTCTTTGAACGAGTGTGGGTGCACTTTGGGATCCCATAATCTATCATATCAGATCGCGACATCTGGTTCCTCAGCACGTTTTGGTCCAGCCTCTGGTCAATGTTGGACACCAAGCTCACCAAGTCCACAGCTTTCCATCCCCAAACTGATGGCCAGACAGAGGTCGTCAACAGGATGATTGTACACATTTTGTGCATGTACAATTCAAAGCATACACGCACATGGGATGAGAACCTTCCCTATGTACAACATAGTTATAATCGGGCTCTCCACAACTCAACCAGCCATAGCCCCTTTCAGGTGGGCTTGGGATTCCAGCCACTATGTCCCATTGACGTAGCCATGCCATTTGCAACTACTCAAGCCGATTCGGCTCATGTCCAGTCTGAAGCTAAAAAAGAAAAAAAATTCATTGAGCGCATTCAACACATCCGCCAACAGGTTCATGACATATTGGACAGAGCCAATGCTAAGTACAAGCAATGACATGATCAACATCGGGTGCCACACAACTTCCAGGTGGGCGAAAAAGTATGGCTACATTTGTAGAAGGAGCACCTCACTAGACCCCACCGCAAGATTCGCCCGCTCTGATATGGGTCGTACACCATCACCAAGGCTATAGGGAACAATGCCTTCGAGCTCAGTATTCCACCATTCCTTGGTCTGCACCGAGTATTCAATGTAGACTGCCTTCATCCCTGCTTCCCACCTCTATTAGACACCTCTGACATTGCAGAAGAACTCACACCAAAAGAGTTAAACCCAGACTGCATGGAATAGGCCACCACAGACTATATCATGGACATGCAAATCAAGAACACTCGTCAACAGAAGATCCAACTGTATCGGGTTGTCAAAGCTGGCCAACTCCTGCACCAAGGCAAGTGGTTCACCAGGGACCAATTTCAACAGAAGTTTCCTCATCTCATGGAGGATCTCAATTTAATGGGGACGATTGCTTCCTAAGGGGGGAGGAATGATCCAGATGGATATTGGTGGCCACTCACCTATTCCACTTGGGGCCCCACCATTGTCTCTTTCAGTTTTTTCACAACTTACTATTTTTATCAGTTTTTCGGGTCCTGAACTTTCGGAGCCGTTTTGAAGCCCCAAATGGAGATAGTATGCCAAAGTTACATCCCCGGGAAGTTGAAACACCAATTTACCCAAACGGGGCCCATAGTTTTGGCGCTTCATCTTCTAGGGTTATATTTTTGTACGTTTAGAGTTCTCCATTATTTCTCCATAATAAATAAGCCCTCGAGCCTCATTGTAACACAGTCCATAGGTCTGTAGCTGCCACATCTCTTCTCAAAGATTCGCTACCAACACCCTAGCTATTTATTTCCCTAATGTTTGTAAGCATATTTCTGTGATTCGATATTAATGAAATTAAGCCTTATTTCCATTTTATTTCCATGTTTATGATTATTTTTGTATTTTGTTGCATTTCTGCATAAATTCAGATCACTAAAAAAAATACATTTTACACACCAATCACAATATGTTTTGGCATTTTCTTCATGTATCATAATCTGGTACAATGCTTGTATAATAGTATCTTGCTTTATATTTTGTAACATAATTTTGTAGTAGATTTTTATTTTTAGATATATTTAACATTATATTAGGTTTTACATAGATAGGATTAAACTTATTCTTTTCATTTTTGTGAGAAGAAGAAGCAAAAGTCCAATGAAGCCTATAAACCTCTTGAGGATGACCACCCCAAACAACTATGGCTATTAAAGAGCTTCAGTCTGGGTTGTTTCTCTCTTGTTGACTAGGGTGCACAAAACCCATGTCAACAAAAAGGTACTAGAAGCAGGGCCTGAGAAAAATTAATAGATAAATCATTGATTCCTTGCCCTCTATCAATTCCATATTTATTTTTCCTCCTTCCAGTTTCATTGTAACAAAATAGTGACTGATTGTCAAGTTGGCCTCACAAAGTCTTGGTTTTCGAATGTTTTGAATTACTCATTTCCCATTTCCCAACCTTTGTTTTGGAGCATGCTTTTAGTTTGTCCCGGCCTACTTGGAGCATTCCCAAAGAGGAAGTCAAACTATTTTTCAAAGCTAAGATTTGATGGTGAAGATTAAAAAAATTATGCTCCTGTACATATTCGTCATTTCCTATTTAAAACCAAGTCTTTTGGATATTTTACTAGTGATTGGTTATGCAGGTTGTTTACTCTTACTTTCCAGGGCAGAATTAGAAATTGGTTCAAAGCATTTCCACTAAGTCTTTTGGATATTTTACTAGTGATGAGTTATGCAGGTTGTTTACTCTTACTTTCCAGGGGAGAATTAGAAATTGGTTCAAATCATTGAATGCATGGAAATGAATCTATTGAATATTTTTCTTTTAGATTTTGTTCACTTTGTTGCAAATTTATCTCAAAATATTTACCCTCTATGGAAGAGCTAATATTATTGTTTTATGTTCTTGTTCTTTCTAAATAAAAATAATGAAACAAACAATAATGAAAATATTGTAGATCTTTCTTAGGATGAGCAAGACATAGATCTAATCGCTAATAATACAATCCTATTTTCAAATCTTTAGAGTCAATCAATGGATTTCAAACTTTTTCACAACCACACACAATAGGAATTAGTTCTCCACATTCTCAGCAATCTGAAAGTAATTAAAATCTTAATCTTGAAATTATTCGTGAAATACTTCTCGATGTTTTTTGTGAAGAGAAAAATTTAGTAGAAGTAAAATTAATTTAAAATCAAGATTTAACCTGCGAAAATATTAATGATGATTCTTTCTTAGAAGATAATATGAAACTAATCTCTACTTTCCTAGCAGAAGATTCATTCATTAAACAAAGTTTAAATAATATGCTTAACTTTATGACAACCACATATACTTTCGTAGTCATTATTTCATGTATCAAGATCTGTAAACAAATCGGGATACATGAAATAATGTTTCATCATATCTTCATTTGAAAACTTTTATTTTAACTAGTTTAGATTTGAGTGAAGAGGAAAAATGTGCAAATCAACAACATGAGTTTGATGAGGTTTCCTTAGACCATGTTCATGAATTTGAGACTGAAAATAATCAACATGTTAACAAGTCTTTTGCAAATCCATTTGTATATGTTAATGAATCTGATCTTTGTTATAATTTACAGGAGAGCGAGGTCCATTATGATTATTATGATGATGATTTTCTAGATGATGGCATAGAAATTTCTAAACATGAGTTTAAAATCTCAATTTTATGTTCTTTTTATGATAATATTTTATCCCTTGGACTTATTAATTATTTATCAATAGGGAGATTAAGAACTGATTCAAATTTCTCTCAAATAATATCTTCTATTGATTTAGGTCAACTTGTGATTAACAAAGAATAGTGCATTTATCATAATCAATTACTTGAGATTGAATATGATAATTAAATATGAATACTAGTTCCCATCGCGATATTAATCACAAGACCTTTGCATCAAGCAATGATAGTTCAAAAATATTGTTTAATTGTGTACCTTCATCTCAAATTGTTGAATCATTTTGAAATGTCTGGTTTCAACAAGAATTATCAAGAAAATGGGACACTTCAATTAATGACTATGGAAAGTTTGTATTCTCTTGATATGATATTTAAAATGCATCCTAATGATGGTACCAAGATTATTTTACAAAAATCTATTCATCACAATCAATGACCTTTTGCATCTCCAAATTCTTTCAAACAATTCAATGTTAATATTTATATTTATCAGGATATTATTGTAGATTGGCCTGAACATTCTTATCAAGAAAAGTTCCTAAAGAATAGTAACATCATACTTGCCTTGTTTTTCAATGAATATTTTCCATGTAAGCATGATTTTTTTATTGTTAACTTCACTATGCTCCAATTTTTTTCATTAATAGGAAATCGTTGCAGGACTCGAGCCGATTCGATGGTTACATTGGAAATATGAATTTACTTGATGTTGTAACCATTGAGTAGTGTATGGTAGGTTTAGAAGTAGATTAGTTTTTGTTTTGAATTTCTCTCTTTCTTGTTGAATAATGCAGTTGTGAGAGCTGCTAGTGGCAAAGCTAAGGATGAGTCATCATCACAACTTCATCAGGGAAGTTTACTTAACTTTGTTTCTTACACTTCTTATTCATCTTCATTATGAAATATTTAATAAATATTTGATGAGGATACCTTAAATGAATTAATAATTCATTAAAATTTTCTTATGAAAATCTAATTGTTATGGTTCTCCTTGCTTTGAAATAAACCTCATAACTGCACATTTATTTTTGGTTTGTTTTGTGCTTTATTTCCATGGTGTGTAATAAAAGATTAAATCATTAAACATCTCACACAATGTCTACCTTTTAAAAGCTAAGTATATACTTATATAAATAAAGAATTAAAGGGATAAAATATTAAAGGCTAAAACGTGTATGTTTTCAAAATTTCATATTATCCCTACACTATCATCCTTTTTATATTTCTTGGCTTGCAATTTGATTAATACATTGATAGATGTTCGTTTGTATTTGGCCTGCTTTCATGTTTTTGTTTTACTTTTCTTTGATTCGACATTTATAGGTTTCCTCAGGCATTCTCCCTACCTTGAATGGGGATGAACTTCACCATTTTTGGGTTTTTCTTGGCATGCATATTGGGCAAACAATTTATCCTTTGTTATACATAAACGAAATCTTACCTTTAAGGAAATAGTTTTTGCTAAGGTGTTTTCCTTGTTTTGATACTCAACCCTCCTATTAAGTTAAGTTTATGATTTTGTAAAACTTATTATTGGACTACATTTAATGTTTGTATTAATCTCTCCACCATTGTTTAAAAAGTTGTCTTACACCATAGATATTGACATGATGAGTTTACTTAATAAATTCACGTGTCTTTAGGGCAAATAGACTGACTATTAAAGATTAGTCATTAAAAAACTTTTCACTCCTTCCCTCTCTCTTAAGGAGCAAATTTTCCTCCTCATCCATCCAAGGTAAATTATAATAAGAATTGGTTTTAACATAAAAGGATTAACTGAGGGATAGGGAGGTATCATTATGAGCCAACCTACCATGATCATGGGTCCTAACAAATGTGGCATTACTGCTAATGGTCACCAAGCCAGGGTAATGAATTTCGAATGCAAAGTTGAAAAACAAGAGGTCTCATCATGAGCTGGCTTGTTCGCTATTGTTAGTTCTTTTGAATGGCATTGTCATCAACTAGTTACCAAGATAGGACAATGAACTTTAGTTAATTTGTAAGTAAATTTACAAGTAAATATTCTATAAAAACTTTGAATCTATATCTAATAGGTGGGATAAAGGCATTCCATTAGGTTAAAAGGCATACATGTCAAGGCTTGAGATGCTTGTGGGTAGAAGTGCCCAAGCATGTGGTATCAAAGTTAAATAAACACTATGATTTACTTGGTCACCTTGCCTTTTCATATTCTCATTTCTGATCAAGTTTGTTGTTCACATTTTTTGGTTTATACTTAGAAATTTTTTTAACTACGGTGTAAATGATTTGGGAATGTTTAAAATTTCAAGTGTCAATAATACAAATCAAAGATGAAACTTTATAGGTTACTTGAGGACCAACATCTAACAACTTCTGATTTTTTTTTATTACTTGATTTTATAGGTTTCAGAATATTTAATCAGAGATAACTAGTTCTCAAATTTAATCACCATTTGTTGGCCAGCTAACTTCTCCTTTACATTTTGAGTCAAAATGAAGGGGGGCCACTTAAAATTTTGGAAAAGTCCTCTCTTTATTGGCACTTGGGAAGTTGATGATTTCTAATATTTATTACTTTCCTTTTCGACTTTTTGATGATTCGGGCTTTAACCATAATGGTCTGCATGAAGCTTGGTTGGTTTTCGAGATATCTCATATTTGGTGAGCCTCTCTCAACTATTCTCTGATGAATGGAATTTTGGCGTGCTCCACTCACAAAGTTTAACTATTTTCATCATTTCGACATTTTGTTTTCATGACTCTCTCCTTTGAGTTGTTGGATTACGTTGTTTGACTTAATCTTTACGTGAGCAACTCATGATCTATAGCTTTAAAAAAATACATAATATATAAATTACATTTAGTATATATATCTTAAAATATGTATATATATTATTTATCCTAATTTATATGTATATTATATCATTTCCATTCAAAATATATATATATATATATATATATATATATATATATATATAATTATACCTATATAAAATTTATTTATATGTATATATATTATTATAAATTTAGAATTTTTTTATATATGTAAATAACAAAAAAATACAAACACGCTCATTTAATACTATAATATATATGCTATGTATATCGTTAAAAAGACATGTCATATATATATATATAGGTTTTGGAGATTAAAACAAAAACAACGTGTATACATTCAAGAAATACAAAACCAGCAAAAAAATAAAGGGGGGAAAATCAAACACTATTGCATGAGGCAGGATGTAAAAGAGGGAACGATGTATAAACATATTTTTATATTACTTACTCTATGATTAACCAAGTTTAAAAATGAGGCTATAAAATATTTTTGACCAAGTCTCAAATACGTTATTTTTTACCAAGTCTCAAATACGTTATTCATGTCGACGCTCTACATTATAAAGTATAAATATTATTTGGGAAGTGGGACTATGTACTACTAGCATGTGCACTTAAAAAAAGTGCAAAGGCATGTCGAAAAAGTGCAAAGGTTTGTCGATAGAACTATAGATGAATGTAGAGTGACCCAGAGGTACCACTTTAAGAAGAGGGAACTGAGAAAATGGAAAGGAATTGGTAAAGTAAATGGTTTTTGTGTGGAATATGGATGTGTTATTGAAATATACGTTATTTATGTCGACGCTTTACATTATAAAGTATAAATATTATTTGGGAAGTGGGACTATGTACTACTAGCATGTGCACTTAAAAAAAGTGCAAAGGCATGTCGATAGAACTATAGATGAATGTAGAGTGACCCAGAGGTACCACTTTAAGAGGAGAGAACTGAGAAAATGGAAAGGAATTGGTAAAGTAAATGGTTTTTGTGTGGAATATGGATGTGTTATTGAAATATGGTGAGTTGTACAAGCAATTAAATAACATCTTAAAAATACGGAGGAAAGAAATTTCAAGGTGAATTCAGTCAATGTCATATATTTTCAATTCACTGCAGATTGCATAAACCTCCCATGATTTGTTCAAGACAACGTCTTTCCTTTTGAAAAAATGACTCCTAATATGTTTCAATCAATGATCAATAAAATATATCGTCATATGTTTCAATTCTTGAGTATTATTTTAAAATTCTATATTTAAAATTAAACACTTTTATTACAATTTTTGTGTTATCTGTCTATGAATGTTATGGTGAATGTAATTAAATTTATTAATTATGAGTTTTTTTTTGTTTATGAATGTTATGGTGAATGTAATTAAATTTATTAATTATGAGTTTTTTTTTGTTTCTCTCTTTATTCGTGAAGAAAACAGGCTTGTAACAACTAGTTGGCAAGTTCTTCCTGTTGTCCATTAAACCAAATCCACTTGTTTCAAGTCATCATAAATGGGGCTGACTTCACCACTATGAAATTTATCATTTTCTGCATACTTTGAAACAATGTAGGAAAGATCAAAAGACATAAAGTGGATTCAAAGTCATACCATGACTCATACACACAAAATGCATACTGGATTGGCATATACCAAATGCCATATAGCATCAATGATTTCAGACACCCCATATAACATTGCTATTGTGGCCTCAGGAGTAAAATATATCTATTTCTTAATTCTTCAAAAACCAACAATAATAACGTTGGAGTCTTATAAGGAGAACAAAAGCAACCTTCACACACCATTCAGTTCTGTTTCATCTGCTATTAATGAGAAACATTGCCTCTTTTCATGGTAGCTGTTCGTGAGGCAAAATGCTGTCTTTTTAGATTCTCGTATCGTTTACTAGCAGTTTCCCCAAATGGAAACCAATCAGCCAACAAAAATTTTACTGCCTAGCCACAATTAAAACCTAAAAATAACCTTTAGATTTTAGTAGTAAATATTTGAGAAAACAGTCTATTGCAGTGAACATGGCCTCATTATTCTTAACCATGGCAACGAAAACGTTGACAGGAAAACCAGATACAGCTAGAGATCAAACAAAGAATGGAAATATATACATAAATGTCAATATCTTTACCATTCCTAAAACCTACAGGGTATTGCTTGAGGAAATGTAATTACAAATTCCTGAGGCTCTTGCACAACTTTATAAACTGGAACTTCATGTTCAGATAATATCTCTGGGGGACATTGTTGTTTTTCCTATTAGCAAATTAAATGTTTCATCCACTCCTTCGTGCATAAGTATTTCCCCATTGTACACATCTTTATGGACTACATTTTCAAAATCATAAGCAGCATGGCCAAAAACACCATGCCATGTCTTAGATGCACCACTGTGGTGATAATTAATGCTGCCATGGTAAGTTAAATTCACAATTACCTTTTGTGAACTAATATATCAATGTTTCCAAAATATAGTATAAAAGGAGTTTCGACCTGTACAAAAATTGATCTTCAACATGCCAGGAAAACATGCTGAAAAGAATTCCAATGTAAAGCATTGGGTCACTTACACCTTGCAACCAGTATAAAAATTATGTAAGATACTGATAGCAGTAATATTAGGACATAACTGCTGCAGAAAGACAATGCACTTCTCGCAATACTAAATAAGAATGAAGAAGCCGAGGTCCATTATGGGCATTAAAGTTTCAAGAAGTCGCAATACTTACTTATTAAGACTTCAAATATCCTGCACCAATATTTGGAAATCAAGGGGTGAGTATCGCAATGAGTTCATGCTATCATATCCTAAACTTGTGGAGAAAACCTATGGAACTTGATCTCCATTTTAAATCTACTCAAAAACAACCTTTAAGTTCCACTTGCTATTTCCAAGTGGATCATTTGCTGATCTTGAAAAGGCACTCCCCTTAACATCACAAGCATATTAAAAAAACTCAGATTTCCAAAAAGTTATCTCATGCCAAAATTCATGTTCTACAAATTTAGCAGGCAAGTTTGCAGAAGCAGAAAATTTGTGAGCTAATAGCATGTTTGGTATTCTGTCATATTCGCAGAAGGAATATTTACTGAAACATAGTTCCAATAAATCAGAAGGAATTAATTAAAAATCAAATTAATCGTGTTTATCTAAATATTTTTTCTAGCTATTATCTTGCCTTCCACTCATATAGTATTTGGTTAGATCATCAGTATGCCATTTTGCAACTTTCAGGGCTTGCATTCTAGTAGTAAACTTGAATCGACCCCAACAGGCCTTGATGTAGAAATTGGAGAAACAATATTGCAAATCCTTGTATCATGGTAAAGAAAAATTAGACTATACACAATGTTCGCCTTATCATTCATATATTGTGAATTATTACAATCAAAAGCAAGAAGACTCAAAATACACTCAACAACTCATTCACATGACAAAAATTAACTTGGAAATATTTTTTATATATTTGGCTCGGCAACTTAAAAAAAAACCAAGAGATGGTGTAGTGGACATGATTAATTCAAGCTTATAACTAATGACAGGGAGTCATAATTTACAAACGACCACAACACTTTTTCTTTATGTCTCTACATATGTGAAGCTAGTTTCTTAGCATTTTACGCCTGAAACCAAGGTGGTGTCAAAATGTCCTAAGAAAAAGCAAATTCCTAGAATTTCCAAAACCATAGAGAAGCTTACCAAAGTTTGACGCAGCGGGAGTCGTTCTTCTAGTCCACTTGCTTTTTCTTCAGAGGTTTAGATTCACGAAGGATATAATAATTGGATAGATGCATTGAAAATTGTTCAGAAGTTGTCTTATGATAGTGCGGAAAATGTTTACTGGTGGACTGTGGATGTGGTGGTGCCAGAGCAAGCTTTTATGCTCGATTGGATATTTTTTGATGGAAATCCTGGGAGTGCTAAGGTGTATGACAATAACAGTTACCAATGTTTGTTGTTTATAAGCCATTGAATATCGGCCATAGAGCTACATTTCCTAATTGGATTGACAACATTAAGTAATGCAATCCCGCAAAAGAGCTTGCTAGCTCTCAAGCTCCCCATCCCACTCCTCCCTAACCATTCCCACTTTTCACATATCTTTTCTTCTGACTTTCCTTCCTTTCAGTCTTTCTTCTTCCTTTCTAGTTATATTATGAGCCTTTCAAAATTGTCTGTTGCACAACTTCTGCTAGTAATGGCACAACCAGTCTATTGGTTTTTATTTGGTCATTGGTAAGCCAGTGTGAGGTAAACACGTTAATCATCTAAGTTTGAGGTCTGGTTGCCCTCATATCTGTAATCCAAAGGTCTGAGGGGCAATGCCTGAACTCGTCAAGAAAACCTCAGATAACTGAAATCAAATCATTACCATGAGGGTATGTCCTGAAGCCTGTAGTTTCGCTAGGACCGGAACCGGACCATCGATATCAACTTCAGCCAATCAATAAAATTATCAAATTCTACCAAATATAGAATATCCAAGCTCATATATGCATGCACTTTGAGTCCCTGCTTCTTCGTGGTTCATGTTCCTGGTCTGAGAATTATCTTTGCCTATAGAACCAATATGGCTTGTAAGCTATTAGATTTTCATGCTATTGTGCCCAAGTCTATCCTAGAAGATCTCTTTGTTGGAATTTCTGAGTATTCCGAACACACACAAGAAAACTAATTCCTCTTCTTCTTAACATAGAGATTTAATAAAAATGGACAGAGATGTGAAGAAAAACACTATTTCATTTTTAAAAAAAACTTTGTTACAAATGCAGGTCTACAGAACTGCATTGCTCTGGATTGCAAAAAAAATTACATTTTCTTTACTGCTACAAAACAGTGTTGCAAAGCTCTGCTTCACTGTCTGTGTCTTTTTATTCTGCCTTGGGGAAAAAATTACACAGTCAATACAGTCTCTGCCTTTGTATTGCTCTCGACATACATAAAACACACACTACATACATTTGTTATATATATATATATATAACCCAAAGTTTAAAAACTTAAAACTATCGCGACATATGAAAAATACAATGAAACATTAACCCTTTTAAATCTAAGGTCTAAAACTTTGCAAAAACATATATTTTGCAGATCTCAAAGGATTTTATGCAAAATGGTATAACGGCTTATCGCATCCATTCGGCTACCTGCTAACTGGACCTCAAAGCGATGCGATCGTGCTCTCATTGGTTGGCGCTTGACATGGTGGTAGAACTCAAAATTTAATTCAAAAACATTTAACTATTTATTGCATCCATTTTGCGTTGAGCTCACTGTGCACCCAAGCAGTGCAATAGTGCTCCCATTGGTTGAGCGCTTTGACGTGGATTGATGGGTCCTCCGGCTTATCACGTGTTTTGGGTGCTTGATGACGCAGCTTCGGAGGGCTGCGATAGACCGTTGATTGGTCGACGAAGATACAGCATGGAGTCATGGGCTCCACAGCACTTGACGTGGCCCCATTCAAATTTAAAACAAAGCGCGGTAAAGGATATGGTTGGTGGGGTTTAATGAGAGTGGGTTTGTGTGGTCAAACCACAGTTATTCAATGAAAAAAAGGCTACGGCCATTAGCCAAAAACTTGGACTTATAGGTGTTTTTAAACCCGGATTGAATGCATGGTGGTGTGCAAGTTAAAACAAAAATTTCCTGCTCCTTCTGTCCTTCAAATTCCCATCAGAATTAAACTTTCATTATCCTCCTGCTCTGTTGCAATTGGAATTAAATTTCCAACACTTCCCCTTAATTACAACTACTTCTTTCTTCCATACTCAGACATTTTCTCAAATAATTAAAACTCTTCTGCCCCAATGGTTTTGTTAATATATCAAAAAACTTCTCTTCTGTTCTGCAATGTTGCAAAACAATTTTCCCATTTCTTACTAGCTCTTTGATGTAGTGATACTTGGCATCAATGTGTTTCATTCTCTTATGAAACACTGAATTCTTGGATAAACCTATAACAGAGCTATTATCACAATAAATTGTTGTTCCTTTTCCTGTTCATGATACAAACTTCTCAACATTCTTCTCATCCAAACTGCTTAACATGCTACTGTTGTAGTTGCCACATACTCTGCCTCTGTTGTTGATAAAGCCACAATTGGTTTTTTCTTAAAATCCCATGAGATGGCTCCTGATCCCATATGAAAAACATATCCAAAGGTGTTTTTCCTATCATCTATGCTTCCAACCCATTCATTGTCAGTATATCCAATCAATTCAAAATTGCTTGAAGTGGTGTATAAAATTCCATACTTCTTTGTTCCTTTTACATACCTCAGAATTATTTTTGCTGCTTGCCATGTGCCTCCTTTGGCCTTTCCATAAATTTGGAAATTAAACTCACAACATGCATAATATCAAGCCTAGTTGCAATCAAATACAGGAGGCTGCCAACTATTCTCTTATACAAACTTGGATCGAAATCCTTGCTATTGTCTTCTTTGCTCAACTGCAATCCCATCACTGTAGGATTAATTGCTGCTTTGCAATCCTACATGTTACATATTTCCAAAACTTCTTTAACATACTTTGCTTGAGAAATAAAAAAATTATTTTCATTTTTCTCTACTTCTATTTCTAATAAGTATCTCAGCAATCCCATATCATTCATTTCAAATTCATCCTTCATGACTATTTTAAAGCTCTCAATGAAGTAGGAATCATTACCTGTGAATATCACATCATCAACATGTTGGAAATGTTGTCATGATGGCAAAGAAGGTAGCAAAAACAGAGACAGGAAATGGAGGCAGCCAAGAAGCAAACGAAGGAAGCAAAGG